>LR738715.1:511529874-511664360 GCA_902687465.1 Secale cereale
CTACAGCGCTGCTCTGCTACGCTACCCGCTACTGCTTTTTTTATACCACCGCTGATGCTCTTTGCTGCTGCTGCTCACTACCACGGACGACTGCTCCTGCATTGGCCTCGGTTGTGGCCTTGGCCATGGCTGAGCGCCCATGTGCCATGCATGTGTGTGCACAAGCCGTGAGGCTGGCTGTCCCTCTGGCCGGCCATGTGCATAGTAGCTTAGGTTAATTACTAATTAGATTAGCTACTAGCCTATGGAAGGTGGACCTCATTTAGTCAAGTTAGAATTTATTTATTTTGTTTAGGTATAATCTATGCCATGTGGGCCATGCCTTCCCTTTTGACCAGTCAAATTGACTTGGTCAATTCGGATTAAATAAATGCTGAAATTTCATAAATGTTTAAAACTTTGAAAAATCATAGTAAATAATCGGTAAGTCAGATGAAAAAGGTTTATATATGAAAGTTGCTCAGAACGACGAGACGAATACGAATACGCGGTCCGTTCGTCCGCGACAAATCCGTAGCATAGTGAACATGGAACAACCCCCCTCCTGTTCGCCTGTCCGAAAATGCCTAACACCGGGAATGCTTTCTCGGGTGTTTCCCCCCTTCGCTGGTATCGTGTAGTACTGCGTTAGAACACGCCTAGTACCGCTTATTATCATGTCATGCATCTATGTTCTATGTATTTATTGTTTCTTCCCCCTCTTCCTCTCCGGTAGACCCCGAGACCGCTGCTAATGCCCCTGTGATCGACTATGTCGACGACGACCCTCCTTCTGTTTCAGCAGAGCTTCCAGGCAAGCCCCCCTTTGATCATCCCGATATCACCCATTCCATTCTCTCTCATGCTTGCATTAGCTTTTGCTACTGTTATTTATTGATCCTATTCTGATGCATAGCCTGCTTTTGTACCTGCTATTGTTACCTACATGCTATGCTAAACTGCTTAGTATAGGTTGGATAGTGATCCAACAGTGACCCCCAGCTTGTCCTTGTTGCCCCTGCTTCATCATCGACGACTCGAGCAACGTGATCGAAGACCGGAGCCCGACTGTCCTTGTTGCCCCTGCTTCATCATCGACGATTCGAGCAACGTGATCGGAGACCGGAGCCTGACACTTCACATCACATCACCCCCTTTTGTTGCTCGACTCTACAGAGGTACTATCGGGTGCCGAGGGTGAAACCTCGTAACGCACTCATGATGATAACTCTGTAGTGTAGCTATTCGGTCGTGGTCATCAAGGGTGATCCCTCTTTCTCCATTCCCAATACCACTCTGTCGTGCAACCCCTCAAGTGTGAACCTCGGGGGTGATTCCTCATAGTTCGCCTTGACGGACACATCGAGTGGAATTCGTTGGGGGTGATTCCTCGGGTTTCCACCTTGATGTTTTGGACACACAGTTACATGGACTTTACTTGAGACCTTTGTTGAAGGTGGGAGGGCCCGGAGAGCACCCGCGGGAGCTCTTACGATGGCGGCTGGCTGTTTAGCGGTATCACCCAGGAGGGGTGATAGCCCCGGACTTGTCCCGACAGCCGTCACTTCTATCAATAATGCACTAACAGATTTGGGTATTTGTTCTGAATCGGCCTCTGGCCTTTATGCACTAATCGCCATGCGAGAATAGTTATGGGCCTCGGCGTCGTGGTATCAGCCGAAGCTTTGTCAGACGTCCAGTTCAGCATTGCAGCACGGCTGGGCCGGCGTCATCGAGTATAGAGGTGGTGCCTGGCCCGCCCTGCTCACAACGACCCGGAGTGCAACGGGCGATGGCCCATGAGCCCGGAGTGCTTAGGTTGTAGACCGGCGGGGACCTCTCTGCTGAGCCTAGGTAGGGCTGCGACGTGTTGATTTTCCGAGGCCGGGCATTGACCCAGAAAAGTGTGTCTGTCCAGAGATGATAGAGCGTGAGGGTAACGTGGTGCACCCCTGCAGGGAAGTTATCTATTCGAATAGCCGTGTCCACGGTAACGGACGTTCAGTCTTATATCCCCATCTATTATAACTAGAAATGGATACTTGAGATATGTGATGGATATGTTGGCTGCGAGATTACTTTCTCGCACGGAGTCGAGGAAGGATCTCTAGGCCGTTAATACTACAACATGTTTGTTAATTATAAACTACTATTCTGTATTCCCTTCTACTTCTGCAAGATGGTGTTTCTAGAAGATGCTAGTCTTCGATAGGCTAGGCCTTTCCCTCTATTCTGGCATTCTGCAGTTCACTCCACATATACAACTTATTCCTTTGATACTGATGCATACTTAGTATAGATCTGATGCTTGCGAGTACTTTGGATGAGTACTCACGGCTACTTTGCTTCCTCTTTTCCCCTTTCTTTCTTCTTTCTGGTTGTTGCTACCAGATGGCGGATTCCAGGAGCCAGATGCCACCCCAGTCGACTACTACTGCTACCCCGATGGAGCCTACTACTACGTGGAGACAGCTGACGACCAAGAGTAGTTAGGAGGTCCCAGGTAGGAGGCCTTGCCTCTTCGATCGTTGATGTTTGTGAAGGAAATATGTCCTAGATGCAATAATAAAGTTATTATTTATTTCCTTATATCATGATAAATGTTTATTATTCATCCTAGAATTGTATTAACTGGAAACTTAGTACATGTGTGAATACATAGACAAAACAAAGTCTCCCTAGTATGCCTCTACTAGACTAGCTCATTGATCAAAGATGGTTATGTTTCCTAGCCATTGACATGAGTTGTCATTTGATCAACGGTATCACATAATTAGGAGAATGATGTGATGGACAAGACCCATCCATTAGCTTAGCACTATGATCGTTTAGTTTTACTGCTATTGCTTTCTTCATGACTTATACATGTTCCTATGACTATGAGATTACGCAACTCCCGAATACCGGAGGAACACCTTGTGTGCTATCAAACGTCACAACGTAACTGGGTGATTATAAAGATGATCTACAGGTGTCTCCGAAGGTGTTCGTGGTGTTGGCATAGATCAAGAATATGATTTGTCACTCCGAGTGTCGGAGAGGTATCTCTGGGCCCTCTCGGTAATACACATCATAATAAGCCTTGCAAGCAAATGACTAATGAGTTAGTCATGAGATGATGCATTATGGAACGAGTAAAGAGACTTGCCGGTAACGAGATTAACTAGGTATGGTGATACCGACGATCGAATCTCGGGCAAGTAACATACCGATGACAAAGGGAACAATGTATGTTGTTATGCGGTTTGACCGATAAAGATCTTCGTAGAATATGTAGGAGCAAATATGAGAATCCAGGTTCTGCTATTAGTTATTGACTGGAGATGAGTCTCCGTCATGTCTACATAGTTCTCGAACCCGTAGGGTCTGCACGCTTAACGTTTGATGATGATCGGTATTATGAGTTCATGTGTTTTGATGTACCGAAGGTAGTTCAGAGTCCCAGATCAGATCGGGGACATGACGAGGAGTCTTAAAATGGTCGAGACGTAAAGATCGATATATTGGACGACTATATTCGGACATCGGAAATATTCCGAGTGATTCGGGTATTTTTCGGAGTACCGGAGAGTTACGGAAATTCGCTGGGGAGTATATGGGCCTTATTGGGCTTTAGGGAAAAGAGAGAAGAGGAAGGCTGCGCCCCCAAGGCCTAGTCCAAATTGGACTATGGGGAGGGGCTACGCCCCCTCCTTCCTTCTCTTCTATTTTTCCTTTCCTTCTGTCCTACTCCTACTACTTGGAAGGGCTCCTAGTTCTACTTGGAAAGGGGGAATCCTACTCCCGGTGGGAGTAGGACTCCCCTAGGGCGCGGCATAGAGAGGGCCAACCCTGCCCCTCCTCCACTCCTTTATATACGGGGGTAGAGGCACCCCATACACACACAAGTTGATCAGTTGATCTCTCCCAACCGTGTGCGGTGCCCCTCTCCACAGAAACACACATCGGTCATACCATTGCAGTGGTTAGGCGAAGCCCTGCGCCGGTAGCCCTGCGCCGGTAGCTTCATCATCTCCGTCACCACGCCGTCGTGCTGACGAAACTCTCGCGTGAGGCTCTACTGGATCAAGAGCTCGTTCGACGTCATCAAGCTGAACGCGGAGGCTCCGTACGTTCGGTGCTTGATCGGTTGGATCACAAAGAAAGTTCGACTACATCAACCGCGTCACTAGACGCTTCCGCTCTGGTCTACGAGGGTACGTAGACACACTCTCCCCTCTCGTTGCTATGCATCTAGTAGATAGATCTTGCATGATCATAGGAAATTTTTGAAATGCTACGTTCCCCAATAGTGGCATCACGAGCCAGGTCTATGTGTAGATGTTATGCACGAGTAGAACACAAGTGAGTTGTTGACGATACTAGTCATACTGCTTACCAGCATGTCATACTTTTGTTCGGCGGTATTGTGAGATGAAGCGGCCCGGACCGACATTACGTGTACGCTTACGCGAGACTGGTTTTACGGTTATGAGCACTCGTTGCTTAAAGGTGACTCGCGGGTGTCTGTCTCTCTCACTTTAGCTGAATCGAGTGTGACTACGCCCGGTCCTTGTGAAGGTTAAAACATCACATACTTGACGAAAAATCGTTGTGGTTTTTGTATGCGTAGGTAAGAACAGTTCTTGCTAAGCCCGTAGCAGCCATGTAAAACATGCAACAACAAAATAGAAGACGTCTAACTTGTTTTTGCAGGGCATGTTCTGATGTGATATGGTCAAGACATGATGAGTTATACGTTATTGTATGAGATGATCATGTTTTGTAAAGTTGATTTTTTTTCAAAAGTGGCACTGTATTTTGAGCAAATTCGAAAACTGGCAGACTGAATGCGTATATTTCAAAAGTAGCACCCCGTCGGTGTGCAGTTGACCGAAGAGGTCTTTTCGGCCTGGCAAAAACCGAAGAGTGGACTTTTCGGTCAGGCAAAAACCGAAGACTGCTGTAGTGGGCCGAAGAGTGGCTGTCGGTTCGGCGTGCACACCTCTTCGGTCTTGGGCTGACCGAAGAGGTCTTCGGCATACGGTAGGCCGAAGAGGGTGGGATAAGGCCACCCGAGCCGTTTCTTCCTCCGTCGTGTTTACAGTAAGCATTTTTTGGAAAAAAAATATAAAAAAAGTTGTCTTCGGTCTACAGTAAGCCGAAGAGTGCTCCATGCAACTTCGGTTTACGCTAAACGTAAAGAGTTACCACTCTTCGGGCTACAGTAAGCCGAAAAGACCTCTTCGGTTTACTGCTGACCGAAGACAGGTCTTCGGCCCAGCACCGCCTATCTTCGGTGTAGTGGAAGCCGAAGTGGCCTCTTCGGCCTTTGGTACGCCGAAAAGATCCTCTTCGGCCTACGCCAGACCGACGGGCTGCTATTTTTGAAATATACGCGTTCAGTCTGCCAGTTTTCGAATTTGCTCAAAATACTGTGCCACTTTTGAAAAAAAATCTGTAAAGTTATCGGCAACTGGCAGGAGCCATATGGTTGTCGCTTTATTGTATGAAATACAATCGCCATGTAATTGCTTTACTTTATCACTAAGCAGTAGCGATAGTCGTGGAAGCAATAGTTGGCGAGACGACAACGATGCTACGATGGAGATCAAGGTGTCGCGCCAGTGACGAAGGTGATCATGACGGTGCTTTGGAGATGGAGATCAAAAGCACAAGATGATGATGGCCATATCATGTCACATATTTTGATTGCATGTGATGTTTATCTTATTATGCTTCTTATTTTGCTTAGTACGACGGTAGCATTATAAGATGATCCCTTACTAAATTTCAAGGTATAAGTGTTCTCCCTGAGTATGCACTGTTGCGAAAGTTCGTCGTCCCGAGGCACCACGTGATGATCGGGTGTGATAAGCTCTACGTTCAAATATAACGGGTATAAGACAGTTTTTGCACATGCAGAATACTTGGGTTAAACTTGACGAGCCTAGCATATGCAGACATGGCCTCGGAACACCGGAGACCGAAAGGTCGAGCGTGAATCATATAGTAGATATGATCAACATAAGATGTTCACCATTGAAAACTACTCCATCTCACGTGATGATCGGACATGGTTTAGTTGATTTGGATCACGTGATCATTTAGATGACTAGAGGGATGTCTATCTAAGTGGGAGTTCTTTAGTAATATGATTAAATTGAACTTTAATTTATCATGAACTTAGTCCTGATAGTATTTGCAAATTATGTTGTAGATCAATAGCTCGCGTTATAGCTCCCCTATGTTTTTGATATGTTCCTAGAGAAAACTAAGTTGAAAGATGTAAGTAGCAATGATGTGAACTTGTTCCGTGATCTGAGGATTTTTCTCATTGCTGCACAGACGTATTATGTCCTTGATGCACCGCTAGGTGACATATCTATTGCAGTAGCAGATGTAGACGTTATGAATGTTTGACAAGCTCGGTATGATGACTACTTGATAGTTTAGTGTGCCATACTTTACGGCTTATAACCGGGACTTCAAAAACGTTTTGAACGCCACGAAGCATATGAGATATTCCAAGAGTTGAAATTAGTATTTCATACTCATGCCCGTGTCGAGAGGTATAAGACCTCTGATAGTACATTGCCTACAAGATGGAGGAGAATAGCTCAACCAGTGAGCATGTGCTCAGATTGTCTGGGTACTACAATTGCTTGAATCAAGTGGGAGTTAATCTTCCAGATAAGATAGTAATTGACAAAGTTCTCTATTCACTATCACCAAGTTAGTAGAACTTCGTGATGAACTATAATATGCAAGGGATGACGAAAGTAATTCCCGAGCTCTTCGCGATGCTGAAATCGGCGAATGTAGAAATCAAGAAAGAGCATCAAGTGTTGATGGTTAACAAGACCACTTGTTTCAAGTAAAGGGCAAAAGGATAGAAAGGGAACTTCAAAAAGAATGACAAGCAAGTTGTCACTCCTGTGAAGAAACCCAAAGCTGAACTCAAGCCTGAAACTAAGTGCTTCTACTGCAAAGGAAATGGTCACTCGAAGTGGAACTGCCCTAGATATTTGGCGGATAAGAAGAATGGCAAAGTGAACAAAGGTATATTTGATATACAGATTATTGATATGTACTTTACTAGTGTTCATAGCAACCCCTGGGTATTTGATATCGGTTCAGTTGCTAAAATTAGTAACTCGAAACGAGAGTTGCGGAATGAACAGAGACTAGTTAAAGGTGAAGTGACGATGTGTGTTGGAAATGGTTCCAAGATTGATATGATCATCATCGCACACTCCCTATACTTTAGGGATTAGTGTAGAACCTAAATAAATGTTATTTCGCATTTGCGTTGTGCATGAATAAGATTTGATCATGTTTGTTGCAATACGGTTATTCATTTAAAGTCATAGAATAATTGTTATTCTATTTACATGAATAAAGCCTTCGATGGCCATACACCCAATGAAAATAGTTTATTGGATCTCGATCGTAGTGATACACATATACAGAATATTGAAGCCAACAAATGCAAAGTTAATAATGATAGTGCAACTTATTTTTGGCACTGCCGTTTAGGTCATATTGGTGTAAAGCGCATGAAGAAACTCCATAATGATGGAATTTTGGAATCACTTGATTATGAATCACTTGGTGCTTGCGAACCATGCCTCATGGGCAAGATGACTAAAACTCCATTCTCCCGAAAAATGGAGCGAGCAACTGATTTATTGGAAATCATACATACTGATGTATGTGGACCGATGAGTGTTAAGGCTTGATGTCTACTACACGCTTCTATTCTTGTAGACAGTGTTGGGCCTCCAAGAGTAGAGGTTTGTAGGACAGCAGCAAATTTCCCTTAAGTGAGTAACCCAAGGTTTAACGAACTCAGGGAAGTGGAGGTTGAACGTACCCCTTTCAAGCAACCCTGCAATCAAGATACAAGAAGTCTCTTGTGTCCCCAACACACCTAATACACTTGTCAGATGTATAGGGGCACTAGTTCGGCGAAGAGATGTTAAATGGCAAGTGATATGGATGGCAAAGCAAAGTAATATAAATCTGTAATAAAAAGTGCAGCAAGCAAACAAGTGGTAAATGTGAGCACAAATGGTATTGCAATGGTGGAAAAAAGTCCTAGACTTCATACTTTCAGTAGTGGCAACTCCCAACAACATTTACATAATCTAATCACATGATATTTCCCATAAAACATGCAATGGAGACGCACTCGGAGGTCATTCCTTTGTGGTCAAGAGAGGACGAGAATTATGTAGGGCTACAAAAGCACACCACAAAGTTCGTAGTTCTCAATCTATGGATTTCCCAATGTCACCGCGGCCATCCAAAGAGAGTACCACAATCACCACAACATATCTCAAGGATAGTCAAAGACAAGCACCAAGAGACTCTCAATCTTCAATCAATACACAAAACAGGAAATCACTCATGAAAATATTCTTCTAATCCATGTCCAATAGACCGCTGTCACCTTGGTCTCGGGGATTATACTAGATAAAGACAAGTGAGTACATCAATTCAATATATAGAGGAAGGGGAAATATCATGGGATCACCCTAGATTAACATAGCCTATGATCACAACGAAGATCACATCATGGGAGAGAGAGATAACCACATAGCTACACGTACAAGCCCTCAGCCCCGGAGAAAACTACTCACACATGGCCATGGTGAGCAAGAGATTGATGGTGGTGTTGATGGAGAGGTGCAGCCCGGAGAGGAGGAGGCGGCCGGCGGCAGTCGTGGCGGCGGCGGCAGCCCTCCGGGGTGGCGGCGGCCCTCGGGGCGGCGGCGGCCCTAGGGGGCAGCGGCTCCTTGGCCCCCTTTCTTCCTTATGGATGGTGCTGCAATGGTGCTGGTCCTCCCCTCCAAGACGGCGGCCTTGGAGGAGGAAAATTCGTGGCCCTTGGTGACCTAGGTTTCCTCTCTTTATATAGACTCTCGGATTCCCGTCATCAGATTTTGGGCTTCAGTAAAACGGGCTTTTCTCGGCCGTCCGGACTTTGATTTGGACGGATTTTATATCCAGAAGCATCGTCTCGAAATTCCCCACAACTATCGCAACTAGGCTTTTTCTGTTTGACGTCGTCTTCGAGCAGGAACGTGACCATCTTCTAAAAACGTTCTCAGACAGATTTCAGGAAAGTCAGAGTCCTACTCCAATACGACTCCTTTTGCGTTTTTGTCAATTTCCAAGTAATTCCTACACAATAAAGTGTAAAACAAGAACATTGTGCACTTTTGCAACCATTAGTAGGTTACTCCAATAAATGCCTAAAAAGATAGAAAACTTTGATATAAACATGAGACAATGATGCAGAACAAGCATGTCACAAGCAAAAATTATGGATACGTTTGGGACGTATCAACATCCCCAAGCTTAATTCCTACTCGTCCTCGAGTAGGTAGAATGATAACATAGATAATTTTTGAGGTGACATGCTACTAACACAATCTTGATCAAGTAATATAGTAAAGCACATGAACTGAAATAAAGTGAACCAAAACAATTGTCTATAGTTGAAAGCAAGTAAACAATGAATAACCAAGTGATCATCTAAGTAAATTATTTTCATGAATAGTACAATTGAAGACATGAAACTATAAAGTTAAGCACAACTGTTAGCCCCAAAGGAGTTCTCTCATCAAAAGCATTCTAGTTAACACAAAAGGAAGATAAAGTTTCAGCAATGCTTTCCACTTTTCAACATTTTATCTCATGGATAAGTTCAATGCACAAGGATTATATATAACTAAGCAGAATTTTTGAACATAATCAACTTGAACCCAGGGTTAACACTAGATGCTTGCTTATGGTGGAGGAAGAAGATTAGAACATAGGAAAACTGACTCAACATTTAAAAGTAAAAGATAGGCCCTTCGCAGAGGGAAGCAGGGATTACTCATGTGCTAGAGCTTTTTATTTTTGAAAACATAGAGATATAAAAGCAATTTTGAGAGATGTATGCTGATGTCAACGAATGGTAATAAACAATGCACTACTACTCATGTCAAACAGAACTTAAGAGCGGCTCCCATAGAGGAATGATAACACTCCCCTTTCTCCTTTGTTTATCACTAGCCAAAGTTGGTCTGATTTCTCAGGTACGATGTGTGAAGGAGGTTTTTGATATTGATATTTATGACATGTAAAGTGGGCTGGGCATACCCTTTTGCCAGCTCTTTTTGCAAAATTAAGGACATGCACATTATTCATGCACGTCAGGGGTCGTTCTGTCCAACACAAGTAATAATGAACTGACTACCACTTCCTCATGAGCTAAAACAAAGACACAAATAAGGATAAATTTTGAAGGTTTTAAAGGTAGCACATGAGCAATTTACTTGGAATGGCTATTAAATACCATGCATATAGGTAGCTATGGTGGACACATATGGCAGAATTTTGGCTATGGAATTTGGATGCACGAGCAGCATTCCCGCTCAGTACAGAGTTTTTGGTTTAGCAAGTTTTTAGCAAGCACATGTTAACCGGTACAAGAGAATTATAACATCATTTCAGCATAAATATAAGACTTCTACACTGTCTTCCTTGTCAACCGTCTTACTTCTAAAAAGAGAACAAGAATTTTAAAACTACCAATGGTGAAAAACTAAACAATTGCAAACTTCAAAGGTATTTCTTCACTAATAAGACTTTATTAAATGATCTACATGTTTAGGCATCACTACTTAATTTCTCAAAACAATTGATAGGGATCAAGTTACTCAATGATCTTCAAAACTATGCAAGCTTTTTATTCTTTGCACCACGACCACACTTGGCATTTTTCAGATCCAACATATTATTTAGCAATTCAAACCAATCAACTCTCCAAATAGATATAAGTGAAGCAAGAGAGTACTTTCTATAAAAGAACTAATAGCTTGGAACATGATATGAAAGAAAAACAAGAGCTAGAAGCATATAACAAGGTAGCTAAAACACTCAAAAAGATATAAGTGAAGAACATGAGTGTTTCATGAAAAAGCGGAGCGTGTCTCTCTCCCACACAAAGAAAGCTGGGTTCTAATTTGTTATGAACATCAAGCAAAGCTAAAGAAAACTAAAAAGGAAACTAAGAGCAAGACGCTCCAAGCATAGCACATAACACATGAAGTGATAATTATAGTGGAACGAAAGACGAACTGATAATTGTTGATGGAGAAGGGGATGCATGGGGGCATCCCCAAGCTTAGACGCTTGAGTCTTCTTGAATATTTCTTGGGGGTGCATGGGGGCATCCCCAAGCTTGAGCGTTTGACACTCCTGAATCTTCTTTTATCATCTTCCCTCGCACACTTGAAAACTCCCTTCATACATAACTCATCATAATCTGATTAGAGAGGTTAGTACCCACAATAAAATAATTTTTCTCTACCGGAAACAAAGATATTCTTGAAGGTCTACTGTTTCTCAAGAATGCCAAAATGGTTTTGCAAAGAAAAAGCAAGCTCAAGGTTTGCAAAACGAAGAAAAGGCAAAACAGGACAGAATCTGTGAAAAACAGTCCAGCAGGTAGTAAATAATTTTTTCGGGGCACTTCTGCAACTCAAATCAAAAAACTCAGAACAGACGCCCGAAAGCCAATTGTATAGAGAACGCTGTCAAAAAATTCAGATCAAAAAGATGATATGGTGATTTTATTCGAATTTTTCTGTTCAAGGACAGAATCTGTTTTTTGGACAGCACGTCACAATTTTTGAACTTTCTTGCAATCGGAGGCTAAACTTGGCACAAAGCTGAAAAGAAAAGATACAATGATGATGCTACTGTAGTAACAAACATCAAGACCACTAAAAACTGAAAGAACAAACTGAAAAAAAAGATAACAAGGGTTGTCTCCCTGGAGCTCTTTCTTTATAGCCATAAAGATAGGCTTAAGACTTTAATGATGCTCTCGTAGGAATAAGAGTTGAAGAACAAAGGAGAGCATCAAGAAGCAAATACCAAACACATTTAAGCCTAACATGCTTCCTATGCATAGGAATCTTGTAAGAAAACAAATCATTGGAGCATAAAACAGCTAGCACAGAAATGGAAAACAAGTATAACTTCAAAACTTTCACAATATAGAGGGGATACTTCTTATTATTAAGATATTTAGAACCATGTCTCCCTCTCTCATTATAAATTTCAGTGGCATCATGGATGAACTCAACAATATAACTATCACATAAGGCATTATTTCCATGATCCAAAAGCATAAAAGTGTCATTACTCTTCATATAAGAAATTTTTTTCTTATTAGGAATAGTGAGAGTAAGACTATCATAACCATCATGGTAATCATCGTATTTAGGAGGCATATCATAATCATAATAAATTTTATCCTCAATAGTAGGTGGATCGAAAATATCATATTCATCATTGTAATCCTCATATATAGGAGGCATAGTATCATCAAAGTAAATTTTCTCCTCAAAAGTTGGGGGACTAAAAATATCATGTTCATCAAAACCGACCTCCCCAAGTTTAGATCTTTCCATGTCATTAGCAATATTGATATTCAAAGAAAGCATACTAATAACATCACCACCATCATGATTGTTATGCAAATAATAAAGTTCCATAGGTTTTTTAATTTTCTCTTCAAAAACATCATGTCCCAAAGCAAGGTAGAGCTTATAAAGCTCTCTCATATTTTTGTTGTTTTCCATTAAGCAAAACTAGTGAAATAAAAACAAGAAACAAAAAGATTTAATTGCAAGATCTAGAGAAGGTACCTTCACTTACCTCACTTCCCCGGCAACGGCGCCAGAAATAGCTTGATGTCTACTACACGCTTCTATTCTTGTAGACAGTGTTGGGCCTCCAAGAGCAGAGGTTTGTAGGACAGCAGCAAATTTTCCTTAAGTGAGTAACCCAAGGTTTATCGAACTCAGGGAAGTGGAGGTTAAACGTACCCCTTTCAAGCAACCCTGCAATCAAGATACAAGAAGTCTCTTGTGTCCCCAACACACCTAATACACTTGTCAGATGTATAGGTGCACTAGTTCGGTGAAGAGATGTTAAATGGCAAGTGATATGGATGGCAAAGCAAAGTAATATAAATCTGTAATAAAAAGTGCAGCAAGCAAACAAGTGGTAAAAGTGAGCACAAATGGTATTGCAATGGTGGAAACAAGGCCTAGGCTTCATACTTTCACTAGTGGCAACTCCCAACAACATTTACATAATCTAATCACATGATATTTCCCACAAAACATGCAATGGAGACGCATTCGGAGGTCATTCCTTTGTGGTCAAGAGAGGACGAGAATTATGTAGGGCTACAAAAGCACACCTCAAAGTTCATAGTTCTCAATCTATGGATTTCCCAATGTCACCGCGGCCATCCAAAGAGAGTACCACAATCAACACAACATATCTCAAGGATAGTCAAAGACAAGCACCAAGAGACTCTCAATCTTCAATCAACACACAGAAGAGGAAATCACTCATTAAAATATTCTTCTAATCCATATCCAATAGACCGCTGTCACCTGGGTCTCGGGGATTATACTAGATAAAGACAAGTGAGTACATCAATTCAATACATAGAGGAAGGGGAAATATCATGGGATCACCCTAGATTAACATAGCCTATGATCACAACGAAGATCACATCATGGGAGAGAGAGATAACCACATAGCTACACGTACAAGCCCTCAGCCCCGGAGAAAACTACTCACACATGGCCATGGTGAGCAAGAGATTGATGGTGGTGTTGATGGAGAGGTGCAGCCCGGAGAGGAGGAGGCAGCCGGCGGCAGCCGTGGCGGCGGCGGCAGCCCTCCGGGGCGGCGGCGGCCCTCGGGGCGGCGGCGGCCCTAGGGAGCAGCGGCTCCTTGGCCCCCTTCTTCCTTGTGGATGGTGCTGCAATGGTGCTGGTCCTACCCTCCAAGACGGCGGCCTGGGAGGAGGAAAATTCGTGGCCCTTGGTGACCTAGGTTTCCTCTCTTTATATAGACTCTCGGATTCCCGTCATCAGATTTTGGGCTTCAGTAAAACGGGCTTTTCTTGACCGTCCGGACTCTGATTTGGACGAATTTTATATCCAGAAGCATCCTCTCAAAATTCCCCACAACTATCGCAACTAGGCTTTTTCTGTTTGACGTCGTCTTCGGGCTGGAACGTGACCATCTTCTAAAATCGTTCTCAGACAGATTTCAGGAAAGTCAGAGTCCTACTCCAATACGACTCCTTTTGCGATTTTGTCAATTTCCAGGTAATTCCTACACAATAAAGTGTAAAACAAGAACATTGTGCACTTTTGCAACCATTAGTAGGTTAGTCCAATAAATGCCTAAAAAGATAGAAAACTTTGATATAAACATGAGACAATGATGCAAAACAAGCATATCACAAGCAAAAATTATGGATACGTTTGGGACGTATCAAGGCTCGCGGCGAGTATCGTTATTTTCTAACCTTCACTGATGGTTTGAGCAGATATGGGTATATCTACTTAATGAACACAAGTCTGAAACATTTGAAAAGTTCAAAGAATTTCATAGTGAAGTAGAGAATCATCGTAACAAGAAAAGAAAGTTCCTACGATCTGATCGTGGAGGTGAATATTTGAGTTACGAGTTTGGTCTTCATTTGAAACAATGTGGAATAGTTTCACAACTCACGCCACCCGGAACACCACAGCGTAATGGTGTGTCCGAACGTCGTAACCATGCTTTATTAGATATGGTGCGATCTATGATGTCTCTTACCAATTTACCAATATCGTTTAGGGTTGTGCATTAGAAACAACTGCATTCACGTTTAATAAGGGCACCATCTAAAAATCCGTTGAGACGACCCCTTATGAACTGTGGTTTGGCAAGAAACCAAAGTTGTCGTTTCTTAAAGTTTGGGGCTGCGATGCTTATGTGAATTAAGCTTCAACCTGATAAGCTCGAACCCAAGTCGGAGAAATGTGTCTTCATAGGATACCCAAAGGAGACTGTTGGGTACACCTTCTATCACAGATCCGAAGGCAAGATATTCGTTGCTAAGAATGGATCCTTTGTAGAGAAGGAGTTTCTCTCGAAAGAAGTGAGTGGGAGGAAAGTGGAACTTGATGAGGTAATTGTACCTTCTCCTGAATTGGAAAGTAGTACATCACAGAAACTAGTTCCAGTGATTCCTACACCAATTAGTGAGGAAGCTAATGATGATGATCATGAAACTTCGGATCAAGTTACTACTGAACTTCGTAGATCAACCAGAGTACGTTCCGCGCCAGAGTGGTACGGTAACCCGGTTCTGGAAATCATGTTACTAGACCATGATGAACCTACGAACTATGAGAAAGCGATGATGAGCCCAGATTCCGCAAAATGGCTTAAGGTCATGAAATCTGAGATGGGATCCATGTATGAGAACAAAGTATGGACTTTGGTTGACGTGCCCGATGATCGGCAAGCCATCGAAAATAAATGGATCTTCAAGGGGAAGACCGACGCTGACGGTAATGTTACTGTTTACAAAGCTTGACTTGTTGCGAAAGGTTTTCGACAAGTTTAAGGAGTTGACTACGATGAGACTTTCTCACCCGCAGCGATGCTTAAGTCTGTCCGAATCATGTTAGCAATTGCCGCATTTTATGATTATGAAATCTCGCAAATGGATGTCCAAACTGCGTTCCTAAATGGATATCTTAAAGAAGAGTTGTATATGATGCAACTAGAAGGTTTTGTCGATACTAAAGGTGCTAACAAAGTGTGCGAGCTGCAGCGATCCATTTATGGACTGGTGCAAGCATCTCAGAGTTGGAATATACGCTTTGATAAGTTGATCAAAGCATATAGTTTTATACAGACTTGCGGTGAATCCTGTATTTACAAGAAAGTGAGTGGGAGCACTACAACCTTTCTGATAAGTATATGTGAATGACATATTGTCGATCAGAAATGATGTAGAATTTTCTGGAAAGCATAAAGGAGTGTTTGAAAGGAGTTTTTTTTCAAAGAAAAACCTCAGTAAAGTTGGTTACATATTGAGCCTCAAGATCTATAGAGATAGATCGAGACGCTTGATAAGTTTTTTCAATGAGTAAATACCTTGACAAGTTTTTGAAGTAGTTCAAAATGGATCAGTCAGAGAAGGAGTTCTTGCCTGAGTTGTAAGGTAAGAAGTTGAGTAAGACTCAAAGCCCGACATCGGCAGAAGATAGAGAAAGAATGAAAGTCATTCCCTATGCCTCAGCCATAGGTTCTATAAAGTATGCCATGCTGTGTACCAAACATGTTGTGTACCTTACCATGAATTTGGCAAGGAGGTACAAAAGTGATCCAGGAGTAGATCACAGGACAGCAGTCAAAATTATCCTTAGTTATTGGATGACTAAGGAAATGTTTCTCGATTATGGACGTGATAAAGAGTTCGTCGTAAAGAGTTACACCGATGCAAGCTTTATACTAATCCAGATGACTCTAAGTATCAATCTGGATGCATATTGAAAGTGGGAGCAATTAGCTAGAGTAGCTCCATGCAGAGCATTGTAGACATAGAAATTTGCAAAATACATACGGATCTAAATGAAACAGACCCGCTGACTAAACTTCTCTCACGAAGCAAAACATGATCACACCTTACTACTATTTGGGTGTTAATCACATGACGATGTGAACTAGATTGTTGACTCTAGTAAACTCTTTGGGCATTGGTCGCATGGCGATGAGAACTATGGGTGTTAGTCACATGGTGATGTGAACTATTGGTGTTAATCACACGGTGATGTGATCTAGATCATTGGCTCTAGTGCAAGTGGGAGACTGAAGGAAATATGCACTGGAGGCAATAATAAAGTTATTATTTATTTCCTTATATCATGATAAATGTTTATTATTCATGCTAGAATTGTATTAACTGGAAACTTAGTACATGTGTGAATACATAGACAAAACAGAGTGTCCCTAGTATGCCTCTACTAGACTAGCTCATTGATCAAAGATGGTTATGTTTCCTAGCCATAGACATGAGTTGTCATTTGATCAACGGGATCACATCATTAGGAGAATGATGTGATGTACAAGACCCATCCGTTAGCTTAGCACTATGATCGTTTAGTTTTACTGCTATTTCTTTCTTCATGACTTATACATGTTCTTATGACTATGAGATTATGCAACTCCTGAATACCAGAGGAACACCTTGTGTGCTATCAAACGTCACAACGTAATTGGGTGATTATAAAGATGCTCTACGGGTGTCTCCGAAGGTGTTCGTGGTGTTGGCATAGATCAAGAATAGGATTTGTCACTCTGAGTTTCGGAGAGGTATCTCTGGGCACTCTCGGTAATACACATCATAATAAGCCTTGCAAGCAAATGACTAATGAGTTAGTCACGAGATGATGTATTACGGAACGAGTAAAGAGACTTGCCGGTAATGAGATTAACTAGGTATGGTGATACCGACGATCGAATCTCGGGCAAGTAACATACCGATGACAAAGGGAACAACATATGTTGTTATGCGGTTTGACCGATAAAGATCTTCGTAGAATATGTAGGAGCCAATATGAGAATCCAGGTTACACTATTGGTTATTGACTAGAGATGAGTCTCGGTCATGTCTACATAGTTCTCGAACCCGTAGGGTCCGCACGCTTAACGTTTGATGACGATCGGTATTATGAGTTTATGTGTTTTGATGTACCGAAGGTAGTTCGGAGTCCCAGATGAGATCGAGGACATGACGAGGAGTCTCGAAATGGTCGAGACCTAAAGATCGATATATTGGATGACTATATTCGGACATCGGATAGGTTCCGAGTGATTCGGGTATTTTTCGGAGTACCGGAGAGATATGGGAATTCACTGGGGAGTATATGGGCCTTATTGGGCTTTAGGGGAAAGAGAGAAGAGGAAGGCTGCGCCCCCAAGGCCTAGTCCGAATTGGACTAATGGGAGGGGCTACGCCCCCTCCTTCCTTCTCTTCTATTTTTCCTTTCCTTGTCTCCTACTCCTACTACTTGGAAGGGCTCCTAGTTCTACTAGGAAAGGGGGAATCCTACTCCCTGTGGGAGTAGGACTCCCCTAGGTCGCGCCATAGAGAGGGCCAGCCCTCCCCCTCCTCCACTCCTTTATATACGGGGGTAGAGGCACCCCATAGACACACAAGTTGATCAGTTGATCTATCCCAACCGTGTGCGGTGCCCCTTTCCACAGAAACACACCTCGGTCATACCATTGCAGTGCTTAGGCGAAGCCCCGCGCCGGTAGCTTCATCATCTTCGTCACCACGCCGTCGTGCTGACGAAACTCTCTCATGAGGCTCTAGTGGATCAAGAGCTCGTGGGACGTCATCAAGCTGAACGTGTGCTGAACGTGGAGGCTCCGTACGTTCGGTGCTTGACCGGTTGGATCGCGAAGAAAGTTTGACTACATCAACCGCGTCACTAGACGCTTCCGCTCCCGGTCTACGAGGGTATGTAGACACACTCTCCCCTCTCGTTGCTATGCATCTAGTAGATAGATCTTGCGTGATCGTAGGAATTTTTTGAAATACTACGTTCCCTAACAGTTTGTGTTAGCCTTCTTAAGGCAAAACTTGTTTAACTTATGTCTGTACTCAGATATTGTTGCTTCCGCTAACTCTGTTGCTTTCGAGCTTCTATATTCGAGCCCTCGAGGCCCCTGTCTTGTAATATGAAGCTTGTATTATTTTAATTTGTGTCTAGAGTTGTGTTGAGATATCTTCCCGTGAGTCCCTGATCTTGGTCGTACACATTTGCGTGCATGATTAGTGTACGGTCAAATCGGGGGCGTCACCGTTGGCCACTCAGGTGGCGCCAAGTGGCGGCGGCAAGGTGGTTTGGTTCGGAAAACGAGGAAGGCCGGCTGGAGGTAGGGGAATGATCTAGGGGAGTCCATTTTTGGCAGGATGGAAGGGTATAAATAGGGAAGGGAACTAGGGATTAGGTTTTAGTCCATTTTCGGGCCCTCGGATCGCGATACGACGGATCAGATCGCGGGAGAAGTTAGCAAGGCCTAGGTGGGCTGTGTAGGGGTGTGAGTGGGATGTGACGAGAGGAGAGAGGTGAGGCCCGACGACTATTTTCAGAGACCAAAGATGTTCGACGTTAGACCGACGATAGTGCCACTATAGTTTAACGGTTGGGCTATCAAACAGACTCCGAATGCGACGAAATTTGATAGGCGGTCTGTCTACACTATAATAAGACCACACACCAAGTTTCAACCCATTCCGATAACGTTTTTCATCCACTTGGAAAATAAATATTCGGAGGTGCCGCGGGTGCGTGCGAGTGTGTCTGGTCTCAGAACGGGTAACAGAGAGGACAGGGATCGGGAAACTTCGAACGGATGCAAGTTTTGAAAACATAAGGATGCAATGCACTTGATGACATGGCAAAAATGCAAAACGCAAGCGAATGACATGGCAAAGGTAGCGAATCACTGGAAGACACGTGTCACATCGGTCTTGGGGTGTCACAACACTCCCCTACTAACAAGAGATCTCATCCCGAGATCTTAGGAACGAGACGGAAGGGAAAAAGGAAGAAGGTGAAACCAAAGAATCTTGGGGGTTGAATGACTTGAAAGAAGGAACACAACGGAAATGAACGAGATTGAGAAGCTCTGTTACGTAAGATGAACATGGAACAAATGAGAACCAAGTGGGTTGGAGGATATGGAACAAGAGTTGAATCAACAAGAAAGAATTTGAAACCACTCCGGCTAATATGAGATAGAAATAGGAATTCGAACGAATGGATTTGGGCAGCACTCCGACTGAAAATGGAAGGGATAGAAGATAACCTCGTGAAGCCGGAATAGTACTTGACGAGAAACAAGACAATACCTCCGGACGAATTGAAAGAGTGAAAAGAAAAGAAAGGGGAAAGAAGACAACTTCTACCACAATTGAATTTGAAAGGGAATCTTCAAGAGGAAGGCTTGAACGAAGTTGTTGATAAAATCAACAACAAAAGAATGAGCTTGCTGTGGACTTATAGAAAATCATCCCAAAACTTGAGGTGAATTTGTGCCACTACCAAATGATTGAATAGTTAGAGATGGAGAAATGCAAAACTCCTCTTCAAAAGAATACGGAGAATTATTTGCACTTTGAGATGCAAGAAGAATAATGCTTGAGATGCCCCACAAGAATTTTGATGGACACTAGAAGAATGAATTATACCATGAAGAGCCACCATGAAGAACTCCGGTAACAAAAGGATGATGAGACACAAATAAGGGATGAAAAGAATAAGATTAAAGCCTTGCGATGATTTAGATGGGGGTTTCGACAAGATAGCCAAGAAAACTTTGAACTCCGGAAAAGAAAAGACGAAAGGACTTGAGATTAGGATTTATTCCTCAAGAACAAACTCCGAAGGAAGGGATTACTCAACTTGATGAAAAGAATAATGATTATGTTATGCTTATCCTCCACCAATTAAATTGATGACAAGCAATGGATTTGCATACTACTTATTCACGTTGAAATGATTAGGAAGAGATATAGTGCAAAACTTGCGAAAGTCTTCATGAACCACTGGTAGGATTGGAATGAACGAATGAATTGATATGATAACAAAGGAAAAGAACTCTTGAGCGAACCACTGTAAGAATTGAAGCGGAGTGAAAAAATATAACGAATCACCGGGAAGAATTAGAAAATGACCGAATAATTTTTAGGGAATTTAGATGCAGGAGAACGAAGAGATCGCGAACTGATTAAATGATAATTGGACGAAGCATCGAAAGAATATGGAGATGAAAGAAGAGACATCAATTACGAATAGTTGGAGGACAAAGTTGAAAACTAAGAACGAAGAACTCTTCTGAAATGATGGCCCTCGGAGGAATAAGAAGGAAAGAATTTATGAAATGCTTTGGATGGTTGAGGAAAATAATTTGACACGATAGGAACGAAGTAAGAGGATAACATCAAGCTAGCATCATGAATCTTCAAGAGAACGGACAAAATTGAGAGGGAAACTCTTCTTTGGTTTTAAAATGATGAGAATGACGACGAGAAACACAAACAAAAATTATTGAGATACTCCGGAAGAATGAAAGAGGAAAAATGTTGAACCAATCATGAAAAGAATTTGAAAGCAATCTTGGAGAAGGCATATGACTGATAGAATCCATACTTACGTCACACTTCAAAACAATTTGGGAATCACTCCAGAAAATTAGAAGAGTCAGGTAAGATCCTGGGAAAAGACCTATGGGTTAGGGCCCACTGAAGAGAAAACACCGTTGGAAATGATCGAAAAAGAGATGATGCACCGGAACGACTGAAAGACTCGAATGAGGTGACAACCTCGAATAAATTTGAACACAGACGAATCTCCTGAGATGTTTTCGGAACTCCGGAACGATTAAATGGCGAGAGGTGAATGAGCAAGGGGAAATCATTTGAGCCGAGGGAGAGAATATGAAGAAAACCGAAAACTTGAATTGAATCCACTAGAGAAGAAAAAGGAGATGAAGAATGTTGAACGAGACTATAATTCACCAGTTGAAACAATTGAGGAAATAAATCAAAGGCTTCTCATGAGTAGGATGGATACTCGATTAATGACTTCGGCTCCAAGAAGAAAAAGGGTGGGCGGATGGGAAAAAGAAAGACACCTTTGGATGGGGAAAACGATACCGTTGAGAAAGAACTGGGGTTTGAACTTGCAAAAGATAAAGAGGGTCGAATCAACTTGACGAGAATTGCACCAGCTGAAAAGAAGGAACGATCAGAAAACTAACCGCGTGATCCTAAAAAAATGAAGGGGAAGAGGAGTAATTCAAAATACCTACGTCAAGATTCCTCACCAGAGCGACGAAGGGGCCGAGGAGTAAAAATAATTCCTTCTCTCCGATATAACTAGACTCCGAAAAAGTTTTCTTCTAGACTCGACAACGGCCAAACTATGATCAAGCACGTGGGCTCCTATGGTCGGTCAAGACTCTAATACCAACTTGTCACGCCTAAGATGTGATTCTATCCTGATCACGTGATGAACTCGTGATTGGGGCACAACCGCATTTCGGGCGCTTAGCAAGATGGATATCATTACTTTGTACCATTACATACATAGATGGGGACACATACAAGTCATACAAACTTCCACATGAATACAACAATTCTTACACAAGACATCCGACTATGGATGAAAACATGAAAAGCACAACGACATCCATCCTGCTATCCCAAGCTGCCAACCAGTAACCTATCCCAAGACTGACAAAGAAGAAGAAGAAGAAGAAGAAGAAGAAGAAGAAGAAGAAGAAGAAGAAGAAGAAGAAGAAGAAGAAGAAGAAGAAGAAGAAGGAACTCCAACACAAGTAAACATCGCTCTCACGTCAAGTCATCGGAAACCTGCACCTGCAACTGTTGTTGTAGTATCTGTGAGCCATGAGGACTAAGCAATCCCATAACCATGGGTATCAAGACTAGCAAAGCTTAATGGGTATGGAGAGGTTAAGTGGTGAGGTTGCAGCAGCGTCTAAGTATTATATGGTGGCTAACTTACGAGTACAAGAATAAGATGAGCCTCTACGCAAACGGTCGCAAACTAGTAATGATCGCTAAGTGATCCTGAACTACCTACGAGTCAAACATAACCCCACCGTGTTCTCTTCTCAAAGTGAAAAGAGACGGTCACGGTTACTCACGCGGTTGGTGTGTTTTATTTCGGATCCTCTGTCAAGTTTTTAAAACCGGACATTAACATATTCCAATCTACCACATAACCACGTGCACGACTTTTGAAAGATCATAACCCTGCAGGGGTGTGTCCCAACTTAGCCCATCACAAGCTCTCACGATCAGCAGAGGTAAAACCCCTTATCTTAGGGACAACCCGACCAGTCTCAGAATCCCGGTGCACAAGACATTTCGACAATGGTAAAACAAGTCCAACAAGACCTCCCGGCGTGCTGACACCCTGATAGTAGCCGCGCGTATCCCGTCTCAGGCCACGACTGGATGAGCAGTACGTACAGCAACCGAAGACCCTAGATAACTGGGTGGCACCACAACTGGCTCGAATCAACTTGATGAAAATTGCACCGGATGAAAAGAAGCCACGAAGACAAACCAAGCATAGTCGAACGAATCCTCACGATCGCAACAAAACATGAACTAACGAGAAGAAGCAAACCACATGGTAAACACACAACACATAACAAGACAAGATGCCCATCCAAGTATGATGCATGACAAGGCTACATGATGTAAAACATGGCGAGAGATGATGCATACAAGAACAACACAACCAAACAAGTTTAAATGAGGCCGGAAACAACATATAACAATTTCGGTAAGTCCTCATATGCAAATTTCGAAATTGGTCCAGATCTGAACACACCTTAAGTTAAAGTTGTTAAACAACAAGTTAAGATGCACCATGATGATCTAAACGAAATTCTAGTCAAGTTACTCATAAAGTTCATTTAATTCGGAGCTACGGCCTAGAAGATATGAGCAAAACAAGTCAAGCATGACATTGATGCAAAATGCATTCAAACATCAAGCACACACTCTCAAAACATGGATGCAACATGACATGATGCATCTACATGCAAAACTAAGCAAGTTTCATATAGAGCATGCCCCAAACAGAGCAACGGTTCAACGCATACACACGAAACAAGACATAGCAACAATCTGTCCCAAACAACAACTAAGCACTTTGCAATCATCAAAACGACAAGCTACAAGAACATTTCATGGCATCAAAGGGCATGGAAATCATGTAAATGTCAAGCACTACAAACATGATCACTTAGCTACTGCCAAATACCACTAGAACATACTCAAAACATCATGGCAAGATTGCAAATAATAACAGTTTCACAGACTCAGTGAAATAAACTGAACATGGCAGCAACAATGACAAGTAGGCATTTTTGCAAGCTTGTGCAACTCATCTCAAAGCATATCATGTCATGTTAATATAACCAACAACAATAAGACATGTTTATGCATCTACTCATGGCAATAACATGGTCACAGGATGCATAGAACACTAGCTATTCACATGGCAAAACTGAACTTACTGATAACAGGCTGACAGAAACATTACATAGCAATTTGAGAGCAAGAAAGAGACAAGCTACAACAATCTATAATTCAAACAAGGGCATGGATGGATAGAGCATAACATGGACTTCAAGACATGGTCGCTGGACATTCCAAAACATTCATGGATATGACTAGCATCAATCAAACATGGCATTATAATATAACATTTTTGGACTTAGCAGTTTTCAACAAATCTCAGAAATCAGCTAGCAGCGAGTAGGTCACTTTACAAGCTTGTTCAACTCATCACAAGGCAAGTCATGAAACGTGGATTGCACCATAGCAAAGATGACCTGATTGTGCTCCCAACACATGTTGACATGTTTGTCAAAAAAATCACACAAACAGATATGAAAAAGATAAATCAACAAGTTATATCAAGTTCCAGCAGTTAACAACACTTAGCACTTTTGCAATAGAGATAAACATGGCAGTATGCATCCTAATATGTACGCAAAACACACCATCATGTAGAGCACAGAGAGACGGACATTTTGACATATTATATGCTCAATTTGGATCTACATGCACAAAGATGCCATGATGCTATGTATTTCAGGGACTTAGTCAATTTCTGAAAATAAAAACGAACGTGCGGTGGTTAGCTAAATTGTGCACGTGCGGGGAGATAGCGGTGCGGGCTTCTCACCAGAGTGGGCTCGTCCCATGAAGCAGAGGAGGAGGCCGGCTGGATCGGAGTACACGGGCCAGCTAGGCCGCGCGGCTGGAGGGGCGAGGCAGCCGTGGAGCTGGGCCGAGGGAGGCTGGTTGACTGACGCGCGGAGGCGACGCTAGGAAGGCCGACGCGTGTGTGCCTGCCCGCAGACGACGAAGGGGCCGCGACGGCGAGCAACTCCGGCGAGGGAGGGGTTGGTGACGGGCGCCGGAGGTCGGGAACAGGCACATCCGGGCATGGGGACCGCAGATCCGGCTGCGGCGGCGGTGGACGGGCCGGGCGGCGAAGCTTGAGCCGGCGGAGAGCTCGAGATGTGGGCGGTGGTTGGCGGCGCACAGGGAAGTGGCGGAGCACCGGCGGCTGCGCGGCGGCTTGACAGGGTCCGCGGGGCGACGACGGAGCCGACCAGCGTCAACGCAAGAGACGGCGGGGTTGACCAGGACCGGCATGACGGTGGCGGGGAGGAGGAGCAGGGCGGCGACGGGATATGCGGGATCCAGCGCGAGCGGGCGGCGGTGCAGGCTCGTTCGGGCCCAGATGGGCTCGGGCGGGCCTGGCGCGGGCTGAGAGGTGGAGGAGGGGCTGGAGGGCGATGTGGCGGCTGGCCATTGGCCAGGGAGTGGCTGCGGGTGGTGGTTGGCCACTCAGGTGCCGCCAAGTGGCGGTGGCGAGGTGGTTTGGTTCGGAAAATGTGGAGGGCCGGCTAGAGGTAGGGGAAGGATCTAGGGGAGTCCATTTTTGGTAGGATGGAGGGTATAAATTGGGAAGGGGGACTAGGGATTAGGTTGTAGTCCGTTTTCGGACCCTCGGATCGCGATACGATGGATCCGATCGCGGGGGAGGTTAGCAAGGCCTAGGTGGGCTGTGTAGGTGTGTGAGTGGGCTGTGAGGAGAGGAGAGAGATGAGGCCCGGCGACTGTTTTCGGAGACCGAAGATGTCCGACATTAGACCGACGACAGTGCCGCTATAGTTTAGCGGTTGGGCTATCAAACATACTCTGAATGCGACGAAATTTGACAAGCGGTTTGTCTATACTATAATAAGACCACACGCCAAGTTTCAGCCCATTCCGAGAACATTTTTTGGACACTTAGAAAATAAATATTCGGAGGTGTCGCGGACGTGTGCGAGGGTGTCTGGGTTCAGAACGGGCAACAGAGAGGATGGTGATCGGGCAACTACGAACAGATGAAAGTTTTGAAAACATGAGGATGCAATGCACTTGATGACATGGCAAAAATGCAACATGCAAGCGAATGACATGGCAAATGCAGCGAATCACTGGAAGACACCTGGCGCATCGGTCTCGAGGTGTCACATGTGGGCAAATCCGGCCTCCCGCCGCCCACCTAGCGACATCCCGGCCCTCATGTATGACTTACTTTGAAACTGGCCTTGCTCTACCGCCCACCTCCTCAAGTCACTACATTTGTATCTTTTACTACTTCTTAGGCCCACTCGTAGATAGGATCGATCGACTGTTCGAAAGCCACCTAAATTTTTACTATTAAGAGGTAAAACTACTTCATGGAGTCTAATCTAGTAGTACTACTTCATGGAGGGAAGAAAGGGGGTGGGGTGGGGAGATTTGTTACCTGAATCTAGGACTTGGTCGAAAGAGGAAACAATGGGGGTAAAAAGTAGCAGAGACTGTCTACCCAACTAATCTCTTGGTCTAATAGGGAAATAAAGGGAAACACAGTACAAACTCGATATAGACCGATCTATTGCTTGAAAAATGAAAGAAAATGGGGGCTGGGGGACAATTCAACAGAGTATGTCCAACACTAGATTTGCTGGCCTCACACAGTAAAAGGTTGCTATACCGAACGAAAATGGGACTAACCCAGATTTCCTGTTTGGATGTTTGTTGCCCCGAACCCCTCTTATGTAATGCCACTGGTAAAATGTAGAAGTCCCACTGTTAAAGTAAGAACACGTTAAACCAATGTTGTTTTCAATGTAATGCCTTCAGTAATACGAATCAATGGCAATATTTTTCATGTCCTACTAAATTTCCCATAAAGATAAGTTGCTTCATTTCGTTAGAAATGCAACTGTCCTGGTCCGCCTATTCTCCCGTGCCCAAATACCAACTCTTTAACAACCGTTAATATAATGTTGCTGGTAAAATGAAGCAATTGCACCATTAAAGTAATGTCCCATTTAACGGTTATCATAGTTAATCCTAATGCCCACACTAATATCTAGCAATGATGTTGCTTTAGAGATTGCTAATATCCTTGTAGGATCGCCATTCAGATAAGAAACATGCTTCTTTCATTTGATGTATGTTTCATCACTTGTTAGTCACCATCCTTTCCACCTTTTTGTGCTAACAGAGATATACATTTCACGCTTGATCTTAGTTGAACTACACAAAATGATATCCAAATTATAGTTGAACATTCCATGAGCTTCATGACCAACCTTGATGTTGCTCAATTTTACTACAACTAATGGAGAAGAAGCTGCTTTTTTGACCATAAAACAGTAAGGCAAAAGCCTTACTGTAGATCTATTTTTTTATATAAAATAGCAGGAAAGTAACATAGTCTTTACAATGGTTGTTAGGAAGACAACCAGAGGAGCTTAAAGAAAATTACAAAACAAAATGAAAAATTATATTATATGTTATCAATCCAAGTTGACATGCTCTCCTTTAGACTGGGTTTGGCTCTTAACAATGTTGTTCTGAAAGTTTTGATAAATTCATATCTGCAGTCACTGATAGAGCATGGGATTCCTTCAAAAAGCAGTCCATTCCTTTGATTCCATATGCTCCAGCATCCTACTATCATAATTTCCATGAAGTGATGATGGCTATATCTTTGCTGGGCTTCAATAATCATATCATGAATATTTAGATCAGTGTTCCATTCAAGACCAATGTTCCACCAAAAACCCTGGCTGAAAGGACAAGAGAATAGTAGATGCATTATGTCTTCATTATCATCAGTATCACATAGTACACAGTGGGTGGTATCAAGTTGCATATTCTTCCTGGTCAATAGATCGCACGTGTTTATTCTATCATGGAGTAGAAGCCAACAGAAGAATTTGTGCTTAGGTAAGCAGCATGATTTCCATATCCATTTGAAGGTCATTTCAGCATTCTCATTCTTCATAAGGTAATTATAAATTCTCTTGGTCATATTTACACAGCTACTCCATGGGAAACTCCAAGTATCATGTTCATTGTTGGATCTGATGCTATGTAATTGATCAGCTAGATTATGAAATTGCTGGTGAGCAATGATGGACAGTGGCAGCTGGAATAAGTTGTAGAGATTATTGGTACCTTTGGCTGACCTAAATGAAATATTCTCTTGAAGGCAAAAAGAATGCAGTTCAGGGTATTTAAATTTCATAATCTCTCCCTTCTAGTTATCATCCCAAAGATTGCAAGAGTTTCCAGCTTTGACCTCACATGTTGTCATCTCTTTAAATAAATCAAACAATTTCATACAATCTTTCCACCAAAAGGATCCTTTGTTGGGATTTGTGTGAGGAGCTTCCTGGTAGTGTGCCTCCCATATTAACTTGACCCAAGGAATATCCATTTTATTGTAGAATTTGTTGAGATGCTTGATAAGAAGGGCTTTGTTCTGCACTCTCAAATTTAATACCCCAAGTCCTCCTTGATTTTTTGGCTTGCAGATCATATCCCAACTGACAAGGCATTTACCTCTTCTGTTAATCTCTTTTCCATACCAAAGAAAGTTTCTGCTGGATTTGTCCACATGGTCCAATATGGTATAATGAACTTTCAGAGAGCACATGGAAAAAATTGGCATGGAGGCAACAATTGAGTTAATATATGTGAGTCTGCCAGAATAATTCATGAATCTAGTCACTCCTGATAATCTTTTGTCAATTTTGGAAATGACAGGGATGAGATCCATAACATATGGTTTGATGGTGCCCATGGGTAAGCCTAGATAGGTAAATGGAAGACTTTCAACCTTGCATCCAAATGAATTTGCAAGCAATGTAAATGATTGTTGATCAATATTGATGGGAATCATGGATGATTTATTGTAATTTACAAATAGACCAGTGGAGAGACTGAATATGTTGAGCAAATATTTGAGGTGCATAATCTGATGTTCATTAGCTGGCTTAATCATCAGGGTGTTATCTGCATATTGGATAATAGGATAATCTTGTCCATATGCATGGTTTATAGGAAGAGAGATTTCACCATTGGCCCAAGCAGCATTAACCACAGACTGTAAGAGATCAGTAGTGATGATATAAAGTAGAGGTGAATGTGGATCACCTTGTCTGATTCCTCTTTTACAAATGATCTTTTTCCAGCCACTCCATTAAGTAGAACAGAAGTTGATGCAGACTGAAGAATATTTGATACCCATTTTATCCATCTTGGTCCAAATCCTTTAGCCTTCATGTCGGTGTACTAAGGTAGGGGTGCCTCAGTACCCCAACTTGTGCACGGGCAGTTGCAGCTTCCCGCGGCAAGGTTTACTGCGGGCTCGCCGGAGACCTTCCTGCTCCTTATTAAACCATTCAAAAACAAAGTATACGAGACATGAGATCGAGACCCCGGCAAGAGGAGCTTGCCGGGAAGGCCGTACCAGGCTCAAGACTGTTCCACTGACACAAGGCCCTGGCAAGAGGAGCTCGCCAGGAAGACTAGAATGCAACGCCTCGGCGCTATACGCGCCCCGGCAAGGGGCCCGGGGAGCGGCAAGTTCCCGGGCCCGGCAAGATCGAGGCCCCCGGCAAGGTGCTTGCCGGGGAGACTGCGCTGTGTGCCCGCGCTCCAGCTCATCGGTCCACGCGTCGCCCTGGGGCTTATCCAGGGACGCGTGGCGGATGGCTGTGCAGCCTGGGGTACACGGTGGCACTCCACGGTGATGGATCCGTCGCCGTGGCGGAAGGAGACGCTAAGGCGGGAGCTTTTGGGGTCGACGACGACGGGCATTAAATGCCCTTGTCCCCCACTGTTAAAGTAGGTATAGACCACTGTTCTGTACTGTAGCTCCACTGTTCCCGCACTGTTACAACTACCACCTCTTTTACATTTTTACCCCTTTCTCCTACGTTGACACCTGTCGGTGACCCCTTGCACTATAAAAGGAGGCCCATGCACAACGTGGAGGGGGTTCGAAACCTAGATCACTCTCGCGCGCGGTGTAGCTGCTTCTTCAAGCTCCCGAGCACTCAACTCAATACACAACCAAGCAGGAGTAGGGTTTTACGCATCCGTGCGGCCCGAACCTGGGTAAAACTGCACGCGTGTTTGCTTCGATCTGCTCTTTGTGCTCCCTCCGCCCTCGTACCGCACAGACAAAGGGGCTCCGGTCCCATAGGTGTTCGTGGCGGACAGTTTCCCCCGACATCTTTGGCGCGCCAGGTAGGGGGCGTCGAGGTTGTGTGAACCTGATCCGGCGTTCGCGCGGGCGCATTCTTCATCAACCTCTCCAGCTTCATCAGCAACTTCATCAGCGACAACTCCATGGCCCCGAAGAAGAAGCCTTCGGAGGTCGGAGGCCCGTCTGCGTCTCACCCGCCGCCACCAGAGCCAACGGTGGGCGGGGGAGACGCCGTCGGAAGGGTGGTTGCCGGCGAGGACACTCACGGTGCCACCAGATCCAAGAACAGGACGGACGACCGGACCTCGGTCTCCGTGGACGCGCCGCGTCCATCACAGCACACGACGACCCCGCAGCGCCATACCACGGGAGGTGGTATCCGCTTGCTGGGGCAAGGCCAAACCGGAGGCTCGCGGGACGCCCCGGACCCCCGTCCGGGCACAAGCAAAGCGAAGGCGCCGGCGCGGGACCCCGCTCCTTCTAACGTTGTTAGAAGTCCGAGCGTATCCCGCTCCTCGCATCGCTCACCCGCGTTCCCCTCTACTCCAGCGGAAGCGCTCGCAAGGGCGCAGCTGCTCCTCGATTTTCCTCCGGCGGCAGACAAGGCCGAAGAATGGAGGGCCACCATCCGGAGCCTGATAGACTTCGCCAACAACGATTCTCCACCGCAGCCGTCGGCCTCACGGCCGCGGCAGGCTGAGAAGACGAAGGCTATCGGCGACAAGACTGCCGGGGGTGCGACAAGCGTGCACTCCCCGCCGCAGAAGCAGAAGACGCCGCCCCGCCGGAACAACCCCGACGACGGCTCCACAGCCTCGTCGGACCCGCGGGCCCGTCGGGACCAGCGCCAGGTCCTCGACGACCGGCGAGATGAAGACGCTCGAACCACGATCGAGCGCCGCCGAGAAGCTCGGCGACAATCCGACAAGAGAGCTGGGAACACCGTCGACGCGCACGCGCCCGGTGAACCAGGCGACTTGCCGTACGCGGCAGGTTGCCCTGCGTTCACCCGCGAGCTGCGGCGCGTCCAGTGGCCCAGCATGAAGAACTTTAAGCCCGACGTACCGGAGAAGTACGACGGCAAGACGCACCCCTCGGAGTTTCTTAGTGTCTACACTATCGCAGTGCAAGCTGCCGGGGGGCGCGACGAGAAGATTTTGGCTAACTACTTCCCGCTCGTGCTGAAGCCGAACGTCCGTTCGTGGCTCATGCACTTGCCGGAAGGTTCGATCTCTTCTTGGGCCGACCTCTGCCACCAATTTGTCGGCGCCTTCACCGGCGGCCACAAACCCCATGGCCAGGAGAGCGATCTCCACATCTTGGCCCAGAAGGAAGGCGAACCCCTGCGCAAATATATCCAACGCTTCAGCCGGGTGCAGCACAACATCCCTGACGTTCACCCTGCCGCGGTTATCAGCGCGTTCCATCAGAACGTGCGTAACCGCCGCATGCGTGAGGAAATGGCGATGACCAAGATTAGGGACGTCAGCGAGCTCTACGCTCTTGCTGACAAGTGCGCACGCGCAGAAGAGGGGAGGAAACTCCCCGGGGAGGATGCTGGCGCGGGGGGAAGCGACAGCGACGACGCCGCCCCGGCAAAGAAGAGCCGGCGGCGGAACAACAGAAAGAAGGGCAAGAAGGAGGTGCTTGCCGTCGAGAAGTCCGGCAAGGAGGCCCCCGCCAAACAAGCGCAGGCTGGCGGCTCCGGCAAGGAGCCTGCCCCTGCGGCGGCGGCCGACAAGCCGGGTGGCTCCGACAAGCAATACTGTAAGATTCACCGCACCAAGGGTCACGATCTCTCCAACTGCAAGCGCGTCGAATACCTCGTCGAGCAGCAGAAAGCTGAGTACGAGAGGCGCGACAAGGAGAAGGCCCAAGGTGGCGGGGAAGAGCCCAGCAAGAAGCGGCCGTTCAACGGCCGGGGAGGACGCCGCGGCAAGGCTAAGCAGCGGCAAGGGGATCGACCTCCCCGGGGCCGCGACAACGACGAAGATGACGATGAAGACATGGAGGACGACGAGAACAGCGAGCAGGAGTTCCAGAAGGCCACGGAGGTCCTGTGCGTCGACGGTGGCGCCTCCCTGCACACCTCCCACCGCCAGCTAAAACAGTGGGTGCGTGAGGTGAACGCAGCGGAGCCGCCCGTGGAGTCGCGCAGGCTCCTCAAATGGTCCAGCACGCCCATCGTTTTTGATCTTGAGGATCACCCTGACCGCACCACTGCGGTCGGGTGCTTGCCGATGCTGGTTTCTCCCACCATCCGCAACCTCAAGGTCACCAAAATGTTGGTTGACGGCGGGGCCGGCCTGAACTTGATCTCCTCTGCTGTGATCAAGAAACTCCAGATTCAAGACGGCGAGCTCGAAGAGACCGGTTCATTCCAAGGAATCAACCCGGGAAGGAGCAAGCCCAAGGGAAAGATCACTCTGCCGGTGACCTTTGGCGGGGAGCTCAACTTCAGGACTGAGCGCATCACCTTTGACGTCGCCGATATTCCATTGCCCTACAATGGAATACTCGGCCGTCCCGCCCTCGCCAAGTTCATGGCAGCTTCCCACTATGCCTACAACGTGCTGAAGATGCCGGGGCCGATAAGCGTCATCACTGTCCACAGCGACAAGAAGGATGCGCTTATTTGCGCCGACAAGATTTACCGGGACGCGGCAGCTGCAGCCGAGAAGGATACTCTTGCCGCTGAAGCTCCCGGGGGGAAGAAGACGAAGACCAAGTCCGGCAAATGCTCTGGGACCCACTCCGGCAACCGCACCTCTTCGGAGTGCTGCGCTGCCGTCGAGGACGTTCCATCGAGCTCCACCGGCAAGAGCAAGAAAGGAATGGCTGCTCCTCCGGCAACCAAGAAAGTGTCCGCAAAGGAGGATGGCACTGGTGGTACCTTCACCATCAGTGCCACCCTTGACAGCAAATAGGAAAGCGCGCTCGTCGCCTTCCTGCGGGCGAATGTCGATGTGTTTGCTTGGCAACCATCTGACATCCCCGGTGTTCCCAGGAAGGTGATTGAGCACAAGCTTGCTGTCTGTCCTCATGCGCGGCCCATCAAGCAGAAAGTGAGGAAGCAAGCCGTGGAGCGCCAACAGTTCATCAACGAGGAAATCAAGAAGCTAGAGGCAGCAGGTCTAGTTAGAGGTGTGATCCATCCGACGTGGTTGGCAAACCCAGTCGTCGTGCGCAAGGCCAACGGGAAGTGGAGACTGTGTATAGACTTCACCGATGTCAATAAAGCATGTCCCAAGGATCCATTCCCTTTGCCGCGCATTGACCAGATCGTTGACTCCACCGCCGGATGTGAGCTACTCTGTTTTCTTGATGCGTACTCAGGCTATCATCAGATTTTCATGGCCAAGGAAGATGAAGAGAAGACTGCATTTATCACTCCATGTGGCACTTATTGCTTTATCCGCATGCCATTTGGACTGAAGAATGCAGGCTCAACTTTTGCAAGGGTAGTGTACACCGCTTTTGAGCCACAGATCCACAGGAATGTAGAAGCTTACATGGATGACATCGTGGTGAAGAGCAAGAGCAAAGAAACCCTGATTCAAGACTTGGAAGAAACGTTTCAGAACCTGCGCAGGATACAGCTCAAGTTGAACCCCGAGAAGTGCGTCTTTGGAGTCCCCTCCGGCAAGCTTCTCGGGTTCTTTGTATCACAGAGGGGGATTGAAGCCAACCCCGACAAGATCAAAGCCATTGAGCAGATAGAGGCCCCGAAGCGCGTCAAGGATGTCAGAAGGCTTGCGGGATGTGTTGCTGCCCTCAGTAGGTTCATTTCAAAGTCTGCAGAACGCGCCCTACCTTTCTTCAAAATTTTGAAGAAGGCAGGTCCCATGAAGTGGACTCCGGAAGCGGAGGCGGCGTTGCAGGATTTGAAACGGTACCTGTCCTCCACTCCTATACTTGTCGCACCTAGACCACAGGAAAAGTTGTTGCTATACTTAGCGGCAACCAACCAGGTGGTTAGTGCTGCGTTGGTAGCGGAGAGGGAGTCCGACGAGGAGTCAGCACCACCGGCAAGCGAATCCAGCGACAAACAGGGGGCTGACCCGACAAGCTCTGGCCCCGACAAGGAAGACTCTGCGCAGGAACAAGGAGAGGTGCGGAAGAAGATGGTGCAGCGCCCAGTGTATTTTGTAAGTTCCCTTCTCCAGGGAGCTAGATCAAGATACTCTGGTGTGCAAAAATTGCTTTTCGGCCCCCTCATGGCCTCGAGAAAGCTGCGCCATTACTTCCAAGCCCATGAGATAACAGTGGTCACTCGCTTTCCGTTGAAGAGGATATTGCACAATCCGGAAGCAACAGGCAGGATCGTCGAGTGGGCACTGGAGCTATCAAGCTTTGGACTCAAGTTTGAAAGTACTTCAACTATACAGAGCCGAGCTTTGGCAGAATTCATCGCCGAATGGACCCCAACGCCAGATGAAGAAATTCAAGAAACAAGCACACCCGTGCAAGAGGCGACAAGTGAATGGGTAATGTATTTTGACGGTGCCTTCTCGCTGCAAGGCGCCGGTGCCGGCGTGGTACTCATCGCGCCCACCGGAGAGCACCTCAAATATGTTATCCAGATGCACTTTCCCAGGGAGCAAGCGACAAACAACACCGCAGAATATGAAGGCTTGCTTGCCGGTCTCAGTATTGCGGCCGAACTTGGGATCAGAAAGCTGATTGTGCGGGGAGATTCTCAGTTGGTGGTCCGACAAGTTAACAAGAGCTATCAGAGCCCATTGATGGAAGCATATGTCGATGAAGTGAGAAAGCTTGAAGAGCACTTTGAAGGTCTGCAGATGGAGCACGTCCCAAGAGCTCAAAATGAGATTGCAGATGGCCTTTCAAAGTGCGCCGCGATGAAGTTACCTGTGGAACCAGGAACCTTTTTGCTCAAGCTGACTCAGCCATCCGTTACACCATCAATTGGGCAGTCCAAGAAGAGAAAGTTGGTCTCTGGCGACTACTTGCCGGCGGATCTTCCCGAAACCGCCGCCAAAGTTCCCAAGATCAACAACAACAACGCTGAGGAACAGTTTGCTCCTGCAAGCCCTCGGGCTTGTGCAGTTGAAGCAAGTGTTCCCGACAAGCCTCGCCCCGGCGAGCTTGCCGGGGAACCGTCAGCTCCGGCAGGACCAGAGGTCTTTGCCGTAGAAGCTGAGGTTCCCGCAGCGGCCCTCGAGCCTTTAGTCCTTGCCGTCGAGCCCCGGGCTCCGGCATGGGCGCAGCAGATCGTCCGTTTTCTACAAACTGGAGAACTTCCCGACGACCCTCAAGAGATAGAGAAGATAACCAGGCAGTAAAGTATGTATCAGTTCGTGGATAACGAGCTGTACAGAAGGAGACTCAACGGTGTCAGGTTGAAGTGCATCTCCAGAGAAGATGGACAGAAGCTGTTGGCGGAAATACACGGAGGCATATGCGGCCACCACATTGGCGCAAGGGCACTTGCCGGGAAAGCTTTCCGGCAAGGGTTCTTTTGGCAAGAAGCCCTCCAAGATGCAACTGCACTAGTAACCAAGTGTGAAGCGTGCCAGTTCCATGCGAAGCAAATCCATCAGCCAGCTCAAGCTCTCCAAACAATCCCTTTATCATGGCCCTTCTCGGTCTGGGGGCTCGATATCCTCGGCCCTTTCCCTCGCGCTGTCGGGGGCTTTGGGTACTTGTACGTTGCAATCGACAAGTTCACAAAGTGGCCGGAAGTGGAGCCAGTGAGGAAGGTGACAGCACAGTCAGCAGTCAGGTTCTTCAGGTCGATTGTTTGCCGTTTCGGGATCCCTAACAGGGTCATCACCGACAACGGTACGCAATTCACTAGTCGCACCTTCATGCAGTACGTCCAAGACCTTGGCGCCAAGGTCTGTTTTGCTTCTGTTGCTCACCCGAGGAGCAACGGTCAAGCGGAAAGGGCAAATGCTGAAGTGCTGCGCGGACTCAAGACAAGGACCTTTGACAGGCTACGCAAGTGTGGAAGAAATTGGATAGAGGAGCTCCCGGCGGCTCTTTGGTCAATCAGAACGACACCAAGTCGAGCCACCGGACAGACGCCTTTTGCTCTAGTCTACGGAGCAGAAGCAGTTCTCCCCACGGAACTCGTATACGGATCTCCTCGAGTGCTCGCTTATGATGAGCTCGAGCAAGAGCAGCTGCGGCAAGATGACGCATTGCTCCTTGAGGAGGGACGTCTCCAGGCTGCGGTACGAGCTGCTCGATACCAGCAAGCTTTGCGCCGCTACCATAGCCGCAAAGTCAAGGCCAGGAGTCTCGAGGAAGGCGACCTTGTTCTTCGGCGTGTTCAGTCCGCCAAGAATTCCAACAAGTTGACGCCGAAGTGGGAAGGCCCTTATCGGGTGAGACAAGTTACGAGGCCCGGCGCTGTCCGCCTCGAGACCGAAGAAGGCTTACCGGTGAGCAACTCCTGGAACATAGAGCATCTTCGCAAGTTTCACCCCTAAGGCGCGGTTGCCGTGATCCGCTCCGGCAACCACCTTTTGTACAAGCTTTGCCGCTGTTGCATGTAACCCTTTGTACAAAGCCGGGCGTAGACCCCGTGCATCAGTAAAGTTTTCGTGTTTTTCGCATCGATTGCCTTTTGCATGCCTCTCTTTGCTGTTTGCATGTTCTGTTTGGCATTTGATGCAACACTCAGATATACGGTAAGCACTATTACGCCGAAAGGCCAGATACTTGCTTTCCTTCCCCTTTTCTTTCCTCTTACACAGAAGGAACGTTCCTCGCGCACAAGTTTGCCGGGGGGGAAGGGAGCCAAGTGCTGTTCAAGAAAGAGAAGCCTTACCGGAAAGCAAGCAATATGAGCAAGCAGCATATGAAAGATAAGTTGTTAGAATTTGACCAGTTCAAATTTTAAATTTTAAGTTGTCTTCCTTGAACGATCACATTTTTCTATGGGAAACCTGTGCGCGGAGGAACCTACCCGTAGCTTGCCGCACCCTTATCTTGCTTTCGAGTTCACTCAACGATTTAAGTGAGCTGCGACAAGTGTCGCGCCCTTGCTTCGTTTCCGAGTACGCTCAGCAAGCTAAGTGCGTTGCGACTAGCTGCGGCAAGGTTGCTTGCCGGCGAAGACCTTGGCCAGCAGGCTGCTCAGAGTCCAGCACTCAGCGCTCGCGGCAAGGGCCCCTTGCCGGCAAGCTCCCCGGGAGCGTAGGGTGAAAAACATACAAACTCAAAGATTGAGACAAGGAAGATAACATTGCGCTGATTGATCAAAATAGAGTAAATATCTTACAGAGGATAACTTGTCGCAATGGACTAATAGGTTCATGACATAATGTGCAGCAACAAAAAGATAAAGATAAATGGAGCCCTAGTCTACGCGGTCGCCCTCCTTCCTGCCAAGCTTTGCCACCTTGGCAATAATGTGGCCGACCTGCTCCTTCAGGGCCTCCGTATCTGCATCTGCCGGCAGGGTGCGAAGAACGTTCGTGAGGTTGATTCCCGGGTTGCGGTACACGATCTTCGTCAACACCCGCTCCAGAGTCCCCGCGCAGAGCCGGCGCGACTCCTCGGCCAGCTGCGCGGGGATGCGGTTCCGGAGACCTGCAAGAGCCGGAGCGACTCCTCTGAAGAAGAGGCTGAGCTTGGCGCTGTGCGGGAGATCTGGATCCGGCGAGTAGATAAGATGTTCGACCTTCAACGCCAGCAACTCCTGGTCAATATTGGACGCAGAAGAAACCAGCTCTTCGGTCCACACTTCAATAGTCTGCCGGAAGAGCTCGGATGCCTTGTTGACGCTCTCCACCAAGGTTCGCTCCTTGCGGAGCTCATCCTTCAACTTGGTCTCCTGGGCCCGGGCAGCATCGAGCGATTCCTTCAAGGTGGTGACTTTCAGCTCCAAGTCCTCAATGGAGTCCTTGGCGGCCTTCAGCTCGTCGCCCCTCTTTGATAGACTCACCTGAAGCTCTGAGTTGGTGTGAGCATCCTTCTCGCGCTCCAAGATGAGCGCGGCAACCTTCTCGGCGCTGACCTTCATCGCCTTCTCCAACTGTTCGACCTTGGCGGCGAGCTCTTTCTTGGCGTCTTCCGCGGCAACCGCGGCGGCTTTCGCCTCCTTCAGCTCCCCGCCAAGGGCAGCCTCGCGAGCGGCAAGGTCTTCTTCATGAGAGTCCAGCTCGACCTTCCGCTGCGCGAGCTCTCCCTCTCGCCGGGACATCTCCACCCCGGCGAGACGTTGCTGTTCATCGGCTTCAGCCTTCTCGAGCACCCATTCCTGGTACTCGCCGGCGAGACGCTCCCGCTCCTCCGCCACCTGGCGGAGGGCAGCCTGATTGGCGGCGCTGAGCTCCGCCGCACGCTTTTCCATTTCTGCCGCGGCCTTGGCGGCAAGAGCCTCCCGGGAGGCGAGCTTTGCCTGCCTGGCCCGGTAAAGGGCCAGGAGCTGTTGGAGCAACCGCTCCTCCTCGGGCCCCTCACTCCCGCCAGGCGCCTGGACGATCTTCAAGCCTGCGGAGGCGAGGATTTCTCCGTCGAATGTCTCGCCCTCCGCAGGAGCTCGCGATGAAGACCCCCACGGCATCTGGATGAAGACGCCGTTGGGGGCCTCGAGATAGTGCCTCTGCTCCTCGCCGGCGGAGGGGCCGGTGGCCGGTGCAGCATCCGATGCTCCCGCCACCTCCGGGTCGGCGGTGCGGCCACCGTCCCCCTCCCCAGCCGCTGCGTCCGCAGCCGGAGCAGTCTCTTGCGCGGCCGGCTCGGCGGCCTCGTCCACCTCCTCGACGACTGGAGCGTCGCCGCCGCCGCCCTGCGCGTCCTCCTCCTCAAGGATAATCACCTCCGTCTCCATGGGCACAGGAGGAGGAAGATCTAGAAAGAAGAAGAAGAGGAAGAAGTTCAAGACTCAAGCAAATATCCAAAAAAGAGACAAGCCAAGAAGACAAGTCACAAAGATTACCTTGGCGGACGTCCTCAGCGGCGGGCTCCCTCGCCGGGGAGCTCGGCCTCGTCGGAGTAGTCGCCCTCGATGGGGAGCTTGGCCTTGGCGGGGTGGCCGCCCTTGCCGGGCTGCTCGTCCTTGGCGGGGTACTCTGCCTTGGCGGAGTACCCGCCCTTGACGGAGCACTCTCCCTTGCCGGGGAGTTCTGCCTTGGCGGGGATGGCGGGGCCTGCGGCTCCTCAGCCGCGGTCTCCGGGCGCTCTTCCCGCTGTGGCTCCACCTCTGCACAGAACAAGACAAGAAGCGTCAAGACACGAAGACGAAACCTAATCCAAAGGCGTACCCCGACAAGCAAGAAGAGAAAAACCCAGACTTACGCTGGGGGCTGCGCTGCGGGCTACGCTGGGGGCTGCTCCTCGGAGCAGCGCTCGGGTCCGGCAGGCTCGGCTCCGGCACGCCCTCTGTTGCCGCAGCTGCTGAGTCCTCCGCGACCTCAACCTCGGGCACCTTGGCTTTCTTTGCCGCGCGATGAGCCAGGGTCCTGAAACCAGAGCAACGAATATAGTCGACATCAGCAAAAATCATCAAGATAAAAGGAAAACGAGAAGATATAAAATCTCGGATTCTTACTCCTGGTCCTCCTCGTCGTCCTCGCTCAGGGCGGAGAAGTCATACTCCACCGTGGGCGCGTCGGCGCGAGGAGCGGAAGATGAAGACTCCCTCGCGCGCTTGGTGTTCACCGGGGCTGGGGGCTGCGAGGACCCAGCCCCTGTGGCTGCCGGCGCCCGGGGGGCGGGCGGAGCTGTTGCTCCGCTCCGAGAAGACCCTTGCCGGCTCGCTACCGGCCTGCGGGGCGCCTCCGTCGTGGTCCGCGCACAAGCCGCCTCCGCTGCGGCTGGTGCGCCGGACGGCCTTGGCGCGGCTTGACTCCCCCGGGGAGCCGCCCGCCGAGGTGGCTGTTGCCGGGGCGCCTGCGCTCTTTCCCCCGTCGCCGCCTTGCGGAGGCGCTTCGCCGGGGACTGCCTCGGGCTTGCCGGGGGCGGGGAGCTCTCCGACGAGGAGAGGTCGTCGGCGTATAACTCCGTGGATCCGCCGGAGTCTTCGGCCTCCTCCTCCTCCTCCTCCTCTGCCCCGGCCGGCTCGCTGGGCCCAGCGTCCTGCGCTGCGGCCCCCTTTCCCTTGGCGCCTCTGCCCCTCGCGGCGCCTCTGCTCCCTCCGGCGGTGCCCTCCATTGCCGCGGCCTCCGTCGCGATCCCATGGATCCCGGAGTGCCTCAGTGAGGGGACCCCGGCGAGCGCGTCGGGTGGAAGATTCAGCAACCTGCGAATCTCCGCCTCCTCCGCCTGGGTGGACGCCTCCTCGGCCTCCGCCTCCTCCGGCGAGAATCCGAAGACTCCTGCCGCCGCGGCTGCGGCGGCCTCCTCAGCCCGAGAAGCTATATAGGCGATTTCTTGGTCGGTGGTGTCCCGCGTGTGCAGCTTGAGGTCCTCCTTGTTCCTCGCCACCTCGGCGAGGTTGTCGTAAAAGTTGAGGACGTCGATGGGCTTCGGGGCGATCCACGAGCGGTCCAAGCCATGCGAGTCGCACATGGGCATCATGGCAAGGATCCGGTCCCTCGCGGCGTTGTTGCAGAGCGGCACCACTTCCCGGGGAGTCCTGAACCACTCAGGGTGCGTCGGGTCGTATTTAAAGAGTTCCCGTACCATTCCGCGCAGCTCCAGAGTGGTGAAGTTGAAATTAAGCCCGGGGCGCAGCCTCATGATGTCTGCCGGGCCGCCGTACTCCCAGGCCGGCCTCTTCCGGTCTTGGAGAGGGGCGATGCGCCGGCGGAGGAAATCTGCGCCCACCTCGGCAACTGACAGCCGGGCCATCCGAAGACGAAGAATCCGGACGAGGGCGATGTCGAGCTTGATGTCGTCGGAGTCTAGATCACTCCAATCCCTGCCGCGCACGATGGGCGTTGTGCGCGGCGCGGTGAAGGCTTGCGGCTGGTCTTCTACAATCCAGCACCACTCCGCTCGCCATTCCTCCCACTTGCCGCGGAGCTCCCCCGGCAAGTACGCCCCCTTCTTATTGAGACGGAAGACCCAAGAAATTCCTCCGGAGAGGGGGGCATCGGCCTCGGCTCTAGGAGTGAAGAAGTGTCTAAAGAGGGCTACATTGGGGTGGACTCCTATGAAGTTTTCGCACATATGTGCGAAAACAGCCATGGTGAGGATGGCGTTGGGGGTGAAGTCAAGCAGGTGGAAGCCATATGTGTTCATGACATCACAGAAGAAGTTCGAAAAAGGAGGACAGAGACCACAATGGAAAAAGGCAGCAAAGAAGTGATACCCGCCGGGATAGCTGTCCTTGGCGGCGGCCGGGTATGCTCGCGTGCGGGGATGCGCATCGGTTCCCTTGGACCAGAACAAGTAATACTTGTTCCAGAGTTCCTGCACGCCGAGCTTCGGCGGGAAGACGACGTGCCGCTTCCGGTAAGCGATGAGCTTGGCCGCTTGCTCCGATTTCTCCTTCTTGGATTTCTCCGCCTTCGTCTTGTCGGTCTTTGGGGCCATGGCGGACGCGGCGGAAGGAAGGGGACGAAGAGCTCGGCGGCGGCGGAGGTGTGGAGGCGGAGCGCAAGAAGGAATCTTTTGCGGGTGGAAGACGACGTAATGAGAGCGCAAGGAGGGGAACCGCGCCCGCTACCTCTGCTTTTATGGGGGAGTGGGGGGCGTTTCGCTCTTTCCATTAAGAGATCGTGGGCACGTCCCATCCCACGGCGCCGCAATCGACGCGTGCCGTTACCGTGGGGTGCGGCGGATATGGAGGTGGATTCGGCGCGCCGCGGGCCGCGGGTGCCCGTGCACTGTTTTGGGCCTGGCCCAACAGCGCTCGGCACCGTGTGTGGCCCAGGCCCGGGGGCTCCTGTCGGTGTACTAAGGTAGGGGTGCCTCAGTACCCCAACTTGTGCACGGGCAGTTGCAGCTTCCCGCGGCAAGGTTTACTGCGGGCTCGCCGGAGACCTTCCTGCTCCTTATTAAACCATTCAAAAACAAAGTATACGAGACATGAGATCGAGACCCCGGCAAGAGGAGCTTGCCGGGAAGGCCGTACCAGGCTCAAGACTGTTCCACTGACACAAGGCCCTGGCAAGAGGAGCTCGCCAGGAAGACTAGAATGCAACGCCTCGGCGCTATACGCGCCCCGGCAAGGGGCCCGGGGAGCGGCAAGTTCCCGGGCCCGGCAAGATCGAGGCCCCCGGCAAGGTGCTTGCCGGGGAGACTGCGCTGTGTGCCCGCGCTCCAGCTCATCGGTCCACGCGTCGCCCTGGGGCTTATCCAGGGACGCGTGGCGGATGGCTGTGCAGCCTGGGGTACACGGTGGCACTCCACGGTGATGGATCCGTCGCCGTGGCGGAAGGAGACGCTAAGGCGGGAGCTTTTGGGGTCGACGGCGACGGGCATTAAATGCCCTTGTCCCCCACTGTTAAAGTAGGTATAGACCACTGTTCTGTACTGTAGCTCCACTGTTCCCGCACTGTTACAACTACCACCTCTTTTACATTTTTACCCCTTTCTCCTACGTTGACACCTGTCGGTGACCCCTTGCACTATAAAAGGAGGCCCATGCACAACGTGGAGGGGGTTCGAAACCTAGATCACTCTCGCGCGCGGTGTAGCTGCTTCTTCAAGCTCCCGAGCACTCAACTCAATACACAACCAAGCAGGAGTAGGGTTTTACGCATCCGTGCGGCCCGAACCTGGGTAAAACTGCCCGCGTGTTTGCTTCGATCTGCTCTTTGTGCTCCCTCCGCCCTCGTACCGCACAGACAAAGGGGCTCCGGTCCCATAGGTGTTCGTGGCGGACAGTTTCCCCCGACACTTCAACATACCTATAATGGTCTTATACTCAATCTTGTGAAAAGCTTTTTCAAAATCCAGCTTCAATATGATGATGGGTTTATTAGACTGATGGCATAAATGTAGATATTCAAATGCATATCCTAGGCAGTCTTGAATATTTCTACCTTTAATAAATCCATATTGGTTCTGGGGATAATAGTAGTGATGATCTTTTGAGCTCTGTTTGCCAAAAGTTTAGTAATTATTTTGAGAGGCAGGCTGACCAATGAGATTGGTCTGAAATCATTCATGTTCTCACGATGAGAAATCTTTGGAATGAGAGTAATGAAGGTAGTGTTAATACCTTGAATATCCCAGTTTCCTTCAAAGAAATCCTATATCATGGAGTAGAAATCCTGTTTGATAATATTCCAACATTTTTTAGGAATGTGCCATTAAAACCATCAGGTCCAGGTGCTCTGTCAGTAGAAAATTCCTTGATAACTAGATCAATCTCCTCTATTGAAAATTGTGCTTCAAGCTCAGACAGATCATGAGGCTGAATGAGTTCCTCAAGATTGAATAACATGGGAGGGTCAATAGATGTGCCCGATCTGTCTTTATAAGATTTCCAAATAATTGCGGCTTTATGGTCATGATGTTGGTAAGTATTTCCATCTTCTCCAATAATAGAGGTAATATAGTTTTTCCTGTAGCTTTGGGTGGCCATAGCATGAAAAAAAAATCAGTGTTTTCATCATCCAGTTTAACACATCTCATTTTAAATCTAGATTTCCAGTATATTCTTTTAACTTCCAGTAATTTCAGAATGTGTTTCTTCAGAATGTCCTTGAAGTTTGCTTCCATAGTACTCAATACTCTTTGATCTTCAATACCATCCATCATGGGTAAGACATAATTGCAAGTAGAGATATTAGTATTGAGCTTGGATAGGTTTTTGCTCCATTTCTTGAGACCCAATCTCAGGCATTTGAATCAAGCAGTAATATCATTAGCAGAATTTATCATCTGTTTGTTTCTGTTCCAGCATTGTAGGATAGTTTCATAAAATCCATCAAACTCAAGCCAATAATTTTCAAACCTGAATATAGAGGCTTTTGGAATATCACTGCCAATTTGAATATGAATTGGAATATGATCAGATAATACTCTAGCAAGAGGGTGAGCCAGAGTATTTGGGAAAGATATGGTCCAGTTTGCTGAGGTAAATATCCAGTCAAGTTTTTCCAGTAATGGTAGGTCTTGCATATTGCTCCAACTGAAATTTCTACCTTTGAGTGGAACTTCCACCAAGTCAAGTTGCTGTAGAAGGCTGTTGAATCTCAGCATATTGTTTGCATCTCCCCCAGGTTTATTTCTATCATTTGGACTTCTGATTAAGTTAAAATCACCAATGAGAATCCAATGATCCATTTGAGAGGCATCAATATTATCCAGCCAGTCAAAGAAATCCAATCTTTCATTCTGGCATGGTCCATATATATTGCTGACATAGAAGATGTGGCCTGACAGATTGCATACAAGTTTGACTGTGATCTGAAAATAGGATTGACTAACAATTGAGCCACCGAGAAGATTGCCATTCCATAAAGTTATCAGCCCACCAGACAGTCCCACTAAGGGGGTATATGCAAATTGATTAAATCTTCTATGAGAGAAATTTCTGAGATAATATTGGTCAAAGTCTTCTTTTTTTGTTTCTTGCAGACATATAATACCACAATTGCTTTCATCAATTTTGTTTCTTAAATCATCCCATCTAGTTTGGGCATTAATACCTCTGACATTCCAATTTAATATATTCCATGTTCTATTCATTGGGAAAGCATGGGTAATTGAGACTACATAAAAATGACTTAATCATTTTATGAATATCAGGCTTCTTCACAGCGGTGGGAGCAGATAAATCATGCCACTAATATACATATGATGTCACAGAGACACAATACTGATCATAACCAGGCCAACCATTCAGACTCCTTGGATAGAAAAATAAATGTAGCACAAGATCCCAACAACATAAATAAATAATGGAGTTTAACTCCTTACAGACCAAGTTCATAGATAGTGCAAAAGTAAAAACCCTGAGCCAATGCAAGACTACAATAGGCATATGGCCACATAATGTATTGACAAAGCAAGGCCCTAAATGGATAAGTAGACATTTATTCATTAATAACTGAATCCATCAACTTCTCTCCAGTCACCTCCTCAAGAGGGATCAAGCACTGCTTGACTGCAATTGCTTGGATAGTCTCAAGAGGCAGCTCAGGGGGTGGACCAGCTTCAGGATTGCAGATCACATGTTCAAATTTAGAGGTTAAATTCTTTTTGCAACGTGCCATCTCCTTGGCCTTGACAGCAGCAGCTTCATTCTTGAAACCCACACTTAGACCTGCCAGTCGACGACTGCGGCGAAGATCATTAACATCCAGTGGAGCATTGGTCTTCTTTCTCTTGTTGACAGCAGGGTTTGATTTTGCAGTGAGGATCCTATTGGCTGGAGCTTCAGGTTCCACTTCAATAGGGGAGTTATGAGTGCTTGGAATGAAATCAAGCAAAGCAAGTGACATGTTGAGATCTTCAGCTAGATTGTTGCAGGGGACAGATTGGTCAGACAGTTCCTCAATATGAACTGAAGAGGCCATAGGCTCATATGGATGCTCTGTAGTGATTGTGAGCAGACATTTCTTGATGGTGCTGTGTTCATCGTCCACATTAACCAGTTGGCATTTGGTACTGATCACCTTGTGATCAGCCAGTTTATCAAGTAATGTAGGTGCCTCGGTCATAATTTTTGACATCATGTCGTGTAGTGTCATGAAGGAGTCCGCAACTTCCATTGTAGGCTGTAGGGGCACGTTATGACCATGTGGGCTTTGTGGTGGTGTCTGGACCATAGGTTCATCATTATTATCTTCCTCGGGTCCATTGTGATCAGCAGGTGCGACCATTGGGTTATGCCCAATGTTTGCATCAGCATCATGCCAAATACCACCGAATGGAGCAAATGGCATGGGATGCATCACACCGTCAGGAGGGATTGGGTCCTCGTCACCCCCCATGGCACCAAGTAAATCAGCATGCAAGATGTAAACGACACAAGTCCAAGACTGACCATGACCATAATCATCTAGGCTTTCACAAATAACATGGCTAACAGGAATTTCAAGCAGATCTGGCACTCTGACTTTAACTAGGATATGAGCTCTGTTTGACATGTCCCTATTCCAAACAAGGAATTTAGAAAAACCACTAACAGCCTCTCTAACTTTGCCAGGTCTCCATGCCTCCAGTGGGAAGTTAACCAACATAATCCATGCATCATGTGTAAAAGTACAGTCTCTGTGGTTGATACCTCGGTCATGCCGGGTGATGCGACGAACAGAGTCACCAACGAAGTACAGGCTGTTGGCGATGGCGGTGTCGATGTCGCAAGCATGACGAAAACGGACTAAAGCAGCACCCATACCGCAGCATGAGACTTCAGCGATGCGATAGCCACGCTCGTGGTCAATGAAGTGTGTGATGAGCATGGCATCCGTATTGAACTGAGTGGGGTCCGGTGGAGGGGCGAGGGTGATGATGGCCCAATCGCCGGATTGGACCAGAGGTTCGCCGCCGAGGTAGTGGTAGGTGCGACGTCATCGGTTGCCATCAGCATCCATGATGGCAGTGCCTGGTGGGAGTAGGGGCAAGGGGTCGCAAGGGTAGGTGGCCATGGCAATGTTGGTGGGCGGAGGAGCGGAGGAGAAAGAAGATGGAGCAGAGCAGGGTTTCGAGGCAGAGCAGGGCGAATGGCAGGGCGAGCTCGCTGGGCGAGGGGGTGAAGGGGGGTTTTGAGGAGACGAGTCGTCAACCGGGTTATTGGGCAAGGGCGATGGGTTGGGTGGCGGGTGGGATTTTACACGATAAATTGGAGCTGATTTTTTGGAGTTGTAACAGAAATGGGATATGTGGCCGTATCTATAACAACTACGACATCGGATTTGATTAGTGCAATCCGCACGAATGTGGCCAGCAGATAAACAATTTCCGCAGATAAAATATCCCGGGAGAGTAGGAAAGGGGTCATTTTGGTTTGGAGGGATAATGTTGGGCTGCGAAAGAGGGCCAGAGGAGATTGTAGTGTAGGGAGATGGATGGGCCGTGGCCTGCCTAGATGAAGCAGCGTGGGTTAAAGAGGCAGGGGTTCGGTCAGTAGGCTGGTGGTGGGTTGTATGGGCCGCCGTGGGGGAAGTGTGGTGGTTTGAAATTTGAAAGGTACCGTTCGCGTCCGAAGATGGCTCGCGATCGCGCATGAACGTTTGCATGGGAGGTAGACCTGATCGTCAGAGCAGGTGGAGGGTGCCGGCATCCGACGGGGATGGAATTTGCACCGGTGAGGGTACGACGATGTGATTTGGTCACCATAGTCCATTCTTGATCATGCTCATAGAGCCATATATTGTATTCTCTGATCCACGCCGGACCACCGTAACCCCATAGGTGAAATTGACATGAGAAAAACGGGCATCTAAAAGATCTAAGACGGTAGATCATAAATCCCACCGCCTTAGAGATAACAGAGAACTTGATAACTCTTCCTCGAATGAGAGTGACATGGAGACCAGATGGTAATCCACCAATGCAAGACTGAAGAGCGTGGCTAACATTCTCAATAGAGAGAGGGAAGGACGAATGGCTAAACGATAAAACTAGGTGAAAAGCAAGTTGTGGGTCGGTGCAATGAACTTGGGTGGAGAATATGGCTCTGACTTGATCTGCAAATCCCACCCCTGGAGAGAGATCCAGGAGAGGGGGAGCCATGCTGGTCGGCAGTGCTTACGTGGAAGAGACGCCATGGATCGCCGGTGAGGTCGCCCTAGGAGTCGCTCGGAGGAGGGAGGGGGTGGGAGACATTATGTCCGTTTTTTGGAGAAGAAGCTGCTAGCTCATGGGACCAAGTACTTGCTAACTGCAGGATGCAAACATTGCTTCATTTTAGGTGAACTACGCAAAAAGGTCCCATGAAATGAATCATCCATGTTGGTGACTGGTGTCATCCCTTCTACGATGGCGTTGACTGAAGATATAGTTCCCATCATGAGGTATGTTCCTTTTGAGGCAATGTTTTGCACCTTAATCTAGTGACACCATTAATTTGAGGCAATATTTTGGCACCGCTAGTGCCACTATTTTTTTATCAAAAGAGGGGGCTTTGTCTGATTTCATTAGAGAAACCCAACCATAGAGAACCATTATCCGACAACATCTCAGTCGAAAAGGGAAGTTATGCAACTACTACTTGAACGGACTGACTACTAGCAGGAGACAAGTTCGCCACATAAGCTAGGCAGGTAGGGGGACGCAGCCCCAGCTCGACCAAGTTTGGATTACAACCCAAAATCTACCACAGAAACATCAGGGGGTGATAGGGACTGAAAGAGCTAGCTTCATCATCCCAGTCTAAGCACCCCCGACCTCCATCCTTGTGATGCATGGTACACCTTGCTTGCCACCTGCTCGACCCTAGTGCCACTAATAAAATGAAGTAATAATAAAGTTAAAATAAAGCTACTATCCTCTCTATCATTTCATTTCCAATGTAGATAAAGAAAGTGCTTCTTTTTGTTAAAATGCACAAAAATAGAGATTGGAATGTTTCAAGGCACCTCCTTGTACTACCGATGTACACTGATGTTCATCACAGGCAGAAGGTGTATCGGGGAGAATTGGGTCAATTTCCAGTAATAGGCCTACCATATGAGGCGTCGCAGGGCCCATCTTGCCCTTGCAGCATGGCATACTGTGATACTGTTGTATTTTTAGTAAATGTACTGTATCGCAATCTTTTCCCATTAAGAAAATGAAGTTTCTTCCATTTATTAGTGTATGTTACATCAACTAGTGCCACTATAATGTAATCACGCTTTTTCATTTTCTGTGCAAACAAGGTTATTCGGCTACATTTTGTTGGAACTGCACAAATGTACGGATGGAACCATCATATATGTGGAGTGCGAGGGCCAATATCTAACATAAACATGGCTTGGAAAAGCACAGATGCTCGGATGGTTCCTCAAGTTCTTGCCGACCCGCTGCAGAATATTTTAATCTGTCAGTGTTTCTCTTGCACTTCACTTGTTTTTTAGGGGACACTTTACTTGTTTCAGTGTTGTAGCAAATCCTCTAATCAAATAGGAGTAGCTTATATTGGTACTTTTCTAGGGTGTACTCTTTTCTGAAAGAAGCACCAATCATTTTTTGTTTGTTTGTACACATTGTCAGAACTTCGTTTTAGGTCCAGACCTATTTTAGGGTGATTGGCGTAGTATTCGGATACTCTGAGTACTACCCAGTACTTACCCATCTGATTTTTGTTAGCCGTCACACTGATTTGAAGCATGAGCAGATGGAATATTAGGTTAGTGGGAAGCTTACCTTAAACCCTACTGACGCCATTGAAATGAGGTGAGCGGTGAGGGAATCGTGGAGAACGGCGAGGAAGCAACGTAGCTCCATTCGGCCTCCTCTCGCGGCGGGAGAATGAATACTTTTGTGGCTCCGGCTGGCACTACACCCTCACGAACGGCACACCATACTCGATCGATTCGTTATCCTTTGGATGCTCAACCTTCGACCTATATGCCCACCACCTTCACCTGACTTTCGCCTTGGGCGAATCTGTCTGCTCCATCGCCCAAAGGAGATACTCGATGAACTTGAAGGACTGTGGCGTGACTGCCGCCGGGAAGTACATCGCCGCCCTCATAGCCGTCGTCTTTCTCTTTCTCATACAACTCCACATGGCTGTCATCGTCCTCAAAATCTCCCACTCGTTGTCAAGCCAATTAAGGATCTCCTTCAACCTGGCTAACTTTGCTTGGTCGCCGCCAGCGATCTGGCCGATTTGCTGCTGCATCCTCTCCATTGATGTGCTTCTGAGAGGTCCGGTGCTAGGTTTGGAAGATGGGAGGAGAGACGGTGGTCTTGCAATGGAGAATAGGGAGAGGGGAGACGGTGGTTTTGCAATGGAGAAGATTGAGAGGAGAGGGGGTGGTTTTGCAATGGAGAAGAGGGAGATGCGAGACGGTTGTTTTGGAATGGAGAAGATGGAGAGGAGAGGGATGGTTTTGTAATGGAGAAGAGGATGAGGAGCGTGCGGCAACGATTTAGGATTGGACAAGAGGGCCGACGCGCCGTGGCTAGAACAAAATCAAAATCAAAATCAAAATCAATTTACCCTTCAATTAAGAAGCAACCCCACATTAACTAGTCTCCCTTGTATTCTGGGTCATATTTTTACCATGATTTTAACAAATAAAATATGTGTCATACATTGAAAAAAATATATAATTTGAGAGTACATTCAGATACGAACCAAACGATACAATTTTTGATGACATGCATTCAAATTTTCCTTTCAAATGCAATACATGGTCAAACTTTGACCCATAATGCGCAAAACAAAAAATACTTCCATGACCACCGCCGCTCCTCTCCTCTTCCATTTCAAAACCACCACCACTCCTCTCCTGTTCCAATCCAAAACCGGCGCCTCTCCTCTCCTATTTCAGTTCAAAACCACCGCCGCTCCTCTTGTGTTCCAATCCAAAACCAGCGCCGCTCCTCTCTTCCATTTCAAAAACCATCGCCGGCGGGTGAAGGTGCTGTGGAGAAGTATATCGATGGAGGAGTACAACCGATACATGAGGATCGCAGACGGTGACCATGTGAAGCTAGCCAGGATGTTGGAGATACAATCTTGGTTTGACAACTGGGGGCAATTAGCGGCGACAGTGACAACGATGGCGAAATATCTAAAACATAGGGAAAAGGCGGCGATACTCTCGGAGGGAGTCGCGCGAGAGTACATAGAGTTTCTCCTCTGGGCCATGGAGCAGACAGATTCACCGAATTCGACCATGAGGCAACGGTGGTGGGAGTATCGATCCAAGATGGAGCATCCACCAGAGATTGAAGGATCAAGCATCTACACGGTGCTGTTTGTGAGGGTGCCGTGGCAGAGTGAGTCGATGGAGTCTTCGTAAACCGTACCCAACTATAAGAGGAGAAAAGCAGTTGGCGCGACGGTGCTTCCCCATCATCCTCTCCCTTTCCATTCACCTCATCTCACAGGGTGACTATCTACCACCGAGGAATAGGAGGCGACTGCCCCCCATAGTCTGAGGAGGAGCTTAGGGTTGTCAGTATTTGCAGGTTGTGAATTGTATTTTGTGTAGAGTATTTTGAGAGTACTTACAGATATGAATGTCAAATTTGCAGTATTGAGCTTATGAAGTATTTTCTGAATTCTAGAGATTATTTTTAGCACTTCAAAAAAAGCAGTTTCATATAAAAGTGCAGACAATGTGATTCTTAGAGAAGAAACTACAAGTTTCACTTTCAGAGGACAGAGCATTTATATTAACACACCATTTTTAAACACGGATAACATCATGTTGGATGTTTTATTCATGGTCGAAAATGGAACTACCAGCCAGTTAACATCATGTTGATCAACATTCATGCATAGCACATCTTCATATGATACACATCCAAAAATATATGCTATTTTCAAAATGCCCACACAATGTTGAGTGTGCAAAATACAGAGAAAATGAGGGAAGAAGTTTTGCAAGTGTTGGAGGCGGTGTCCGTAGATGACAATGGGGACCTACATGTTAGTAATGGTAGAGGCAAACATTTGGGGATATTTTCCCTGCATCAGGTGGAATCGAACCCGGGCGAATCAGCGGTTGGGGAGTTGAACTTGGCCACTGGGCTACTTCAGAACTTTCCCTACAAATTTGGCACAACTGTAGCACTACTGTAGCACTACTTCCCCGAATCCGGTCCATTCTCTTCCGAGGCCTGGACTTCATCCTTTGCCTTTGTGTGCTCGCCACTAGGCCGCTTTCTGCCGTTGTGAACATGCTCAACAAACGAGAGGAATCTGGAGAGGATTGTATGTGGAGAGGCGGACGATTGAGACCCACCAGGTCCATGGCCATATGCTAGCAAGTGCCTCATTGAAAAAATACTTCCTCCTAATGATATACTGACATTGGGGCCCACGGGTTTTTCAATTTAGTTACTCCTACTAAAGAGATAAATTTACAACAAAGCCAGTTATTGGGGAGGTAGCACGGAGTAACATTTGTTATCAGTGGGCCGGCAAGTATTAGCTGGGTCGTGGGCTATGGGCTTTCTTTTTTAACATGCGCAGCCCACGACATGCCGGTTTGTATTTTTTCGGGCCATCATGTATCGACCGGCCTATGGGCCTCCCATCCTAGGTTTTAGTTTTTCTTAAACATCCGCAGCCCAACTTATGTATTTTTTTCAAAAGAAAACGCAAAGGTCTGTTTTATTTTTTTATTTAAGAATAGGAACGCCAGGTCCAACTTATGTCCCCCCTTTTAACTATATTATATATATTTATATTATTTTATATGTTATTATGTATATTGTTATTATCATCATATCTTTAACAAATACTTACATACATCAGAAAAAATGTCCCACGTCTTATTAACTTATAAAAATAAATATTTAACAATAAAATCCTATTGTTTTTTACTTTAAGGCAACAAAATTGCTGGTCATTGTGTCAAAAAAGCTTGGTAAGATCTGAGGAACAATGTAATAACAAAGCGCTTATTATTTATATATATTTATAAGAAAATACGCAACCCATATTTTTTTGGTAACATTGCTGCGCCCAACCCAACAATATAATTAGGACCAGCCCAACAAAATTGTGAATTTCGAGAAAGTGCAAATGGGCTGTAATTTTTTAGGATATATTAAATGGGCCGCATGGACGCAACATTATTTGTTCACCCAGCCCAGCAAATTTGTGTATTTTGAGAAAGTGCAAATGGACTATAGTTTTTTAGCAAAAATATAAATGGGCCGCATGGACGCTACATTATTTGTTCACCTAGCCCATCAAATGGACTATAAATACTAAAAAAAATGGTTGAATATGTGCCACATTTTTTAAGGCTCAAATGTGGGCCAATAGGTCGAAGCCAATGCAAGGCGTTGTCAACTTAGTCAACAAATGATTCTAACATCCTTAGCCATTGGATTTACATCCAACGGACAACATCCATCTTTAGTCTCTCGTCTTTTTCCTTCAGCACCGCCAGGACCACCTCCTCCCGCCTCCAGCTGCTCGCAGCTCTGCTTAGCACATTTCGCTGTGAAGCGATACCCCACTGCCGGCCAGGACATCCCCTCCACACGTGCTGTTATTCTCTGCCAATTGTAGAACCGCGCTGCACTAGAACCAATTAACCCTCGTACACCTCTCTATCTACAACTCGACTGCCGCGTCTTCCCATCTCTGGCTCATTGCCGTCCGGGGCCTCCCTGTCTTCCACCGCCTTGGTGCGCTCGACGCGGCATGGTCAATGTGGTCAACAAATGATAGTCATCGAAAGAGGACCGTACATGGAGAGGCTGGCGGTGGGTCTAGGTCCATGGACGCACGCATGCAACCACCTCGTTATTACACGTAAATAAAATTATTCCACCCTTGAAAGCTGGGACCCACCACACATATTTTTGCATGAAAGGAAGGTGCCTCCTTATTCCTGCCCCTGACACCTGGAACCCACCAACAACATCTTTGCATGCGGAAGTGCCTCCTTATTACGGGGAAAAATGATTCCGCCACTGAGAGCTGGGACCCGCCAGCTATATCTTCCAAGGCAAGGAAGTGCCTCCTTGTCCTCCCTGACAGCTGCGACCCACCCGGTGGAAGCATACGTAGCGTTATTTGTCTGGTCGCGAACGTGTACGTACATAGCGGTCGATCGGTCTCTCTGCAGGGATGAACCGTGGCCGAGTAAGGAGCGACGCGTGTCGTGCGTACAGTCCTGTCTAAAAAGTGTACATGTATGTACAGCCACAGGGCAAAAAATATGGCTACGTACGTACATACGGGAGGAGTCTCGAACACGTACTCGTGCATACGTATGGCCAGGGCTGGTGTACATGGAGAGGGAGCGGATGGCAGCAATGGCATCATGTTCATCGGCAGCGAACCGACGGGGTCGGAACTCAGAAACAACGTCATGTTCATCGGGAGGCAACATAACGCTTTGTGTTCATCGGGAGCCAACCGACTTGGACGAAACAGCCGAAATGGGGTGTGGCATACCGTAAAACAGAGGGAAAGGTCCTTCTGCTCAAGCGCGTACGGTCGAAACGGGGTCATGTTCATCCGGAAGGGTCTGACGTACCACAAAACGGAGGAAACGACCTTCTACTCGACCGGCTATGGTCCAAACGGGATCTTGCTCATCGGGAGGTGTTTGGTGTACCACAAAACGAAGGAAACGTACATCTCTTCGACCAGCTACGGTCGAAATAGGGTCTCTTTCATCGGGAGGGGTGTGGCGTACCGCAAAACGAGACTCCATGGGCTACTATTTATCCACCGTCGACCTCCTGCAGTGTCCAGCTGCTACTGTTCATCCACCGTCGACCACCTCCAGCCTCCATCGGCTACTGTTCATTAGCCTCCATTAGACAATCTGAGTCCTCGAGCGCTTCATCTACCTTTTGGGGTTCAACACAAGAAACAAATGCGTGATGATCACAAAAGTTTGTTAATTGTCTACGAGTAGTTACCCCTTGTCTTAAGCTTCCAAGCACATTCCCCAACACATGTTCTTAACGCTTGAGAGTGGAGGATATCTTGGCGGCTCGACGCTCCAAAAGTTCCTCCAATGACATATGATTGTACCAGAGGGTCATCATCTTGATAGCTTTGAGCAACGTCTTGAGCTCACTCTTGATCTTGAACTTATTCTTGATCTTGAGGTGGCCCGAAGGTGTGAACTTGATCTTGGGCATCACTTGGTGAACCATCGTCACCATTAGGTTGATCTTGCCCTTGGTCTCGTTCACGAGGTTGAGGGCCTTCACTTTGTTCTTTGGAAGCGTGTGGGTCTAGTATTGGTGATGGCTCCACTTGAGTGGAGCATTGTCCTTCTCCTTCAGACATAAGGGGTTCCTCAATGGGGAGTATTTGACCAATCCCCATTCTTCTTATGGCTTGAGGAGGAATTTAATCACCTACATCACAAGGACCACTTTGGTCCACTTGGGAGCCATTAGTTTCATCAAACTCCATGTTACATGTCTCCTCAATGAGTGCGGTGGACTTGTTGAGGACACGGTAAGCATGAGAGTTTGTAGCATAACCAACAAATATGCCCTCTTGAGCTCTAGGTTCAAATTTAGACAAACGAGCACCTTTCTTGAGAATGAAATACTTACAACCGAACACCCGAAAGTACTTGAGGTTGGGTTGTTACCGGTGAGTATCTCATATGGAGTCTTGTTCAAGCCTTTGGAAAGATAGAGCCGATCGGATGCATGACATGCGGTGTTGATGGCTTTGGCCCAGAAGTTGCACAGAGATTTGAATGCTGCCATCATAGTCCTTGCCGCGTCCATCAACGTCTGGTTCTTCCTCTCCGCCACGCCATTTTGTTGAGGGGTATAAGGTGCGGCATATTGGTGCTTGATCCCCTCGTCACTAGAAAACTCATCCAAGGTGTAGTTCTTTAACTCGGAGCCATTATCACATCTAATCATCAAAAATTTTGCTTCATGTTGACGTTGAGCTTAATTTGCAAAGTTGGTGATGGTTTGTTGGGTCTCACTCTTCCTCTCGAATAAATATACCCAAGTGTATCTTGTATAATCGTCCACAATCACCAAGCAATACTTTCTTCTCCCAAGACCATCAAAGGATGGACGACCAAAGAGATCCATGTGAAGGAGCTCCAAGGGCCTCTTTGAGTAGATCACAGTCGTGGGATGGTGAGCCGTTTCATGAAGCTTTCCGTCAATACAATCACTGCAAGCATGATCTTTGGCAAAACTCACATTTGTTATTACATGAACATCGTCCCCTTTGAGGAGACTTTGCAAAGATCTCATATGGACATGGGCTAGCCGGCGATGCCAGAGCCATCCCACATGAACTTTAGCCATTAGGCAAGTCACGGTCTTAGTGGGTTGCTCCGAAAAGTTCACCACGTAGAGACCGTTCTAGACAAGCCCAACAAAGGCTACTTTAAGATTCTTGCTCCACAAAAGGGCCACGGTATCAAGATCAAATAATGTTGCAAAGCCCATAAGTGCAAGTTAACGAACGGAAAGCAAATTGTACGCAAGGGAGTCAACAAGCATGACCTTCTCAATAGATAAATCTTGTGTGCTGACCACCTTTCAAAGTCCCAATACCTATGATGTTTAAGCATCACCGAATTGGACATGGTTGGGCATAGATGGAATTGGATGCACATCCACCACCAAGTCTTTGCTTCCTGTCATATGATTTGTCGCTCTACTATCAAGCAACCATGACACTCCACCGGAAGCAAACTCCTCCAAGAGATCAATGCTTGGTTTTAGGTACCCATTTATTAATGGGTCCTTTGATGTTAGAAACAAGGGTCTTAGGAACCCCAATATACCATTCAATGTACTCATAAGGATAACCAACAAATTTTGCATAAACATGTCCATCACTAGCACGTCATAGGACATAAGATGGGTCAAAGTTGCTGGAGTTCTTGAGAGGGATGGCATTTCCCTTCTTTCCATTACCACCCTCCACCTTGTTCTTCTTCTCCACATGAGAACCTTATCCCTCTCTAACAAAAAGTTCCTTGAGAGGGAGAGGTTGCTTGGTCTTATTCTTATTCTTCTTCTTGGACTTGGGTGCAAACCCAATTCCCTCCTTTTCCACAACCTCCTTTTAATTACTCAAGAGGTCATTAAGGTTCTTCTCGCCTTGTATGCAAGTCGCAAGGCCGTTTTCAAGTTGCTCTTTTAGCTTGACATTCTCCTCCACGAGATGAGCCTGCTCACAACACGGGTTAGTAGCATGTGCATTATCAATAAGAACAAAATGAGGACAAGTAGCAATTTCCTTAGTTAGCTCACTTGGAGTTGATCATGAGACTCTTTGAGAGAGGCATGAACACCCTTCAAGGCCTTGTGGGCCTTGCCAAGTGTGTCAAACTCTTCCTTGAGTCTATCATGGCCAACCCCAAGTGCAACCTTCTCGGATTTAAGCACACGAGTAGGAACAATAGCATGATCAACATATTTTTGAATTTTAGAAAGATCAACGTTGTGTTACTCCTTAAGAGCCAAACAAAGACCTTGCACTTCCTCAAGAGCAATCGAAAGATCCGCAATCTCATCGGCATAGTCACGACTTTGCCCCTCCATCTTGGAGATAGTATCCTCGTGTGACTCAACGATGTCATTGGCCTCACCGAGTTGCTCCAAGAGTGCAACAAATTGCTTCTTGGGTTCACCCTTGTGATTACTCAAGAATAAGTTAAACTCATTCTTTTCACCATTAACCACCTCACTATCATCTACACAATCTAACAAAGAGGGAGTAGTAGTGATGGTGATTTTGATGATGGGGGTTACCTTATTGATACCTTTGGTGTGACGCTCGAAGACCGACGTCCCAGAAGATTCCAGAAGATTCCAGATGTTCCGGGTTCTCCCATGTGTTTCAGTTGTGCTTGCTTTATTTATTTTGCATTGCATCATGTCATCATGCCATCATGTCATATTTATTTTGCATCTCAACCAAAATAAATTGTGTGGACCTTCGGTCCGTTTAAATCGAGGGAAGGATGACTTCTCTTTATAACATATCCTCCTAGTATTATGGAGCTATTATTTAATTATTCCATTTGTTTGGAATTAAACCAAACACACTTGCATATATTCTCCATGCCTTTTCTACTTCAAGTTTCACCTTTAAAACTTTCCCTATATTTCTTTTCCCGTTTATCGAGGTTCCTCCAAAATCCTCATCATTTTTGGACACTTCCGAAACCATGTCATAGTTCAATCCATTTGAATTAAATTCAAATGGGTTTGAATTTATATCTTTTGTTCATGCCACTTATAATTTTCTTGGATCATGCTCATTTTTATGAGCCCGAGAAAAATAATCCCATGTGCTAACTATTGCCCTAACCCCCCTCCTCATTCTTTTCTTCTCTTATTTGGTTTCTGCTAAAAATCAGGTAAGAGAGAGATCCCAAGCCGCAACCTGCCCATCCCAGCCGGCCATCTGGGCCTCCTTTGGCCCAAGGCCATCCATCCCCGTGGCCAGGCCTCCCCAGGCCGCAGCCCGCTCCCTCGCCCCGGAACCCTAGCCCAGCGCTCGGCCTAGCTCGCTACCTCTCCCCTCGCTCTCTCCTGCAAGCCGCCGCCACCCCCTCGTGCCCTCGCTGCGCGATCCCCTCTGGTCTCTTCTCTTTCTTCCTCCTGCCTCCTCCCATCTCCTCCCGAGACCGAGGCCACCCATCGATCCCATCGCCGCGCCCTTCACCTCCCTCCGTCGGGAGCCCGTGCCCCCTCCTCCTACTGCGCCTGCCGCCGGCCTCGCCTGGCCCAAGCAGCACCCTGCTGCACCCCGACGCAGCTCCAGCGCGCCCTGCCTCCTCTGGCCGCCGCCGAGCCCTCCATCTGCCTTCGCCGTGCTTCGTCCGACGCCACCATGGGCCACCCTCCGGCTCCCCTTCGCAGCCTCGCGCCATCCCCATGGCCCGAGCTAACCCCGCGTCTCCCCCGCGTCGGAGAGCACCACCGCTGCTGGCGGGAAGACGTCGCCCCGACAAGTTCCCCGCGGGACCTTCTTCCTCATGCGCCAGTTCTAGGCCGTCGTCCATGCCTCTGGCGACAACAGCATCAGCAGGTCCCCTGCTTCTCTCTGTTGGATCCATGCGCCCGGAGTCAACCGCAGCACCCGACGCCCCGGCCTCTCCTCCTCGCTCCAGGGAGAGGAGCTCCCTCGTCCGCGCCATCCCCTTGCGCTGCCTCACCGCCGGCCCTGCAACCTCGTCGCCACCATGGCCCCTTCACGCAAGCCTGCTGCTGCCGTGTATTATGTTTTTTTGTGTTGCCCTGTGCTGTTGTTTTGCCAAGGACCAGTGTACGATTACAGGGTTTCGCCAAGTACCCCAACGGCACGAGCACAAGAACTCGAGTACAACTACCGCTGGTGTGTCTTTCGTCAAGTTCGACTACCGACGACTTGAACATCTACGGAACGAGAACGACTACATGCTACGATGCGACAAGTACCCCTTCCGACGACCTGAACATCTACGGTTACCCGAACGCCTATGAACCGTGTACGACTACCGTCGCCGAAGGCCGTTGAGTGAACAACTACCGTCGCCCCGAAGATGTTGGTTTCATCAAGTACCTCTCCGAACGTGAACGCCTACTTCCTCTACGAATCGCGAGAACGGCTACATAACGAGTACCTCTACGGAACGACTACTTCCTCCACGACCCGCGAGTACCACTACTTCCACTACGTCCCTCGACGATCTTGAGCCGCCCCGAAACGAATGTTCCGAAGGTATAACCCTGAGACGATGACACGTGGAATGCATGTGTTGTATGAGATGTGTCCCTTTTGTTCACCGTGCCCGTTTAGTCTTTTGTCATGCTCCTCGGTTGCCTCGTCGCCGACTCGTGGGAACCCGGTGACGGGTCACCCCACCTTTCATCTTTCATGTCATGCTCACGTCGATCCTTCTTTTGCACCGGTCCCTCAACGAGTTACCGGAACCGAGATGTTGTGTTACATCATTTTCGGATCGTTGCCGTGGCACCCTTTCTTTCCACCACGGTGACAATACTCCTTATCTCTTTATGTTAATGCTTAACTAAATTGCAAAAACTTGATCATGTCATCCGCATCATGTTAACAACGTTAAAATGTTTAATTGTTGTTGCTTAAAAATTGCTAAACACGCTCATGGGAATTTTCCGGAATTTTTGTTGTTTTCCGGCCTCATTTAAAATGTCTAAATAGGTAGTTTGTTTTTGCTTCACCTCTTGCCATGTTAACAAACAGTTTATCTTGTCTTGTAAACAAACGAGAGTCAATTAAATAATTAAAATGTGGTGTTTCGTCAATATGCAACTCGTTGCATATTGAGCTCCACTTAACTTGTAGATTTGTTTGTGCACTTGCCATGCCATGCATAATTAAACCGGACATGCATCATACTTGGATGTGCATCGTATGCCATGGTTATGATATGTGTGTTTACCGTGTTGTTTGCTTCTTTCCGGTTGCTTCTCTTGTTAGCTTCGGTTCCGTTCCGGAGTTGTGAGGATTCGCTCGACTGTTGCTCCGTCTACTTCATGGACCCGTTCTTCTCCCTGGCGGAATCCCAGGCAAGATGATCATACCCTTGGATACCTTTACTAACATTGCCATGCTTAGTTGTCTCGATGCTATCGTTACATGTCGCGCTACCCATCTTTTATGTCAGCCTCTCCTTGTTGCCACGAAACCTCTAATCTTTGACACCTTCCTAGAAAAACCACTGTTTGGCTATGTTACCCGCTTGCTCAGCCCCTCTTATAGCGTTGTTAGTTGCAGGTGAAGATGAAGATCGTTCTAGGTGGGAACTTGTTGTTGGAATATCACAATATCTATAATTATTATTAACACACCTATATACTGGGCATGGGTGGAAGGCTTGGCCTTTTGCTCGGTGTTTTGTTCCACTCATGCCACCCTAGGCGCCGATAAACCGGCATTATGTTCCTTGATTTTGCGTTCCTTACACGATGGGTGGATGGGGACCCCTTGACAGTTCGACTTTGAATAAAACTCCTCCAGCAAGGCCCAACATTGGTTTTAATTTGCTCATAATAACAACTTAATTAATGAAATTAAATTTGCATAGGGGGTCGCGTCCCGGGTTCTTAATTCTACATAACAGGGGAGGCCAGTGCTGATGGTGTTGGTCCCAAACGGGGGTCCTGCAGGGCCGCCTTGGGGAAACCCGAGGTATCTGGTATAACCTGTAGCATCACCCATCCGGTCGTGGCCTGAGACGAGATACGCGCGGCTACTATCAGGGTGTCGACACACCGGGAGGTCTTGCTGGACTTGTTTTACCATTGTCGAAATGTCTTGTGCACCGAGATGCCGAGCCTGATCGGATTTCCCTAAGATAAGGAGTGATGATATTATATTTATCACTTCAGCTAATCGTGAGAGCTTGTGATGGGCTAAGTTGGGACACCCCTGCAGGGTTATGATCTTTCGAAAGCCGTGCCCGCGGTTATTTGGCAGATTGGAATTTGTTAATGTCCGGTTGTAGAAAACTTGACAGAGGATCCGAAGTAAAACACACAACTGTGTGAGTAACCGTGACTGTCTCTTTCCACTTTGAGAAGAGAACACGGTGGGGTTATGTTTGATTCGTATGTAGTTCAGGATCTTTAGCGATCACTACTGGTTGCGACCGTTTGCGTAGATGCTCATCTTATTCTTGTACTCGTAAGCTAGCCGCCATATATAGCTTAGCCGCTGCTGCAACCTCACCACTTTACCTCTTCCTACCCATAAAGCTTGGCTAGTCTTGATACCCATGGTTATGGGATTGCTGAGTCCTCGTGGCTCACAGATACTACAACACCAGATGCAGGTTCATCCGAGATTGATGCAGGAGCTGGTTCAAGCACTTCTCTGGGAGCTCGATGAAGAGAGTGGATGTATGCTTGTGACGTATTCGACGATCAGTAGTGGTTTCTACTAGGGGCGATTCGGACCTGTGGCTTTATGTTTTGGTATCTTTCTTTTGGATCTTCGCCCGTAGTCGGGTTGTGATGTTTTGAATGTTGTTCTGCTTATGTAATGTATTGTGTGAAGTGGCGAGTGTAAGCCAACTATCCTTTTGCATTTTCATCCCTCTTTTACATGAGTCGTGCAAAGATACCAAACTTGAGATCATTCCATAATGGGCTTATACCTTTAAGTCGTGCCTCGACACGTAGGAGGTATAGTCCCATCCTGGGCATTACAAGTTGGTATTCAGAGCCTGCTCCGACCTAGAAGCCCCCACTGATTGATCGAATCGTTGACGGTTGAGTCTAGGCACACACTTAAAATGTTTTGAGTCCTATATTTATATCGAAGAGTAGGATTTCTTTTGCTCCTCATCCCTTTTTCACTCTGGTGAGGACTCCTGACGATTACTCTTGCCTCTTCTACTCCCCAAATTCACCAAAAAAATTTAGGATCACGCGAGTATTGTTTGGATTGTTCTGATGTCTTTGTGATGAGAACATTGTTCTCGATGCCTCCTGTCATTAGGGGTTGTGGCAGTGTCCCGGGGAGTTGACCTCCGAGGTGTTGTCGTCACAAATATATCGCATCAGTTCTGGAATACTTAAGACGGCCGACATTGAAAACTCTCCTATGCGGTTAGTGGCAAGATAACCCCGACATCACCCAGTACTGGGGAGGTAGTTCGGGAGTATTGCCATAACTTGTATAGTAGATGCGTTTCGAAGGTCCGAGGTAAACGGTTTCCGGAGATAACTGGTTATGTGTTGAAGGATGGATACAGCTGGATGTAGGATTAGAGTTGAGTGCGCGGTGCTTCCCCTGTATCCCCAACACCTGATTGCATAACTCGAAACTTTCGGAAATTAATAGGTGGGTTCATCTAGTAGTTCTAGGCATTCTTCCAACGAATGCATGATATGAAGTTCGGGGTTCTACATTGAGTGAAGTGGTTTTATGGGCTTGTTCCGATCGGGAGTTGCATCTTAAAGGGTCCTTGGCTATGCTGATCCGGGGATTGCAAAACCCTTTTGTAACATGTTCCATGAGCTTTCAGCATGAAGATGTCGAACGAAGCTTCTATCTTGTATTTGTTCTATCTGCTCCTTGTTGCTTTTTATTTTCTTTTGTTCTCCAACTGGCTTCTCGACAAGTTGATGTACCTACGGAATTCATTCGTTCAATTCTCTGTTCAGATGATATTGTGAAGATTATGTTGCAACATATCTATCATTTGTTTTTGTGTTGATTCTGGTATTCGAGTTGCTTCGATGTCAAATGTTGATTCCATACCTTTCCTAATCGGTATTCTCATATTTCTATGGGAGTACTAGTCCTTCTTAACCATCGAGATTTTTCATGGTATTCCTTTTCAACCGGTGTGCCTTCTCTTCAAGTTATTCCATATGGACACCGTTGAGAAATCTGACGATTTGTCTGTTTCATTCATCCCAAGTTGTCTTTGTTTTCCCCACCCTCCCACCCTTTTCTTTTTGAGCCAGAGTCCTTGATCAAGTATCCATTTTATTCATGTGATGTTTCTTCATTCTTTTCCTTCAATGTTCTTATCCGGTGATTTGTCGTGAAGTTGCTCAATAGCTTCAAGTTCATCATTCTTTTGTTCTCAAATTCTGCTGGTGGATGTAATTCAAGATTTCGGTGTTGATCTTATCCTTTTCCACATTTCACAATGCTTTCTTATTCCGGTGCTCCAATTAATCATTCTCCTCTTGATATTCATATCTGGAGAGATGAAGATATCTCAGAAGATTCATAATTCCATTCTTAATCCTTTCAAGCTATTTTGAGGATTATCATCTTATTCAAGCCATTTAATTTAACCGGTGCAATATCTCTTAAGCAATTTTTTCCAATGGTGATTTCTTTTGAGTGGGCCCTAACCCACAGGTCTTTTCTAGGATCTTACCTGACTCTTCTTTTTCGGAGAATTCTTTTCAAAGTGTGACGTAAGAATGATTTCCATCAGTCACATGCCTTCTCCAAGCTTGTTTTCAATTATTTCCATCTTTAGCTCCACCTTCCTCTTGTCATTCGTCCGGAGTATCTCGAAATTCTTCATGGCATTTCTCGTCTTCACTCTCAACATTTGAAGATCGGAGAAGTGTTCCTCTTGAATCCTTATCCGTTCTTCCAAGATTCGTGGTCCTCATTATTGTTTCGATTGTGAGGAATTATTTTCATAACCATCCGAAGCATTTCATGAATTCTTCCTATTGTGATCCTCCGAAGGCCATCATTTCAGAAGATTCTTCGTTCGTAGTTTTCAACTTCGTCCTCCAAATATTCTTCATTGATGCCTCTTCGTTCGTCTCCATATTCTTACGGTGGTTCTTTCAAGATTACCCTTCCATTGTTATCGTTTCAATTCATTTTTTCTTTTCCTAGCCCTATCGGTGCTTTGTTGAAGAATTACCAAAGTTTGTGCGAGATCTCTCTTTAATTCTTTGCAACGAGAATAAGTAGTATGCCAAATCCATTGCTTGTCGTCAATTTAAATTGATGAAGGATATGCATAACATAATTCTTATTCTTTTTTCATCCAAGTGGATTAATTCCTTTGTTTAGAGTTTATTCATGAGGAATAAATTCTAGGCTTCAAGTTGTTCATCTTGTTTTCCGGAGCTCCAAGTTATTTCAATTATATCATTTCAAAGCTCCATCTAATTCACCGCAGGCCTTGAGTCTTATTCTTTTCATCTTTCACTTCTCATGCTTTCATTACCGGAGTTTTCATGGTGGTTCATCATGATTTAATTTTTGCTCGAAGTGTTCTTCAAGATTCTTGTTGGAGCTCAAGCATTCTTCATCATGCTTTCCAATTATAATCCTTTATACCTTATCTTTTTAGATGGTGTTATGTCATTCTTGACAATTCCTTCATGTTTCATGATGCACAAGTTGTCACGAATGAGATATTTAATCCCGTCATTTTCTCCGTTGGAGTTATCTTGGGTTATAATTCACCTAAAAGCTTTCCTTGAGAATTGTTGCTATTATGGTGCTTATAAATGACCCAAATTCTTCATGTATCATTCCGGCGTAATAAGTTTATCGTCTCCTTGTTGATCTCAATGCAATCAATCGTTTCCGTTAGTGGCCGGTTGTCACCTCATAATTTTGAGATGTTTTCCATAAGCCCACAACAAGAGCTTATTCGTTTCGTTGTTGATTTTCCATCAACCCCATTCAACCCTTCTTTGTAAGGAGGTTTTCCTAATTCATTTGTGGGAGAAGTTGTCATTTTTCTCCCCCCTTCATTTCTTTCGTTGATTTATATGCTATTCTTTCATTCCGGAGGCTTTGTGATATTGCTCTCTTTGACCATCATCTCGTTTTTATCAAGATCATATTCTCCCTTGCTTGTCTATATAACCGGAGTGTTGTGTCCTCCATTCAAGTTCCGTCATCTTATCAAGTTTTGCCTGTCTTTTAACCGGAGTGCTGTCTGAGTCTTTCTTACCCCTTGTGCCATTCTTTCAATTGTTTCGGAGGCAATATGTTGTTGATTTCATCCAGTATCATTCCATCTTCTCAAGTTCTTGTTAATTCCTTCCATTTTCAGACGGAGTGCTGTCCAAATTCTGTCATTCTTATTCCTGGGCTATACCATTGCAGTTTCATATTCTTTTGGTCCGTGAGCTCTTGTTTCATGTCTTTTAACCTGCAAGGTTATCATTATGTTCCTTGTTCCTCCTTTTACCGGAGTGCTCTTAACTTCGTTCATCTCTGTTGTATTCTTTCCTTCAAGATTGTTCAACCTCTCAAGGTTCTTTGGTTTCACTCGTCTGTCAAAGAAGCAACTTTGTTTTACCTCTTCCTCTTCCGTTTTTATCCAGTGCCATCTCTAGGATCTCGGGTCGAGATCCTTTGTTAGTGTGGGAGAGTTGTGACGCCCGAAGACCGACGTCCCAGAAGATTCCAGAAGATTCTAGATGTTCCGGGTTCTCCCGTGTGTTTCAGTTGTGCTTGCTTTATTTATTTTGCATTGCATCATGTCATCATGCCATCATGTCATATTTATTTTGCATCTCAACCTAAATAAATTGTGTGGACCTTCGGTCCATTTAAATCGAGGGAAGGATGACTTCTCTTTATAACATATCCTCCTAGTATTATGGAGCTATTATTAAATTATTCCATTTGTTTGGAATTAACCCAAACACACTTGCATATATTCTCCATGCCTTTTCTACTTCAAGTTTCACCTTTAAAACTTTCCATATATTTCTTTTCCGGTTTATCGAGGTTCCTCCAAAATCCTCATCATTTTTGGACACTTCCGAAACCATGTCATAGTTCAATCCATTTGAATTAAATTCAAATGGGTTTGAATTTATATCTTTTGTTCATGCCACTTATAATTTTCTTGGATCATGCTCATTTTTATGAGCCCGAGAAAAATAATCCCATGTGCTAACTATTGCCCTAACCCCCCTCCTCATTCTTTTCTTCTCTTATTTGGTTTCTTCTACAAAATCAGATAAGAGAGAGATCCCAAGCCGCAACCTGCCCATCCCAGCCGGCCATGTGGGCCTCCTTTGGCCCAATGCCATCCATCCCCGCGGCCAGGCCTCCCCAGGCCGCAGCCCGCTCCCTCGCCCCGTAACCCTAGCCCAACGCTCGACCTAGCTCGCTACCTCTCCCCTCGCTCTCTTCCGCAAGCCGCCGCCACCCCCTCGTGCCCTCGCTGCCCGATCCCCTCTGGTCTCGTCTCTCTCTCCCTCGTGCCTCCTCCCATCTCCTCCCGAGACCGAGGCCACCCATCGATCCCATCGTCGCGCCCTTCACCTCCCTCCGTCGCGAGCCCGCGCTCCCTCCTCCTACTGCGCCTGCCGCCGGCCTCGCCTGGCCCGAGCAGCTCCCTGCTGCACCCCGACGCAGCTCCAGCGCGCCCTACCTCCTCTGGCCGCCGCCGAGCCCTCCATCTGCCTCCGCCGTGCTTCGTCCGACGCCACCACGGGCCACCCTCCGGCTCCCCTTCGCAGCCTCGCACCATCCCCATGGCCCGAGCTAACCCCGCGTCTCCCCCGCGCCGGAGAGCACCACCGCTGCTGGCGGGAAGACGTCGCCCCGACAAGTTCCCCGCGGGACCTTCTTCCTCATGCGCCAGTTCTAGGCCGTCGTCCATGCCGCTGGCGACAACAGCATCAGCAGGTCCCCTGCTTCTCTCTGTTGGATCCATGCGCCCGGAGTCAACCGCAGCGCCCGACGCCCCGGCCTCTCCTCCTCGCTCCAGGGAGAGGATCTCCCTCGTCCACGCCATCTCCTTGCGCTGCCTCACCGCCGGCCCTGCAACCTCGTCGACACCATGGCCCCTTCACGCAAGTCTGCTGCTGCCGTGTATTGTGTTTTTTTGTGTTGCCCTGTGCTGTTGTTTTGCCAAGGACCAGTGTACGATTACAGGGTTTCGCCAAGTACCCCAACGGCACGACCACAAGAACCAGAGTACAACTACCGCTGGTGTGTCTTTCGTCAAGTTCGACTATCGACGACTTGAACATCTACGGAACGAGAACGACTACATGCTACGACGCGACAAGTACCCCTTCTGACGACCTGAACATCTACGGAAACCCGAACGCCTACGAACCGTGTACGACTACCGTCGCCGAAGGCCGTCGAGTGAACAACTACCGTCGCCCCGAAGATGTTGGTTTCATCAAGTACCTCTCCGAACGTGAACACCTACTTCCTCTACGAATCGCGAGAACGGCTACATAACGAGTACCTCTACGGAACGACTACTTCCTCCACGACCCGCGAGTACCACTACTTCCACTACGTCCCTCGACGATCTCGAGCCGCCCCGAAATGAATGTTCCGAAGGTATAACCCCGAGACGATGACCCGTGGAATGCATGTGTTGTATGAGATGTGTCCCTTGTGTGCACCTTGCCCGTTTAGTCTTTTGTCATGCTCCTCGGTTGCCTCGTCGCCGACTCGTGGGAACCCGGTGACGGGATCACCCCACCTTTCATCTTTCATGTCATGCTCACGTCGATCCTTCTTTTGCACCAGTCTCTCAACGAGTTACCGGAACCGAGATGTTGCGTTGCATCATTTTCGGATCGTTGCCGTGGCACCCTTTCTTTCCACCACGGTGACAATACTCCTTATCTCTTTATGTTAATGCTTAACTAAATTGCAAAAACTTGATCATGTCATCCGCATCATGTTAACAACGTTAAAATGTTTAATTGTTGTTTCTTAAAAATTGCTAAACATGCTCATGGGGATTTTCCGGAATTGTTGTTGTTTTCCGGCCTCATTTAAAATTTCTAAATAGGTAGTTTGTTTTTGCTTCACCTCTTGCCATGTTAACAAACAGTTAATATTGTCTTGTAAACAAACGAGAGTCAATTAAATAATTAAAATGTGGTGTTTCGTCAATATGCAACTCGTTGCATATTGAGCTGCACTTAACTTGTAGTTTTGTTTGTGCACTTGCCATGCCATGCATAATTAAACCGGACATGCATCATATTTGGATGTGCATCGTATGCCATGGTTAAGATATGTGTGTTTACCGTGTTGTTTGCTTCTTTCCGGTTGCTTCTCTTGTTAGCTTCAGTTCCGTTCCGGAGTTGTGAGGATTCGCTCGACTGTTGCTCCGTCTACTTCATGGACCCGTTCTTCTCCCTTGCGGAATCCCAGGCAAGATGATCATACCCTTGGATACCTTTACTACCATTGCCATGCTTAGTTGTCTCGATGCTATCGTTACATGTCGCGCTACCCATCTTTTATGTCAGCCTCTCCTTGTTGCCATGAAACCTCTAATCTTTGACACCTTCCTAGCAAAACCACTGTTTGGCTAGGTTACCCGCTAGCTCAGCCCATCTTATAGCGTTGTTAGTTGCAGGTGAACATGAAGATCGTTCCAGGTGGGAACTTGTTGTTGGAATATCACAATATCTATAATTATTATTAACACACCTATATACTGGGCATGGGTGGAAGGCTTGGCCTTTTGCTCGGTGTTTTGTTCCACTCATGCCACCCTAGGCGCCGATAAACCGACATTATGTTCCTTGATTTTGCGTTCCTTACACGATGGGTGGATGGGGACCCCTTGACAGTTCGACTTTGAATCAAACTCCTCCAGCAAGGCCCAACATTGGTTTTAATTTGCTCATAATAACAACTTAATTAATTAAATTAAATTTGCATAGGGGGTCACGTCCCCGGGTTCTTAATTCTACATAACAGGGGGGGCCAGTGCTGATGGTGTTGGTCCCAAACGGGGGTCCTGCAGGGCCGCCTTGGGGAAACCCGAGGTATCTGGTATAACCTGTAGCATCACCCATCCGGTCGTGGCCTGAGACGAGATACGCGCGGCTACTATTAGGGTGTCGACACACCGGGAGGTCTTGGTGGACTTGTTTTACCATTGTCGAAATGTCTTGTGCACCGGGATGCCGAGCCTGATCGGATTTCCCTAAGATAAGGAGTGATGATATTATATTTTTCCCTTCAGCTAATCGTGAGAGCTTGTGATGGGCTAAGTTGGGACACCCCTACAGGGTTATGATCTTTCGAAAGCCGTGCCCGTGGTTATGTGGCAGATTGGAATTTGTTAATGTCCGGTTGTAGAAAACTTGACAGAGGATCCGAAGTAAAACACACAACTGTGTGAGTAACCGTGACTGTCTCTTTTCACTTTGAGAAGAGAACATGGTGGGGTTATATTTGATTCGTATGTAGTTCAAGATCTTTAGCGATCACTACTAGTTGCGACCGTTTGCGTAGATGCTCATCTTATTCTTGTACTCGTAAGCTAGCCACCATATATTGCTTAGCCGCTGCTGCAACCTCACCACTTTACCTCTTCCTACCCATAAAGCTTGGCTAGTCTTGATACCCATGGTTATGGGATTGCTGAGTCCTCGTGGCTCATAGATACTACAACACCAGATGCAGGTTCAGCCGAGATTGATGCAGGAGCTGGTTCAAGTACTTCGCTGGGAGCTCGATGAAGAGAGTGGCTGTATGCTTGTGACGTATTCGACGATCAGTAGTGGTTTCTACTAGGGGCGATTCGGACCTATGGCTTTATGTTTTGGTATCTTTCTTTTGGATCTTCGCCCGTAGTCGGGTTGTGATGTTTTGAATGATGTTCTGCTTATGTAATGTATTGTGTGAAGTGGCGAGTGTAAGCCAACTATCCTTTTGCATTTTCATCCCTCTTTTACATGAGTCGTGCAAAGATACCAAACTTGAGATCATTCCAGAATGGGCTTATACCTTTAAGTCGTGCCTCGACATGTAGGAGGTATAGTCCCATCCTGGGCATTACATTTGGCCATGAGACACTTGGCATTTTCTCGTTGGGGGCATCGAAGAGAGACACCTTGGAGGGAGAAGAGGTGGCAATGGCCATGGTCGCCGTTGCCATTCCTTCACCACTTGACTCCCCATCATCATCATATGAGGAATACTCTTCATGAACCACCAATGCCTTTTGAGGCACCCTCTTGATAAAGTTTTTCTTGTTGGCAAGAGGCTTGGCCTTGCTATTGCGAATGAGCTTTCCACCATTTTCTTCTCGATTTTCATATGGGCAATCCGCAACAAAGTGACTCAGATTTACACAATTCTAGCATGTTCTCATACGTTGCTTGCCCTTCAAGCCACTAGAGTTGTTCTTGGAGAAATTGGGTCTTGAGTTCCTCTTGCCCCAAAATTTCCTTGAAGTAAGTGCCATGTGCTCATGGTAATCATATTTGGTGTCTTTGGGTCAACTCTTCTCTTCTTCGACTCACCTTCATCCAGAATGGCCTTGGCCTTCAAGGAAAGAGTGGGTGAGATTTTCTTGGTCCGCACATGAGCTAGAGCATTGCCGGTGGCCTTGTTCATGATGTTCATGGAAATACACTCATCCGACACTTCACTTGAGATTAAGGTGTGGAAATCTAGCTTTTGCCGAATCATGGAGGACATTGCCTTGTTGAATGGCATGATGGCCTTGAGAAACTTGCGCTTGATCCAATTTTCATTTGTGTCCTTACTCCCACGCTCTTGAAGTGCAACCGCAAGAGTTTTCAACCTTCGGTAGAGATCACGAGGATCCTTATCTTTAAGCATGACAAATTTATCACACTCATCAAGAACCACTTCAAAGTTGGACCGTTGGATGCTTGAGATCCCCTTGTACAAAGAGATGATGTGTTCCCAACAATCCTTTGCACGAGAGAAGGGGCGTAAGTGGGATAGATCCTCGAGAGGAATCGCGGCTTGAAGGATGAACAAAGCGGAGTGGTTGTATTGATTGCCCGCTTCTTCTCTTGGAATGAGATAGTTTGGATCATGAGGGTAGAAGCCTTGCTCAATGACTCTCCAAAGATTTGTTGAGCTGTGATTCAATGAGACTTGATGCAAAAAATCAATTAGCAAAATCACCCTTAACAAGCTTACGAGGAGGACCAAGAGGGTTAATGTGCAATGTAGAGACCGGTCCTCCATAGAACGGGTGGGGGGACCGAGGCAAAGGTTCCCGTCCCATTCTTGTTGTGAGGGGAAGAGGTTTGAGTACCTTGAGCCGCTTCCTTACCGGAAATGGCCCCCGACTCCGATGCGGTGGGATTAACCACAAGCAAAAGATTGGGAGAAGCTTTCAACCCCTCAAGCAATTCACTAAACACGGATTTGACCTCGGTCACCATGGACGTTGTCGGATTTCGGGCTCCACAAACCCTTGAGAGGTTCAAACTCTAGGGTGCGCACGAAGAACACTCCCTCCCCAACGCGCTCACCCTACGATTTTGCGGCGTAGCTCATCATGCTCAAAGAACATGAGACACATAGAATTATACTGGTTTGGGCCACCCCGTGGTGTAATACCCTATTCCAGTGTGTGTGGTGGATTGCCTTTGTGCGGCTGAGGATGAACTAGTACAAGGTATGAGCAGCCTTCGGAGGATAGGTGTTCTTGGGCTTGGATGAGCTTGTGGTTTGAGTAGGCTGGAATGGATCCGATCCTAACCAGCTCAAGATGAGATGCCCTCTATGGTGGTGGCTAGGTCCTATTTATAGTGGCCTTGGTCCTCTTCCCAAATATCAGTAGGAAGGGATCCCACAACGACCAAATTTGAAGGGGAACAACTAGTAAAAGTTATCCGGACAAAAGTAGTCTTTGCCTGCCAAAGGCTCTGGTGGTGACGCTGCGCCGGGCTCCACGATGACCTCTGTTCTGCAGCCTTGACGGTCTTTGGTCTTGTTGCACCCATATGGAAACGTTTGAATGATCCCTCGGGACTCCGCGCCTGCGCTTTCCCTCTTAGCACCAAAGAGGAAACTGGCGCCCGCCTTGCCTTGGTCATCATGGCTCACATCACGTGAACCTCGCGAGGTGCTCCTTGCATAGATATCTCCGCTCCTCGGGAGCTAGCCTAGAGATACTGCCCCCAGGGAGGTCTTGCTGCCGCCCACCTCGCGAGGCTTAGCCCCTTGCGAGGGTCTTGAGTAGCAGTTGATGAAGTTGGGTCGCACCAAGCCGCTGATGGAGCCACGTCATCGGCCGCAGGCAGGTAAGTCTGGGTACCCCCTTTCCCAGGACGCCGACAGTAGCCCTCGGGCCCAAGGTGCGCAAGGACTTGGCTTCGAGAGGAAGCCAAAGGGGCAAGGGCGAAGCGCTGCGGGCCCCAAATGCCTGTGGCTTCGGTCGATGCGTGGTGACTTGATGGGCCATGGGCATCTCCGCTTCCCCACGCTGCCTCGGCAACTGCCCAATCCGACAAAAGGCTAGGAAGTGTTGTTCGGTTTTCTCTTACCTTCCTTCGCCTTGCTCTAGATCCCCTTCTCCTTCCTGCCCTGGAGTTTACAAATCCTCTTGATTTCTCTCTTTAGCCCATAATCGATGGCGCTGGTAAAGGTGAAAGCCACTCGCTCGTGCTCCTGGTTTGCCCTTCCGTGAGCACGCCGACGGTCTCGAAGATGAAGTTCGCCACCGTGTGCTTGATAGCGGCGGGTGGCGGCGACGAGGGGAAGGAGCCTGAGCTCCGGGCGGGCTCCGCCATGCCGGAGCCCCCAGGCAGATCTTTTTACCCTTTCTTCATGCACAACGTCCTCGCGGGGCTAGTTCCCCCTTTCTCCGACTTCTTTTTCACCATCCTCCGCCATTATAATCTCCATGCTCTTTATCTTCACCCCAACTCCGTCCTTATTCTATCCATCTTCGCCTTCTACTGCGAGGCATTCGTGGGAGTGATGCCGTCTGTGGCGTTGCTTCGCCACTTCATCTACCTCCGGATCAAGGAGGGCCAGTGCTTGGGGTGCACCAACCTTGTTGCGGCCAATGGGGCCAATGCAATCTTGAGAGCCAGGAAGAAGGTGGAGGGCTTCACGAGCAAGTGGATCCTCATGGACGCGAAGACCTCCCACCCGCTGCTAGTGCCGCCGACAATGGTGCCAGAGTCCCATGATGGGTGGAACAGTGTGAAGCTGAGCGACCCCCGGGCTGAGCAGCTATTGGCAAGGATGATAGCTGACTTGAAGCCTGATGAACCGAAGGCAGAGAAGCTGATGGGGGCCATGATTAACAAGGAGTTCCTGATGCGATGCCTGGCTCCGCTCCAAGCGCACTCACGCCCCCCTATGGAGGCTTATGGAAGAAGGCGACGACCTCCGCTTCCGCCCAGATGCCATGCCCGACGGGGAGCTGGGCCAGATCCTCCTTCTTCTGGTGTCGGAGGACCAACGGTACCCTCCTGACTCCCATCTTCCTCTGTACTGCCGCCCGGACGAGGCCCAAATTGCTGCCGCTATGCCCGCCTTCAGCGAGCATGGGCTCTTGCCGCCAGCGTCCACTGGGGCCTCGGTGGTGCAGTCCTTCAGTGAGTCTGGCATGGGGGAGGGGAAGACGGACTCAGAGGCGACCCAAGAAGGCGTGGGAGAGGATTCTCCCCCATGCCAGTCTGCGCTCCCCCGCGTTCTTCCCGATGATGATGACGAAGGAGAGCAGCTAGCTGAGGACCACTGCGCCCCACTGGGGTCACCACAACGTCAAAGGGTTCCTCCCCAAAGAGGCCGCAGATCCAGGTCCCGAAGAAGGGGCGGTCCTCGTTGGTTCTTCAAGGAGGTACCTCTGCTATGACTCCGGCCGACGCCACTGCGAGTTCGGTTGCCATGCCCCTATCTGCTCATGGGGCTCAAGTGCCTGTGCCCAGGGCTATGAGGCTCTCCTGCCTCGTGCTTCAGAAGAGGGCGAGGGGTTATGCTGCCGTGGACCAGTAAGTGCTTCATCCTGACCCTTGTCCTTGTATTTGCTGCTGCTTCTTGATGTTTCTCCCCAGCACTGTTAGGCCAGCATCGGCGTCGAAGAAGAGGAGGGACTCGATGGTGACCCCTACGGCTCAACCGCCTGCCGTGGTCGCGCCGCCTCTGGGGTGGGGGGACGACGTCTCTGCTTCAGCTGCTGGGTTGCCCCCACAAAGTCCCGAGACTTGTCGGGAGAAGCTGGCCCCTATGGGAAAGCCGGCTCCGGAGGCGTCTGCCCCTGGCCCATCCTCCGGAGCTCCGAGGGCTCAGGAGCCTCCTGTCTCTTCTAATGCGGTCGCTTCACAAGTCTTGGCGCTAGCACCGCCGCCTCCTCCTTCCGCCAAGCTGCCGGGTCGCGACATTCCCGCTTCACCGGATGTCCTGGAGAAGGCCATCTCTGCATTGACTTAGCTTCGCAATGAATTCTAAGGTCTTGACCACCGCCTGGCGTCAGGGAGTTTGGAGTTAATCTCAGGGTGGTTGCGGTCTGACGCAGCAGTATGTGCGGCCTGGAGCCAGGCCACCAAAGCCTCTGAGGAAGGAGAGCGGGCCGCAGGCGTAGCCGTGGTAGATTATGAAGCGGCATGGAAGGATGCGAAGGTCGCGGAGGGACGCTGCCGGGAGCTGGAGGACGAGCTGAAGAAACTTCGCGACCAGCAAGCCGCTGAGGCCCGCCAGCTCAAGGCGCGCGAGGAGAAACTAAAGGCCCGGGAGGAAGCGGTCGTCGGCCGTGACATCGAGCTAGAGCAGCTGGCACGAGGGCAGGCCGCGGAGCGCGGCCGCCTGGAGAAGCGGAAGGGGGAGGTAGAGGTGAAGACGACTCAACTAGATGCCAAGGCAAAGGTCCTGGCCGGAGACCGCGCGGTATTCGAGTCCCTCGAGCTGAAGTCCCGTAAGGCCCTGCAGGAGCTTTACGGGAAAGGCCTGGAGGAGCCGCTGGTGAATGCTGAGGAAGGCCCCACCGGGCTGCTGCCCCAACTTGTCGGGGCGCTTGAGGGAGTCGTCAACGGGATCGGCCAAATGGTGGAGGGGGAGTCATGTTCACTCTCTGCATAGGCCTTGACTTCAGTCACCTCCACCTGTGCGACCCGAGCACCGACCTCGGGGCCCTGCTCTAGCCCATGGATGAAGAGCGCTGCGCGGCCGCCGCCGAAGCCATGAGGGACCTGGTGGACACCCTGCTGGAGAAGTTCCTTGCCGTCGACCCTAAACCTCCTGCTGGTGACGGCGCCGCTCCCGCGGCAGTAGCCGATGGTATACAAAGCTGAAGATGAGTCCCACTGGTACCGATTTCCTCCGTCCTTACTTCCTGCAACAAACATCGTGCCTCGTGGAGACGGTTAAACTCATGCCTAGGTATTTGAAGAACAATATCTCTTGTAATAATTAGCCGGATTCCGCGTCCTCCTTCCCGCCTACCCTGGCATTCCGCATCGGCAGAGCCCGACCCCGCGCATACCTCAGGCGCCGCTGGCTTGTCCGGATCATCAGGACGAGGCCGGGGAGTGAGGGGCTACGTGGCCAATTAGGTTCCTGAGACGCGATGCTCAGGAATCCCCCTTGACGTATGAACGGGCCTCGGGAAAGATACGTGAAACCAGGCCTTAGTGTTCTGCGTCGGCAGGGCCCGACCCCGCACATACCTCAGCCGCCGCTGGCTTGTCCGGATCACCAGGACGAGACAAGGGAGTGAGGGGCTACGTGGCCAGTTAGGCTGCTGACACATGATGCTCAGGATTCCCCCTTGATGTGTGAACGGACCTTTGAATGAGAATACGTAGCTAGGCCTCATTGTTCTGCGTCGGCAGGGCCCAACCCCGCGCATATCTCAGCTGCCGCTGGCTTGTCCGGATCGCCAGGACAAGACGAGGGAGTGAAGGGCTACATGGCCAGTTAGGCCCCTGAGACACGATTGTCAGGGGTCCCCCTTGACGTACGAACATACCTTCATACCTGTTTGGTGGGGCGCACGCTAGGCTTGACCTGCGCGCAGCCCCCATGCTCAACCCCCATCGCGCAGCTCTCCTGAGGGGAGGCGATGCAACGAGGCCTAGCACCGAGCCTGCCGGCTCCCCGAGGTTGGTGCGGCCAAGGGGCCGCCCCGGTTGTTTATCACCAGTGCGGAGCATGGCGCTTCCGCACTTGCACGGACATAGCCGCTCCTCGACCATGTCGACTGCCAGCGCAGAGCATGGTGCGTCCACTGGTGCGTGCATGAGGGCTCCCTCTAAGTGGAGCCCCCGGGGCATGTACAGCCCCGCCCTGACACTTGGCTTGCACGGCAGGGCAGATGAGGTGTGCCTGGGCACTCATGAGCCAGCGCAGGATTCACGAGGCCCTACCTCAAGGCGGGTTGTGCCTGGTCTTGATCCTTGGTAGCTGTGGGGGGTCCTGTGAGATGGTTAGGTAACATGTGCCGAATGAATTCCCTGAGGCGATCACCTGAGAAGGCCGGACAACAATAGTTCCAGGAAGTGACGTGAACGGGGCCGGCCCGCCAGACAGAGCTCAGCCATTGGATTTGTCAACGCTGTAGGGATGGACCCGAGCACAGACGCTGTGCCCAGACTTCTCATGTGACTGATCCTGACGAAAAACAAACGATGCTCAGCTCCTGTGGTGGAGGGGCGCTGAGGTGTACGATATTGGAAGTATCTGGTGTCGGGAAGGTATAAGCTTGAATTAGACTCATGGAAAAGGGGTAAACAGGCTTAGGTGATGCTGGTGCCATACATGCCGCAGGGATGGACCCATGCGGCCTGGGGATGGTGCAGCCCGAGGGGCGCCCACAAGAGAGTAAACTAGAGATGCAAAAAGGATACACGTCGTAGGGGCAAGACCGTGCAACTTGGGGATGATGCAGCCCGAGGGGAGGTGCAACTTGAGCAAACTGAAACAAAGTCACCTGGCATCGATGCTGGAGAGGTGCTAATGTAGTTGAAGACGCTTGCTGCAGATGTCACTCCTCACGAGCCGCCCGACTCTGGGGCCTCACGAGGTTCCGGAGTTTCCGAGAGCTCGCGAATAACCGAGGCCACTTCCGCCAAGATCTCCTGATGCCTAGCCTCGTGAGCCGCCAGGACTTCCCGCATGCGGTGCTGGTGCAGGGCCGCCTGGTTCGGCAAGCCAAAGGGCATGCAAATGTAGCTGTGAGGGGGACCCTCGCACCGGCCCACCTGAGATGGCTAGTAGAGCTCCTGAGAGGCGATCATGTTGAGTCCTGGGATGCTGACGTAGACGCGCAGCCCGTTGCCCAAGCCGGGGACGACAGCTGCACTCCTGGGCGCCGGGCGGTGCTCGCCCCGCATCGCCCTTGGCACCTTTAAGTCTTCGATGGTCTGGTTGATGAACTCCTGAGCGCTTGGTGCTTCTCGCCTTGTGTCCTCTGGAGGGAAGCGTGCGGTGAAGCACACCTCCGCATGGTGCCCGAGCGCCTCCCTCGAAATGTTGGCAAGGTCAGAGGCCCTCCAGAGGAGAGCCCCCGAGCCTAGCCTGAGGGGGGTGCCGGGCACGCCTTCCTATGCGAGGGAGGGAGGCGCCCCGTCCATGGGCGCGGATCCTGAGGCACGACCACCGTGTGCTGCATCTTCGTGAGGCTCCAGGGCGAGCATCTGTTTCTTCTTCTTTGGGATGGCTTCAGGGGGATAGACATTGTCTTCGTTGTCGGGGTCTTCGACTGCCGCAGCCTGGTTAGCGCACTCGAGGGAGCACAACGCATCCTTTTCTTCGCAAGCGATGGTGATGATGTCCCAGCTCCCTGGCATCTTGAGTACGTTGTAGCAATGGTGGGTCACGTCCATGAACTTGTCTAGAGCTGGATACCCAAGGATGGCGTTGTACGGGAGGCGGATATCAGCGATGTCGAAGTCGATGAGCTCGGTGTGGTAGTTGTCGTGGGTGTCGAAGGTAACGGGGAGCCATATTTGTTCGATTGGGGTGGTGGAGCCATCAGTCACTCCTGAGAAAGGCCTGGTGGGTTGCAGCTGGTCGTAAGGTACTTGGAGACGGTCAAATGTGTTGACGGAGAGAATGTTGAGCCCTGCGCCACCATCGATGAGGTTCTTCGTGACTTGGACGTTGCTGATGACAGGTGAGCAGAGCATTGTGAGAGCGCCGACAGTCGTCGCGCACTTAAGCTGATCAGCAGAGCAGAAGGTGATGGCACACTTGGACCATTTGAGCACCCGCGTGGCCTCTATCCTAGGGAGAGCCGCGTTTACTTCTCTGGCCAACTGCTTGAAGAGGTGCTGAGAGGCTGGGGCCTGCGCACTGCCCAAGATGCAAGTGATGGCGCAAGGCTCCTGGAAGCACCCAGCCCCCTCGTCTTGGTCGCCATTCCTCCTTGGCGGCGGCAGTGGAGGGAGGCCGGCATTTCCCTAAAGACGGTCCTCATGAGGCTGGTGCCTCCAGGCACCCTCGCGAGTCTGGTCCCTCCAGGCACCATTATGAGGCTGGTCCCTCCAACGGTCTTCACGAGGGTGATCACGCCACTCCGGATGGGGTCCGCGGTCGTCCCAGCGCCCCCGGTCCGACTACCTTCGCGGCCGTAGCTCCGGTCGCTACGCTCGGGGCATTGGCCGATGCGCCCTCGCGGATGGCCTTGAGCTCTTGGTAGTTGTTGGTGTTGTGGATGTGCCCGTTGTGGAAAGTGCAGAATGGACAACTGCCCTTGGATGACTCCGGGTGGTCGTGGCCATGCTTCATCTCTGGTTCGGCCATGAGCACGGCCACCCCTTTGCGCTTCACGTCCTTGGCCTTGTCCTTCTTGTCTTCAGGGTCAGCGATGGGGAGCTCGACAAGGGAGAGGCACCCCGCCTCAACTCTGGCGCACTTGGTCGCGAGGTTGAACAGCTCCAGGGTCATGCACAGATCTTCATGGTTGGCGAGCTCCTACTTCATCTTGACATCGCGGACACCATCGAAGAATACTGAGATGATGGCCTCATCCGTGACCTTGGGGATCTTGACACGAACGTTGTTGAAGCGCTAGATGAACTTCTGCAGAGTTTCTCCTGGATGTTGTTTGATGCATGCTACTTCTCGAGCTTGCGTTGTATTCCCTCGAAGAGGAAAGGGAGATGCAGCACAATAGCGTAAGTATTTCCCTCAGTTTTATAAAACCAAGGTATCAATCCAGTAGGAGACCACGCGCGAGTCCTTCGCACCTGCACAAAAAAATAAGAACTTCACAGCCAACACGATAAGGGGTTGTCAATCCCTTTACGGTCACTTACGAAAGTGAGATCTGATAGAGATGATAGTTTGATATTTTTGGTTATAAGAACAGAAAGTAAAAGCAGAAAAGTAAAGTAGATTGTAGATTGATATGTTGAGAATAGACCCGGGGCCATAGTGTTCTCTAGTGGTTTCTCTACTGATAGCGATATTCTACGACGGGTAAACAAATTACTGTCGAGCAACTGATAGAAAAGCGAATAATTATGAGACTATCTAGGCATGATCATTATATATAGGCATCACGTCCGAGACAAGTAGAACGAAACGATTCTGCATCTACTACTATTACTCCACACATCGACCGCTATCCAGCATGCATCTAGTGTATTAAGCTCATAAGAACAGAGTAACGCCTTAAGCAAGATGACATGATGTAGAGGGATAAACTCAAACATAGTGATATAAAACCCATATTTTTATCCTCAATGGCAACAATACAATACGTGCCTTGCTGCCCCTACTGTCACTGGGAAAGGACACCGCAAGATTGAACCCAAAGCCAAGCACTTCTCCCATTGCAAGAACTATAGATCTAGTAGGCCAAACCAAACCAATAATTCGAAGAGACTTGCAAGGATATTATAATCATACATAAAGAGTTCAGAGAAGAACCAAATATTTCTCATAGATAATCTTGATCATAAACCCACAATTCATCGGATCTCGACAAACACACCGCAAAAATAGATTACATCGAATAGATCTCCTCGAAGACCGAGGAGAACTTTGTATTGAGATCCAAAGAGAGAGAAGAAGCCATCTAGATACTAGCTATGGACCCGAAGGTGTGTGGTAAACTACTCACAACTCATGGTGAGGCGATGATGATGATGTAGAAGCACTCCGTGGAAGATCCCCCCTCCGGCGGAGCTCTGGAACAGGCCCCAAGATGGGAACTCACGGGAACAGAAGGTAGCGGCGGTGGAAATAGGGTTTTCTCTGTTGTTCTGATAGTTTCAGGTTACGTAGGTATATATAGGAGGAAGGAGGGCACCGCGGGCCAGATGTGGGGCCCACGAGGCAGGGGGGCGCGCCCTGTAGGGGGGCACCCCCCACCCTCGTGGGTGCCACGTGTGCCCTACTCCGTGGTTCTCAAGTCTCCCATGCATATTTTTCTCCAAAAATATCTCTCCCGAAGGTTTCATTCCGTTTGATATTCCTTTTCTGTAAAACCCTGAAATAGGCAAAAAAACAGCAATCTGGACTGGGCCTTTGGGCAAGTAGGTTAGTGCCAAAAATAATATAAAAGTGTATAACAAAGCCCATTAAACATCCAAAACATCATAAATAATAGCATGGAACAATCAAAAATTATAGATACGTTGGAGACGTATCAAGCACCCCCAAGCTTAATTCCTGCTCGTCATCGAGTAGGTAAATGATAAAAACAGAATTTTTAATGTGGAATGCTAACCAACATAGTTTTTCAATGTAATTCTCTTAATTGTGGCATGAATGTTCAGATCTGAAAGATTCAAGACAAAAGTCTATATTGACATAAGAAATAATAATACTTCAAGCGTACTAACAAAGCAATCATGTCTTCTCAAAATACTATGGCTAAAAAAAGTTATCCCTACAAAATCATATAGTCTGGCTATGCTCCCTCTTCATCACACAAAATATTCATATCATGTACAACCCCGATTTCAGCCAAGCACTTGTTTTCATACTCTATTCTTTCAAACCTTTCAACTTTCACTATGGGTGGAATAGAGAGGTGGTTGTGGAGAAGATAAAAAGAAGGGAGATAGTCTCACATCGACTCGGCGTATCAATGGGCTATGGAGATGCTCATCAATAGATATCAATGTGAGTGAGTAGGGATTGCCATGCAACGGATGCACTAGAGCTAAAAATGTATGAAAGCTCAACAAAAGAAACTAGTGGGTGTGCATCCAACTTGCTTGCTCACGAAGACCTAGGGCATTTGAGGAAGCCCATCATTGGAACATACAAGCCAAGTTCTATAATGAAAATTCCCACTAGTATATGAAAGTGACTAAACATGAGACTCTCTATCATGAAGAACATGGTGCTACTTTGAAGCACAAGTGTGGAAAAAGATAGTAGCAATTGTCCCTTTTTCTTCTCTTTTTTTCGGCCTTTTTTTTTTCTTTGGCCTTTTTTTTGGAGGGGCTTTTTTGATTTAGCCTTTCCTCACATGGGACAATGCTCTAATAATGATGACCATCACAGTTTCATTGAATTACAACTCGATATTACAAGTCGATACTAGAACAAAGTATGTCCTATATGAATACCTCCGGCGGTGTACCCGGATGTGCAATGAATCAAGAGTGACATGTATGAAAAATTATGCATGGTGGCTTTGCCACAAATACGATGTCCACTACATGATCATGCATCGCAATATGACAATATGAAGCATGTCATATGAACGGAACGGTGGAAAGTTACATGGCAATATATCTCGGAATGGCTATGGAAATGCCATGATAGGTAGGTATGGTGGCTGTTTTGAGGAATATATATGGTGGCTGTTTTGAGGAAGGATATATAGTGGGTGTATGGTACCGACGAAAGTTGCGCGATACAAGAGAGGCTAGCAATGGTGGAAGGGTGGGAGTGCGTATAATCCATGGACTCAACATTAGTCATAAAGAACTCATATACTTATTGCAAAAATCTACGAGTCATCAAAACAAAGCAATCAACGCATGCTCATAGGGGGGAGGTTGGTAGGAGTTAACCATCGCGCGCCCCCGACCTCCACACAAAGGTTGACACTTTACAAATACCTCATGCTCTAACTTCGTCACATAGCGGTTCACCATACGTGCATGCAACGGGAATCAATAACCTTAACACAAGCATTTCTAAGTTTCATAATAACTCCACTAGCATGACTCTAATATCACTATCCTCATATCTCAAAACAATTATCAAGAATCCAACTTCTCATAATATTCAATGCACTTAGTGTGAAAGTTTTTACTACATTGATATTGGATCTCTATCATGTGAAGTCTAGTTTTATAGCCTAAGCACATTACCATGCTGTTTTAATAGACTCTTAAATGGATATAAGTGAAGCATGAGAGTTCGACAATTTCTTCAAAATATTATCACCATAGTGCTCTAAAAGATATAAGTGAAGCACTAGAGCAAAAACTATTCAACTCAAAAGATATAAGTGAAGCACATAGAGTGTTCTATCAATTCCTAGGCCATATTTAACTCTCTCAAATAGGTGTGTCCAGCAAGGATAATTGTGGAAAACTAACAAGCAAAGACTCAAATTATACAAGACTCTCCAAGTAAAACACATATCATGTGGTGAATAAAAATATAGCTCCCAGTATAGTTACCGATGGATGAAGACGAAAGAGGGGATGCCTTCCCGTGGCATCCCCAAGCTTAGGCTTTTGGTTGTCCTTGAATTTTACCTCGGGGTGCCTTGGGAAACCCCAAGCTTAGGCTCTTGCCACTCTTTGTTCCATAGTCCATCAAAGCAATACTCAAAACTTGAAAACTTCACAACACAAAACTTAGACAAAAATCTCGTGAGCTCTGTTAGTATAAGAAAACAAACCACTACTCAAAGGTACTGCAATGAATTCATTCTTTGTTTATATTGGTGTCAAACCTACTGTATTCCAACTTCTCTATGGTTCATACTTCCCAAAACTACTGATAGATGCATTGAAATAAGCAAACAACACACGAAAAACAGAATCTGTCAAAAACAGAACAGTCTGTAATAATCTACAGTTTTCGCATACTTCTGTAACTCTAATTTTTTTTGAACTAAATTGGTAAACGCGAGGAATTTGTCTATTAATCATCTACAAAAATAATCAACTAAATAGCACGCTCTAGTAAAATCTGGTGACCATTCTAGCGAGCTCTAACGATTCTATTTTTCACAACAAGATCATATAAACTTCACACAAGTCTTCCCAAAGGTTCTACTTGGCACAAACACTAAACAAAACACAAAACCACATATAAACAGAAGCTAGATGCAATATTTATTCCTAGATAGAAGTAAAAACAAAAAATATAGAATTGGGTTGCCTCCCAACAAGCGCTATCGTTTTACGCCCCTAGCTAGGCACGATACATGGATAGATCTAGGTATTGCCTTCTTTGGAAGGCAATTCATTAATTAAGCACTTGTTATTCTTAGGCACTTCTTTATCCCTATTGATAATCAAACTTTTGGGAAAGAAATCAAGAAATTCTAAAGTGTCAAAAGGGTCTCTTGCAAAAGTAAGAAAATTAGGGTGAACACTTATGGATTTGAGATCCGCAATTCCTTTACTAGATGTTTCACCCTTGTCTTTAGGGACATACATGAACTTAGATAATTTAGTGGTAGAAGTATTTGGAGTAATTTTTATAGCAAAAAGAGCAGAACCCACATTAGTAATAATATCCTCAAGCTTATTGACTCTTGTAGAATCCCGATCTAATTTTTCTTTAACTATGAGTTCCTTTTCCTTAAGATTTTTCAGAACAACTCCTACCTTGGATCAATATTGGGTAATTTCATTATGGATTTTTCTATCCAAGTTCTCTACCAGTTCTACCGTAGCAACTTTGTTTTCAATAAATTCTAACCTTTGCATAACATGCTCCAAAGTTAAAACGGTCCCATTAACCATAAGAGGTGGTGAGCCAAATAATTCAGTCATCGCATTATAAGAATGAAAGTATGGCTACCCAAGAAATTCCCTCCGGTAAAGGTATCTAAGATAAATCTATTCCACGGAGTTATGCCAACATAAAAATTGCGAAGAAGCATGGAAGTGGAAAGCTTCCTATTGGATCTATTTTGAGCATTGAAAATTCTATACCAGGCATCTTTTAAGTTTTCTTCCTCCCTTTGTTTAAAGTTGAGAACCTCACTCTCGGGAGTGTTGATAATGATAGGTGTGCTAGACATGATGACAAGCAAGCAATCAACACACAAGCAAACAAGAAGCAAGCGAATGATAAACACATGGCAGAAGAAGGGCAAATAAAATGGCAAGGGTGAAGTGGGGGAGAGGAAAATGAGAGGCAAAAAATGTAATGTGAAGGATAAGGGTTTGTGATAGGTACTTGGTATATGACCTTTGCGTAAGCCTCCCCGGCAACGGCGCCAGAAATTCTTCTTGCTACTTCTTGAGCTTGTGTTGTATTCTCTCGAAGAGGAAAGGGAGATGCAGCATAGTAGCATAAGTATTTCCCTTAGTTTTTGAGAACCAAGGTATCAATCCAGTAGGAGACCACGCGTGAGTCCGTCGCACCTGCACAAACAAATAAGAACATCGCAGCCAACATGATAAGGGGTTGTCAACCCCTTTACGGTCACTTACGAAAGTGAGATCTGATAGAGATGATTGTTTGATATTTTTGGTATATTTGGTTATTAGAACAAAAAGTAAAAGCGGAAAAGTAAAGTAGATTGTAGATTGATATGTTGAGAATAGACCCGGGGGCCATAGTCTTCTCTAGTGGCTTCTCTCATGATAGCGATATTCTATGGCGGGTAAACAAATTACTGTCGAGCAATTGATAGAAAAGAGAATAATTATGAGACTATCTAGGCATGATCATTATATATAGGCATCACGACCGAGACAAGTAGACCGAATCGATTCTGCATCTACTACTATTACTCCACACATCGACTGCTATCCAGCATGCATCTAGTGTATTAAGCTCATAAGAACAGAGTGACACCTTAAGCAAGATGACATGATGTAGAGGGATAAACTCAAAAATAGTGATATAAACCCCATCTTTTTATCCTCAATGGCAACAATATAATATGTGCCTTGCTGCCCCTACTGTCACTGGGAAAGGACACCGCAAGATAGAACCCAAAGCCAAACACTTCCCCCATTGCAAGAACTATAGATCTAGTAGGCCAAACCAAACCAATAATTCGAAGAGACTTGCAAGGATATTATAATCATACATAAAGAGTTCAGAGAAGAACCAAATATTTCTCATAGATAATCTTGATCATAAACCCACAATTCATCGGATCTCGACAAACACACCGCAAAAAGAGATTACATCGAATAGATCTCCTCGAAGACCGAGGATAACTTTGTATTGAGATCCAAAGAGAGAGAAGAAGCCATCTAGATACTAGCTATGGACCCGAAGGTCTGTGGTAAAATACTCACAACTCATGGTGAGGCGATGATGAGGATGTAGAAGCACTCCGTGGAAGATCCCCCCTCCAGCGGAGCTCCGAAACAAGCCCCAAGATGGGATTTCACGGGAACAGAAGATTGCGGTGGTGGAAATAGGGTTTTCTCTGTTGTTCTGATAGTTTCGGGGTACGTAGGTATATATAGGAGGAAGGAGGGCACCGGGGGCCAGACGTGGGGCCCACGAGGCAGGGGGCATGCCCTGTAGGGGTGCGCCCCCACCCTCGTGGGCGCCACGTGTGCCCTACTCTGTGGTTCTCAAGTCTCCCGTGCGTATTATTCTCCAAAAATATCTCTCCCGAAGGTTTCATTCCGTTTGGACTCCGTTTGATATTCCTTTTTTGTAAAACCCTGAAATAGGCAAAAAACAGCAATCTAGACTAGGCCTTTGGGTTAGTAGGTTAGTCCCAAAAATTATATAAAAGTGTATAACAAAGCCCATTAAACATCCAAAAGATCATAAATAATAGCATGGAACAATCAAAAATTATAGATACGTTGGAGACGAATCAATGCACCGCAGGTCACCTGCGGCCGGTGGGCGGTCGCGGGTGCCCTGGAAATTGGCGATGAACCGCTCGCGCATCTCACCCCCAGAGGAGATCGATCCCGCGGGCAGGTTCAGGAGCCACGAGCTCGCGCCCTCCTTGAGAGCCATGGGGAACCAGTTCGCCATGATCTTCTCATAGTCGTTGGATGCCTTGTTGCTCAGCTCGTAGAGCTGCAGGAACTCAGCAGGGTTGGGGGTGCCATCATAGCGTGGAGGCAGGTTGTGGGGACCCCGACTCATAAGTCGAGATCACCGAATGCATGTGTACAGTGATCCTAGAGATCAATGCTCACTGAACACAGAGAAGCTGAATAACAAGAGTCTTACATCCGTACATACCGTGTTACACAAATTGTGACCTTTATGGTCAAATCTTGAGTATATCATTGCAGCGGAAATCTTCAATAACAACTTGGACCCATGCCATCAGCCTTAACCCTACAGGCATTCTGACTGGGAAGTGTCCTAGCTCGCATGTTCGTCACCAAGAAATCTTCATCATATCCTGTTCTTTCATGCCTGGCCAATAAAATAACCAGTGGCAAGACAATGAGTACTTTGAATGTACTCGCAAGCAACCCAAGTGTGATGACAGAATAATTATGCAAGGCTCTACTGCTAAATTGGCAGTTTTGCGGAAAGCTAGTTTATCATATGCAAGTATGATCAACATATAACAAGGGCATGCATGCGTCTGCAACAAGTACCAGGAGGTTACAAACATCAACATCGAGAAAGAGTTATGAACAACTCTTGCTCAAGCTCATCGTGACTTTCTCACAAATCACGTCAACAGATTTACCCAAACTGTGTTGTTTTCCAGAAACTTATGAACATAGTCTAAGCCGCACCACCCAACTGTCCTTGATCGTGGACGCGGCTATTCGAATAGTTTTACACTCTGCAGAGGTTGCGCACTTTACCCACAAGATCCAGGATGCTTTCGTGTCATCCACGATCCCGCAGTACCTCAAGTACTCGGGGGAAGCACCCGATCATTACCTTTCCCTAGACGAAACTAACATAGGGTCCACTCATTGGTGCACAGCCCTCGTGTACAAATAAAAGATCGTGGGACTTTGCCCTTTTTACATTGTCATGCATACACGAAGGGACCAACGGTGTGTCCACTGCCTTGTAAAAATAGTCATGGCCGCCTATCCAAATACAACCCCGTCCCGGGAATGACCTCAAGTCTCCCCCATCACTAGTAACGTGGGCACCATGCTAGTATCAGCCTATGTAATCAATAATGCCTTGTCCCGTAAATGGGTAGAGTGGTTGCACATGTTTGGTCGAGACGGTCGACAAATCTTAAATCTAATCCATCTCTGTAAACAACACTTTCATCAAGACTCGGTACACTACTTCTCCACCAAGTAGTGCCTTAGTTCCTCATCAACTCCCAGGGGAATTAGTGGCACCCACTTGGTTATTTGCAAGTATGTCAGACCACACTTGTTTCTTTCAATGCATAATCCTGATCCATTTAGCGTAGCCAACTACTATAGCACATTTCTACAACTCATCAACACAACTCTAAATGATGATAGAGTCATGAACAATGCAAGCATCAACGGGGTATGCAACGGAGGCAAGCCTAGCAAGGTTGCCATTCAAGTTATATCATGCACTCGATGAAACAATGATAATGCTTTCATGACATAAAATGGTTTAACATGGTCAAAGGGCTGCTTGCCTTGCCCTTCAGAGTCTTCAAACCTTCTGGTCCATCTCCAAGTACTCCGTCTATTTCGTCAACTAACGACGGAAACAATCATAATAAGCAACACAACAAGGCAAAAATAAAAGTGCTCTAAAAATAGGAGTTGGACTTTTCTAGGATACTTTTGGTCATATGAGAAATGACCAAAGTGGTTTCATTGGGATTTGATCAATAGATATCTCTGAACATTTCAATATGATGGAATCAAGTGGTTTAATGGATCTGTAAGAAGTGTATAGAAGAATTATTTTGAAAAATGGGCAAAGGCGCCCATTTAACAAGTAATGATTTTAGAAGCAACTAGGAGTTGGTTTCACTTGATTTGGAGTTCAAAATAATTTCCTATGATTTTGTAAAGTTGGCTATTCATGGATAAATAGACCAATATTTGATGTGGTACAGAAAGTATTGGGATAAATGTTCCAAAACTAAGTTTTGATATTATAAGTATCTAGGAATTTGAACCATGGCATTTGGATCAAAAGTGGGCTCTCCGTGATTTTCTAAAGTTCATCACAGAAATGGAAAATTAGAATTTGCTAATTATTTGTGAAGAAAGTTTTTCTGGAAAAATGTGCAACTAGCACCATGTGATAGATCATGTTTTATGGAGTCACTAGAAATTTGAATCACCAAATTTGGAGTTCAAATTAATTGTTAATGGATTTTACAAGTTGTCTAGAAAAGAAAAAGGGAAATTAGGCTTTAACCTTATCTTTCGCACAGGGCGGCAGATAGCTCGCAGGCCGGCCCAGCTGCTTGGCTGCACGTGCGAAGGGGCCATGTCGGAGGCGGCTGCACAGGAATGCGCCTTCGCGCGGGGTAGGCGGAAATTCTTCGGGTGCGCGTCCACTTAAACAGAGTTGCCCGCCCAGCTGAGTTGCTGACGAGCAGGCCCCGCTGGCAGGATCATCTCCCTCCTCCCGCCCAACGCAGAGGAGGAGACAGGGGAGACGGTGGCATCGACAACCAGCGCCACCGGCCACCGTTGGAGGCGCCGGGGGCACGGGCGTGCTCGGGGGACGGCGCCGCACCCTCCCCGCGTGCCAGCACATCCAGGGGAGGACGAAGGCGAGCGAAGCCATGGCCGTGGCGGAGACCGGCGACGGCGAGGATGGGCACGGCGAGGCAGGCACGAGGAGGAAGGGCTGGTGTGCGGGGAGTGCTGGCGGTGGTGCTGGTGATGCTCGGGAACAAATAGGTGGGGAGGAGGGGCTCTTAGTGGTGAGAATTTAGGTGGAGGCCGGCGGCATTGCTCCGGCCATGGAGATGCAAGGAGGGCAGGAGGAGGGGATTGGGTTAGTCCAGGGGGTCGCTGGGAAGGAGAGAGAGCAAAGGGGCTCCAGAGGGAGGCCTGGGGGTGCCCTATATAGCGGGGCGGCGGTGCACCACGGACGACGTCCACGGCCATGCCCTAGGCGATGGGAGAGGCCAAATCGGCGCTCTGGATCATGTCTAGGGTGTTCGTGAGGGTTGTCCAGGTCGAGGGGAAAGGAAAGGGGGAATGGGGCATGCCAGAGGCTCCGCGCGTGTGAGCTCACTCACTGGAGCTCTCGGGCGGCCGGTGCGCGTGCGAGAGGAGCAGCAGTAGGGAGAAGGAGGAAGGGGCCGACAGCGTTGCATGACACGGACGTCGAGGCGGCCTCGGTGGACACAAGGGGAAGGCCCGAGGTGGCCAGGCTCTGCGGATTGGGGGTGGTTACAGTGCGGGTGTGCACTGTAGCGCGCTCTGGAGCACTGCAATTGCATGCTAGGGCATGTCTTTGGCTTGCAGGGCGCGGCCACTTTGTCTGGTGGGTTCTGGGAGGTGTAAACAAAGAGGTTTTGGCCTTGGATGCCTTGGTGACCCAATGGAAGAGGAGAGAGGTTGAGGGAGAGATGAACATGGGCTGTGTAGAAGGGTAAAAGGAGGTTTTACCCCCCCCCCTCAATCATTGAGCTCTGGCCATGGGAGAGTTACTCGAGTTAGAAGGGGTCTAGGAGATGCTGTGGTTAAAGCCTAGCTCAAGGAGAACAAGGAAAGAGGTGAAAATATATGTTTTGGAAAATCACTAGAAGGTATTTGATGGTGTTTTGGGCAAGCAAATGATTCCCAATTGACATGAGACTTAACAGGATCAAATGGCATATTGAAATAGGTTATTCCACAAAGTTTGAGCTCATTTGAAGAACCTTGCCAATGTAACTTTGGTAAACCCTAGAAATCAGTAGAAATGACTTTTCAAAGATTTAGCCATGCAAATAATCCCTCCTTGATGCATCACTTTGTGTAGTGCCATCATTTGGGGTTGTGATCATGTCCACAAAATTTGAGGTCACAAGTAAAAAGTTGGCAATGTAGAGTTGTTCAAATTTGGATATGGTCAGAAAGGGTTTTGGGGCACTTAGATCAAGTTATCCTTCTCCAAAACTTGTTCCATTTGGCATAGATGCATATTTACATCATTTGAGCATGTGCACCAAGTTTGAGAGCCTTTGGACAAGTTTGGCAATGTAAAGTTGCTCAAACTTCAAAATGGACAGAAATGGTTTTGAGGGGTTTTGATGATGTTTTCTTGATCTTCAAGGCATGAGGCTTTATAAGATCATCTAATATGTCATATTTGACATGATAGAATTTTCCTGGAATTTTTAGGGAATATTTCCTTTGTAAATATTTCAAAAGCTTGAAATATCCAGAAAGGGTTTTTGAGGGATTTGTCCAATATTTTGAACATGACCATGTGTTGAAACACTTATATATGGACAATATATGTCCTATGAGCTTCCCTGAATTTTGAAAAATATTTTTGAAACACTTAAATAATTTTAACCTATTAAAGACCATTTCTGGCCTAAAGAAAAAGCCTTTAAATAAAATATGAAAATAAATTAAAAAATTATAATTTTTTGGTTTATGGGAGTCCTATACCTAATAGGATTCAAATATACTTTTTGAAAGATTTTTCACACCCTAAATAAGGTACTTGCAGTACAAACCTCAATTCAGGGGTTTTTGGAAAACTAATTTAAGAAAATACTTTTTGGCCAAATTATTTTTATAAGAAAATACTATACTGTTCTATACACATGGCATGATCATTGGGAAAAGATTTTGGATCAAGGATATGAAGTATATGAGTTGGTGGATTTATTTTATTTTTAGAGCACTAGCAAACAACAAACATAAAACCAAATCAAGCAAGGTCAAAAACACTCAAAAGTTTTTGTCAAACCACATTTTAGCATGATTTTTAGCTTAAGTGTTGTGGCATGAAAATCAGGGTGTGACAGACCTACCCCCCTTACAAGAATCTCGTCTCTGAGATTCCCAAACTAGGCGTGGAAAGGAATATGAAACTTGGATTTGGGGTGGTCTTCACTCCTTCGTGTTGCTTCTGCTTCCGAGTGGTGCTCGATGGAACCTTGAAGTACTTGGTGGTGTGGCTTCTCGCATGCTGCCCTTTTTGATGCAGGTTGCTAAGGGGTCTCTTGCATATGTTAGGTTGAGCTAGATGTTAATGGCTCGGTGATTGATGTCCCCGCATGGACCGGGCTAGTTAGGAAGTTAAAAGTATTTCCAGAGTTGTGACTTGTGGAAAATTTGGTGCACGGTGGGTAACTCAGGTGGTAATCTAGCTGGTAGCCGTGTACTATTCGTCTTGCAGTGGTCTTGAAGAAGGTCGATAAATCTTGGTGTGAGCATCCCTTCGACATGGAAATTATTGGTTCCTTCGAGAGGAGTGGTTTGCAGATACATCTGGTCTTCGACGCTCGGAAGTTTACTTCGTGATGACGGTGGTCGGTGTAGTTCTTCCTTCCTGACATGGCGGTCTTCAAATGTCTTCTAACCAGTTGAACGGCTCTTCTTCCGTCTTCGGGTAGTCAAGTATGTTGCCAAATAAAGATGACAACTAACTTGTCCAAGTACTCCATGAAGTCTATGGGGTACGTGAGGTTGGATGGGGTATTGGTGGTGGTCTCCGTTGAGTATTGGCAAAGGTCTTCTTGACTTAGAGCCAAGGACCGTGGTCATGATCCGACCATGTTGTGGCTTGGTGGGGCTTAAGGGCTTCAAGTATTCTAGTGTGTGAGTGAAAATTTATTATCTTATCCTTAAGCACGGTTCCTGAGACGCCAATAGTTCTACCTAGTCCTACAATCCTTATACCACCGAAAGCATCATCTCGCATAGGTTAACTGCAATCACCACTCATGCCATACATATCCTCATGACTCCCAAAAGGAGGTCTAACAAAATTATACATGTCTACGATCCGCGAAAATCATATGTATGGCTACCCCTAAGAATCAATGGGTAGTGCATACAAGCTGCTATGCTTGAATTAAACATGACAATCCAAGTGCTCATCCCATTCTTCCAAGGTTCAAGATAATGCATCTCTATTCCAAGAAAACACGTCATATGCCACTCCAAGATCTTGTTTCCTTCCTATGAATCAACTCCAATAGGCCATTAACTTCCATCAATCACCACATAATTCCATAATTCTACAAACCCGATATCTACAGTGTTCAACAAGATCTAAAGTCCCTATAATACCCAAATACTTGGAAGGGCTATCCATTACTATAGTAAGTCCACCAAATTCCCACCATCATGGTCAAGTAAACTCCAAGGTCATGATTATATAGATCCCTAAATCAACTCCGTCAATTGATCCAATCACTTGGTTTATGGTCCACCGAGAAACATGGTATCATGATCAAGATCATCAGTCTAAATCCAATTTACTCCGAACCATGTAGAAATACTTAGCATCTATACTCAACCAGAATCACCTACTTAAATCCAAATCTCATGTTCGACGAGAATTCTTACATTTTCCCCAAGTCATTCTCAAGATGTCAACTATCTCCTATCAATATCCCCTGGCTAGGTCAAATCCTTATACCTCCAAAAATTTCAATTTGCGATCACAATTGCCCTGCAAATCCAAGTTACTCCAGGGTGATGAAAGTTACACTACTCTATTAATCATGATCCCACCAACATGAAAACCTCACAATCCATCAAGGCCTCAGATAATTCCTCGAAGTCACTAATATAAAGTCACCAAATCATCTGTCCTATATCCTCAAATTGGTGTATCTATGGCATCGTCCGTTCTTGTGCTATATTAGGATGATAATGCGCTCATTCACGATGTTCACTAGTTCCATTACGAACCCAGTGTTGTGCAAGGTTATAGAGGCTTAACTGGTTCTCTTGTCATACTATGGGTTAAGCACATGGTTAAGGATTCATTCTGGGGTATCTGTGATGTCTCGGAGGGTCTGGGGATGGGTTTCTAATCTTGAGGTGTAATCATAACTCTACGAGGTTGCACTTAGCCGAGGAGGCTGCAGCAAAAATCTTCAGTGCCAGTTGGATGCCGAGGTAGAATTCTTGGTGTATCTTGTCTTGCTGGTCTTCAGTTGAGGAGAGAGAAGAGAGGGAAAAAGTAGCATAGAGAAGGGGAATGCCTAAAGGGGGTTCTATTGTGCAAGTGCAAACAAACAGGTGCAAAAAGGACTAAACAAAAGAAACAAGGTAAGGAAGGTGATATAGTCGTGTACTTGTTGCCTAGGACAAAAGTGCGACTTATATCAAAACACAAACAAATAAAAATCAAGCAATACACAATCATGGTTCTATTCGGACCATCATACGGACTCGACTACGCATTGGGGGTACACGACTCATCCTACCCTAAGGGTTCTCGAACTCAGTAGTCGTGCCTTGTGCCTCGTGCAGTCTTCTCAGTTTTCCTCAGGTGTTGCCATGTCCCTTGTAGTTGTTTGATGAACAATCCGGGTTGAGCTTGAAGAATCTTCAACAACTTCTCGCCTGATGAGGTGATGTGGTGAAGGTGTCTCCTCGTAGCTGGCGTTGACTTGGTCTCCTCTTGTCTTCTTAATCATAACAACCCCTTTTGTCTTCTAAGGCGTCGACAGTACTGGTTAGGTAATCCTTATGCAATGAAAATAACAAGGCATAATAGAGGTCCAACATGTCGGTTACGTTGATGAGAACATCGACACCAAGAGCAGGGGACGAAGAGAACCGTTTTCTTGCTCACTATAGTAAGGCGGACCAAATGGCGAGGTTCTCATCCACCGGTGGTTGCCGATACAACAATGGTAGTGACAAGGTTACTCTGTTAGCGATGTATATAATGATCTTGCATATCTTATGCCCTGATCATCATCGGCTAAGGTCGCATTATCTTAGGGCAGTGTCAAGGGTGTCACCAATCTTGTTTTCAGAAGAGGTGGTCAAGGTATCACCCTTCTAGATTATCCACGAGGATTACAAGGAATCTAGTGGTCACGGGCATAGGGGTTCTAGCGACCAAAAGTTTTGAAGGGGGAAGAGATCAATAAGGAAAGTATACCTAGTTTTCGAAAAACTGAGAAGGGAACAGAAGTATAGATAGTTTTGAAAGCTAGTAATAGTTTTGGAAATAGTTTAACCCTAACTAACGACCATGCTAACTAAGGCTTCCTACAGTCAGGATGGCTCTGATACCAGCTCTATGGGGACCCCGACTCATAAGTCGAGATCACTGAATGCATGTGTACTGTGATCCCAGAGATCAATGCTCACTGAACACACAGAAGCTGAATAACAAGAGTCTTACATCCGTACATACCGTGTTACACAAATTGTGACCTTTATGGCCAAATCTTGAGTATATCATTACAACGGAAATCTTCAATAACAACTTGGACCCATGCCATCTGCCTTAACCCTACAGGCATTCTGACTGGGAAGCGTCCTAGCTCGCATGTTCGTCACCAAGAAATCTTCATCATATCCTGTTCTTTCATGCCTGGCCAATAAAATAACCAGTGGCAAGCCAATGAGTACTTTGTATGTACTCGCAAGAAACCTAAGTGTGATGATAGAATAATTATGCAAGGCTCTACTGCTAAATTGGCAGTTTTGCTGAAAGCTAGTTTTTCATATGCAAGTATGATCAACATATAACAAGAGCATGCATGCGTCTGCAACAAGTATCAGGAGGTTACAGACATCAACATCGAGAAAGAGTTATGAACAACTCTTGCTCAAGCTCATCGTGACTTTCTCACAAATCACATCAACAGATTTACCCAAACTTTGTTGTTTTCCAGAAACTTATGGACATAGTCTAAGAAGCAGCACCCAACTGTCCCTTGACCGTGGACACGACTATTCGAATAGTTTTACACTCTGCAGAGGTTGCACACTTTACCCACAAGATCCGGGAAGCTTTCGTGTCATCCACGATCCCGCAGTACCTTAAGTACTCGGGGGAAGCACCCGATCATTACCTTTCCCTAGACGACACTAACATACGGTCCACTCGTTGGTGCACAACCCTTGTGTACAAATAAAATATCATGGGACTTTGCCCTTTCTACATTGTCACGCATACACGAAGGGACCAACGTTGGGTCCGGTGCCCTATAAAAATAGTCATGGCCGCCTATCCAAGCACGACCCCGTCCCGGGAATGACCTCAAGTATCCCCCGTCACTAGTAACGCGGGCACCATGCTAGTATCAGCCTAAGTAATCAATAATGCCTCGTCCCATAAAGGGGTAGAGTGGTTGCACATGTTTGGTCGGGACAGTCGACAAATCTTAAATCTAATCCATCTCTGTACACAACACTTTCATCAAGACTCGGTACACTACTTCTCCACCAAGTAGTGCCTTAGTTCCTCATCAACTCCCAAGGGCATTAGTGGCACCCACTGGGTTATTTGCAAGTATGTCAGACCACACTTGTTTCTTTCAATGCATAATCCTGATCCATTTAGCGTAGCCAACTACTATAGCACATTTCTACAACTCATCAACACAACTCTAAATGATGATAGAGTCATGAACAATGCAAGTATCAACGGGGTATGCAACGGATGCAAGCCTAGCAAGGTTGCCATTCAAGTTATATCATGCACTCGATGAAACAATGATAATGCATTCATGACATAAAATGGTTCAACGTGGTCAAAGGGCTGCTTGCCTTGTCCTTCAGACTCTTCAAACCTTCTGGTCCATCTCCAAGTACTCCGTCTATTTCGTCAACTAACGGCGGAAACAATCATAATAAGCAACACAACAAGGCAAAAATAAAAGTGCTCTAAAAATAGGAGTTGGACTTTTCTAGGATACTTTTGGTCATATGAGGAATGACCAAATTGGTTTCATTATGATTTGATCAATGGATATCTCTGAACATTTCAATATGATGGAATCAAGTGGTTTAATGGATCTGTAAGAAGTGTACAGAAGAATTATTTTGAAATATGGGCAAAGGCACCCATTTAACAAGGAATGATTTTAGAAGCAGCTAGGAGTTGGCTTCACTTGATTTGGAGTTCAAAATAATTTCCTATGATTTTGCAAAGTTGGCTATTCATGGATAACTAGACCAATATTTGATGTGGTACGGAAATTATTGGGATAAAGGTTCCAAAACTAAGTTTTGATATTATAAGTATCTAGGAATTTGAACCATGGCATTTGGACCAAAAGTGGGCTCTCTGTGATTTTCTAAAGTTCATCACAAAAATGAAAAAATAGGATTTGCTAATTGTTTGTGAAGAAAGCTTTTCTGGAAAAATGTGCAACTAGCACCATGTGATAGATCATGTTTTATGGAGTCACTAGAAATTTGAATCACCAAATTTGGAGTTCAAATTAATTGTTTATGGATTTTACAAGTTGTCTGGAAAAGAAAAAGGGAAATTAGGCTTCAACCTTATCTTTCGCACAGGGCGGCAGATAGCCCGCCGGCCGGCCCAGCTGCTCGGCTACACGTGCGAAGGGGCCACGTCGGAGGCGGCTACACGGGAATGCGCCTTCGCGCGGGGTAGGCGGAATTTCTTCTGGTGCGCGTCCACTTAAACAAAGGGGCCCGCCCAGCTGAGTCGCTGACGAGCAGGCCCTGCTGGTAGGATCATCTCCTTACTCCCGCCCGACGCAGAGGAGGAGAAAGGGGAGACGCCGACGTCGACAGCCGGCACCACCGGCCACCGTTGGACGCGCCGGGGGCATGGGCGTGCTCGGGGGACGGCGCCGCACCCGCCCCGCATGCCAACACGTCCAGGGGAGTACGGAGGTGAGCGGAGCCACGGCCATGGCAGAGACTAGCGACAGCGAGGATGGGCACGGCGAGGCAGGCACGGGGAGGAAGGGCTGGTGTGCGGGGAGTGTTGGCGGTGGTGATGGTGATGCTCTGGAACAAAGAGGTGGGGAGGAGGGGCTCTTAGTGGTGAGAATTTAGGTGGAGGCCGGCGGCATTGCTCTGGCCATGGAGATGCAAGGAGGGTACGAGGAGGGGATTGGGTTGGTCCAGGGGGTCGTTGGAAAGGAGAGAGAGGAAAGGGGCTCCAGTGGGAGGCCTGGGGCTGCCCTATATAGCGGGGCGACGGTGCACCGTGGACGACGTCCACGGCCACGCCCTAGGCGATGGCAGAGGCCAAATCGGCGCTCTAGATCATGTCAAGGGTGTTCGTGAGGGCTATCCAGGTCGAGGGGAAAGGAAAGAAGGAGCGGGGCGTGCCAGAGGCTCCGTGCGTGTGAGCTCACTCACTGGGGCTCTTGGGCGGCCGGTGCGCGTGCGAGAGGAGCAGCAAGAGGGAGAAGGAGGAAGGGGCCGACAGCGTTGCGTGACACGGACGTCGAGGGGGCCTCGGGGGACACAAGTGGAAGGCCCGAGGTGGCCAGGAGCTGCGGATTGGGGATGGCTACAGTGCGGGTGTGCACTGTAGCGCGCTCTGGAGCACGCCAATTGCATGCCAGGGCATGTCTTTGGCTTGCAGGGCGCCGCCACTTTGTCAGGGGGGTCTGGGAGGTGTAAACAAAGAGGTTTTGGCCTTGGATGCCCTGGTGACCCAATGGAAGAGGAGAGAGGTTGAGGGAGAGATGAACATGGGCTATCTAGAAGGGTAAAAGGAGGTTTTACCCCCCTCAATCATTGAGCTCTGGCCATGGGAGAGTTAGTGGAGTTAGAAGGGGTCTAGGAGATGCTGTGCTAAAAAGCCTAGCTCAAGGAGAACAAGGAAAGAGGTGAAAATATCTGTTTTGGAAAATCACCAGAAGGTGTTTGATGGTGTTTTGGGCAAGCAAATGATTCCCAATTGACATGAGACTTAACAGGATCAAATGGCATATAGAAATAGGGTATTCCACCAAGTTTGAGCTCATTTGAAGAAACTTGCCAATGTAACGTTGGTAAACCCTAGATATCAGCAAAAATGACTTTTCCCAGATTTAGCCATGCAAATCATCCCTCCTTGATGCATCACTTGGTGTAGTGTCATCATTTGGGGTTGTGATCATGTCCACAAAATTTGAGGTCCAAGTAAAAAGTTGGCAATGTAGAGTTGTTCAAATTTGGATCTGGTCAAAAAGGGTTTTGGGGCACTTAGATCAAGTTATCCTTCTCCAAAACTTGTTCCATTTGGCATATATGCATATTTACATCATTTGAGCATGTGCACCAAGTTTGAGAGCATTTGGACAAGTTTGGCAATGTATAGTTGCTCAAACTTCAAAATGGACAGAAATGGTTTTGAGGGGTTTTGATGATGTTTTATTGATCTTCAAGGCATGAGGCTTTATAAGATCATCTAATATGTCATATTTGACATGATAGAATTTTCCTGTAATTTTTAGGGTATATTTCCTTTCTAAATATTTCAAAATCTTAGAATATCCAGAAAGGGTTTTTGAGGGATTTGTCCAATATTTTGAACATGACCATGTGTTGAAACTCTTATATATGGACAATATATGTCCTATGAGCTTCCCTGAATTTTGAAAAATATTTTTGAAACAATTAAATAATTTTAACCTATTAAAGACCATTTCTGGCCTAAAGAAAAAGCCTTTACATAAAATATGAAAATAACTTTCAAAATTATAATTTTGTGGTTTATGGGAGTCCTAAACCTAATAGGATTCAAATATGCTTATTGAAAGATTTTTCACACCCTAAATAAGGTACTTGCAGTACAAACCTCAATTCAGGGGTTTTTGGAAAACTAATTTTAGAAAATACTTTTTGGCCAAATTATTTTTATAAGAAAATACTATACTGTTCTATACACATGGAATGATCATTGGGAAAAGATTTTGGATCAAGGAGATGAAGTATATGAGTTGGAGGATTTATTTTATTTTTAGAGCACTAGCAAACAACAAAGAGAAAACCAAATCAAGCAAGGTCAAAAACACTCAAAAGTTTTTGTCAAACCACATTTTAGCATGATTTTTAGCTTAAGTGTTGTGGCATGAAAATCCGGGTGTGACACAGGTCGGGCTTGATCTTCCCAGGCTAGTTGACATAGCACAGCTCGCGGGTGAGAGCCTTGCAGCCTGCTGTTCATACCGGAGCTTGTCGCGAAGGCGAAGCTTGGTCTTGGTTTTCGTGCGCGAACATGGCAGGGGCGCATGGTCTCGACATGGTGGTGGAGGGAGCGCTGGCGCTCCTCCTTGAGGCCGTTGGACCTCATGACGGCTTCCTTCTTCACGCGCGGGCGCCCCACGCGGTGGGTCGCGCCGCGTGGCCGCGTGTCTTGGATCTTGGACGACGCCTTGATGCGGAGGTGGTGGAGGCGCTTCATGGTCCACGTCGCCTGCATGGAGAGGTGGGCGAGGTAGCGAGAGAGACGGGGCAGGAGAGCCCCCATCGGCGCTGACGAGCTCGGCGATGCGGTCGAGCCAGTCCTCGTAGAGCTGATGGGGCGGTATCGCAGGAGCTCGCGCGCCATGAGCAGCGCATCCTGCGTGTCCGCGGGTCCTCGACAGTCGTGGGACGTCGAGCCAGCGGAGGTCAGTGACGGGGTTGCGGTGCGTCCATCCCGCCACACCGAAGGATGCAATGATGAGGCTTGCTGCTCGTGCCGCGCTGGGTCGACGGCGGCGTTGGCGGCGCGCGATGGAGAATGGCGAGGAGGTCCGTCGACGAGAGCTGTCTGAGCAACGTGGGCGGCGAGGGCAGCCCGTCACTCGGCACGAGCACATCGAGCGTCAGCCATGGAAGCGATGGAGTGGTGACGCGCCGATCGACGGAAGAGAGGCTTCGGCACACCCCTACCCGGTGCGCCAAATGTCGGATTTTGGGCTACGCAAACCCTTGAGAGGTTTGAACTCTGGGGTGCACATGAAGAACCCTCCCTCTCCAGCGCGCTCACCCTATGATTCTGTGGCCTAGCTCGTCGTGCTCAAAGAACAGGGGACACAAAGAATTATACTGGTTTGGGCCACCCTGTGGTGTAATACCCTACTCCAGTGTGTGTGGTGGATTGCCTTTATGCGGCTGAGGATGAACTAGTACAAGGGATGAACAGCCTCCAGAGGAGAGGTGTTCTTGGGTTCAGATGAGCTTGTGGTGTGAGTAGGGTGGAATGGATCCGATCCTAACCAGCTCAAGATGAGATGCCCTCTATAGTGGTGGCTAGGTCCTATTTATAGTGGCCTTGGTCCTCTTCCCAAATATCGGCAGGAAGGGATCCCACAACAGCCAAATTTGGAGAGGAACAACTAGTACAAGTTCTCGTGACAAAAGTAGTCTTCTCCTGCCAAAGGCTCTGGTGATGATGTCGCGCCGGGCTCTACGATGACCTCCTTTCTGCGGCCTTGACGGTCTTTGGTCTTGTTGCACCGATATGGAAACCTTTGCCTGATCCCTCGGGACTCCGCGCCTGCGCTTGCCCTCTTAGCACCAAAGAGGAAACTTGTGCACTGCGCCCGCTGGCTCCCGCCTGGCCATGGTCGTCATGGCTCACGTCATGTGAACCTCGCGAGGTTCTCCTTGCATAGATATCTCCGCTCCTCGGGAGCCAGCCTATTAAGACTGCCCCCAGGGAGGTCTTGCTGCCACCCGCCTCATGAGGCTTGGCCCCTCGCAAGGGTATTGAGTAGCAGTTGATGAAGTTGGGCTGCACCAGGCCACTGATGGAGCCACATCACGGGCCACAGGCAAGCAAGTCTGGGTACCCCCGTTCCCCGGACGCCGACAAACGTCTTAAGTGAAGCCATGGCTTCATTTAAGTCATCCCGACTTATTGAAGTCAACTCTACGGCCTCGGGTACATCCTCCTTGTGTCAACCATACTCTTTGGGTGGTGAAACCCTTAATAAAGAGATGATGCTCTGATACCAATTGAAAGGATTGATATGGTTGACTAGGAGGGGGGCGAATAGGCAACTACCAATTTTTATTCTTTCTTTAACAAATTAAGATTAGGAACAAATAGGTTGTCTACATGTGCAACTAGGTGAACAACCTAAATGATGCTAACACCACAAGGAACACAAGCAAGTAAGGGATACAATGATGTCTACTACGGAACCTTCATCATGTAGACTCGTGTTGGGCCTCCAAGCGCAGAGTTCTGTAGGACAGTAGCAAATTTCCCTCAAGTGGATGACCTAAGGTTTATCAATCTGTGGGAAGCGTAGGATGAAGATGGTCTCTGTCAAACAACCTTGCAACCAAATAATAAAAAGTCTCTTGTGTCCCCAACACACCCAATACAATGGTAAATTGTATTGGTGCACTAGTATGGCGAAGAGATGGTGATAAAAGTGTAATATGGATGGTATAAATAGGTTTTTGTAATATGAAAATATAAAAATAGCAAGGTAACTAATGATAAAAGTGAGCACAAACGGTATTGCAATGCTTGGAAACAAGGCCTGGGTTCATACTTTCACTAGTGCAAGTTCTCTCAACCATGATAACATAAGTGGCTCATATAACAATCCCTCAATGTGCAACAAAGAATCACTCCAAAGTCACTAATAGCGGATAACAAACAAAGAGATTATTGTAGGGTATGAAACCACCTCAAAGTTATTCTTTCTGGCCGATCTGTTGGGCTATTCCTATATGCGTCAGAAACAACCCTAGAGTCTGTACTAAAATAACACGTTAAGACGCACATCAACCAAAACCCTGAAGTCACTTAGAAAATCCAATGTCACCACAAGTATCCACGGGTTTGATTATACGATATGCATCACACAATCTCAGATTCATCTACTCAAACCAACACAAAGAACTTCAAAGAGTGCCGCAAAGTTTCTATCAGAGAGTCAAGACGAAAATGTGTGCCAATCCCTATGTATAAGTTCACAAGGTCACTGAACTCGCAAGTTGATCACCAAAACATACATCAAGTGGATCGCGTGAATATCCCATTGTCACCACAGATAAGCACATGCAAGACATACATCAAGTGTTCTCAAATCCTTAAAGACTCAATCCGATGAGATAACTTCAAAGGGAAAACTCAATCCATTACAAGAAGGTAGAGGGGGAGAAACATCATAAGATCCAACTATAGTAGCAAAGCTCGCGGTACATCAAGATCATGCCAAATCATGAACACGAGAGAGAGAGAGATAGAGAGGGAGAGATCAAACACATACCCTCAGCCCCGAGGGTGAACTACTCCCTCCTTGTCATGGAGACCGTCGGGATGATGAAAATGGCCACCGGTGATGGTTTACCTCTCCGGCAGGGTGCCGGAATGGGCCCACAATTGTTTTTTCATGGCTACAAAGGCTTGGGGCGGTGAAACTCTCGATCTAGGTTTATTTTAGGAGGTTTCCCTATTTATAAGAATTTTTGGCATCGGAGACAACTCAGGGGGACCCCCAAGGCGACGACAAGGTAGGGGGCGCGCCCTAGGGGGTGCGCGTCCTGCCATCCTTGTGTTGGCCTCGTGGCTCTTCTGGTCCATCTCTGGCACTCCATGGGCTTCTTTTGGTCCATAAAAAATCACCATAAATTTTCAGGTCAATTGGACTCCGTTTGATATTCCTTTTCTACGAAGCTTAAAAACTAGGAAAAACAGAAACTGGCACTGGGCTCTATGTTAATAGGTTAGTCCCAAAAATAATATAAAATAGCATGAAAATTCTTATAAAACATCCAAGATAGATAATATAATAGCATGGAACAATCAAAATTAATAGATATGTTGGAGACGTATCAAGCATCCCCAAGCTTAATTCCCGCTCGTCCTGGAGTAGGTAAATGATAAAAACAGAATTTTAGTTATGGAATGCTAACTAACATATTTATCGATGTAATTTTATTTATTATGGCATGAATTTTCAGATCCATAAGACTCAAAATAAAAGTTTATCAATATCAAAACAATAATACTTCAAGCATACTAAAAAGTAATCTATGAAGCTTCAAAAATAGCATGGCTAAAGAAAGTTATCCCTACAAAATCATATAGTCATTTATGCTCCCTCTTCTTAACACAAAGTATAAATCATGCCCATCCCAGTGTGAATCAAACAATTGTTTTCATACTTTGACATTCTTAAACCTTTTCAACCCTTCACGCAATACATGAGCATGAGCCATGGATATAGCACTGTGGGTGGAATAGAAGGTGGTAATAGACAAAAGGAGGGAGAAAGTCTCACATTGACTAGGCAAATCAATGGACTAGTGAGATGTCCATCAATCGATATCAATGTGAGTGAGTAGGGATTGCCATGTAACAGATGCACTAGAGCTATAAGTGTATGAAGGTCAAAAGAAAACTAGTGGGTGTGCATCAACTTTCTTAGTCATGAAGACCTAGGGCATTTGTGGAAGCCCATCGTTAGCATATACAAGCCAAGTTGTATAATGAAAAATTCCCACTAGTATATGAAAGCGACAACAGAGGAGACTCTCTATCATGAAGAACATGGTTCTACTTTGAAGCACAAGTGTGGAAAAGGATAGTAACATTGTCCCTTCTCTCTTTTTCTCTCATTTTTTGGCTCCTCTCTTTCTTTTGGAGACCCTTTTCTCTTTTTTTGGGGAGACTCTTTTGGCCTCTTTATTTATAACCTCACATGGTACAATGTTCTAATAATGATGATCATCACACTTTTATTTACTTACAACTCGATATTACAACTCGATACTAGAACAAAGATATGACTCTATATGAATGCCTCCGGTGTTGTACCGGGATGTGCAATGACCAAGAGTGACATGTATAAAAAATATGAATGGTGGCTTTGCCACAAATACAATGTCAACTACATGATCATGCAAAGCAATATGACAATGATGATGCGTGTCATAATAAACGGAACGGTGGAGTTACATGGAAATATATCTCGGAATGGCTATGGAAATGCCATAATAGGTAGGTATGGTGGCTGTTTTGAGGAAGGTATAAGGAGGGTTTTATGCACCGGCGAAAGTTGCGCGGTACTAGAGTGGCTAGTAAGGTGGAAGGGTGAGAGTGCGTATATTCCATGGACTCAACATTAGTCATAAAGAACTCACATACTTATTTCAAATTTTTTATTAGCTCTCGAAGCAAAGTACTACAACACATGCTCCTAGGGGGGAGGTTGGTAGGAGTTAACCATCGCGCGCCTCCGACCTTCACGCAAAGACAAACACTCAAAGTACAAAGTGCTCCAATTCGGTTACATAGTTAGGAGACCGTACGTGTATGCTACGGGAATCACAAACCTTAACACAGTTATTTGTTTAACCTCACAAACTACCACTAGTATGACTCTAATATTACCATCTTAACATCTCAAAACAATTACAAGGAGTCAACCTTCACATAGTATTCAATGCTCTATATCTGAAAGTTTTTATTATATCTCCTTTCGATGCATTTCATATTAGGACAAAATTCATAACCCAAGAAAATTAACATGCTATTTAGAGACTCAAATAATATAAGTGAAGCATGAGAGTTCATCAATTTCTTCAAAATAAAACCACCACCGTGCTATAAAAAGATATAAGTGAGGCACTAGAGCAACTGACAAACTACTCCAAAAAGATATAAGTGAAGATCAATGAGTAGTTAAATAATTATCTAGCTATGAGAAGATCCTCTATCATTTAAGAATTTAAGATCTTAAGTACTTTATTCAAACAACAAGCAAAACAAAATAAAATGACATTGCAAGGATAGCACATATCATGTGAAGAAGCAAAAACTTAGGCTCAACCTATACTAACTGATGTTGTTGATGAAGAAAGGTGGGATGCCTACCGGGGCATCCCCAAGCTTAGATGCTTGAGACTTCTTGAGATATTAACAAGGGATGCCTTGGGAATCCCCAAGCTTGAGCTTTTGTGTCCCCTTAATTCCTCTCATGTCACGGTTTCCCTAAATCTCAAAAACTTCAACCACACAAAACTCAACAAGAACTCGTGAGATAAGTTAGTATAAATCAAATCAAAACCTTAACATTCTCCAATGTAGAACATCACTAAAATTATAATTCATCATTGCATAGTAAATTCGTCTGCATATTTAATACTCCTATCCTGAAATAGAATCATTAAACACGCAAACATATGCAAACAATGCAAACATAACAGCAATCTCTCTAAACAGGATAGTTTGTAAAGAGTGGAATTTTCTCATACTTCCCTAGGTCTAAAAATTCTAAAAAATTACCACGTTAGAGAGAACTTATTCATGCTCACTGTGTAAAAAAATCAAGAATATATGACGTTCTGACTATCCATAAGAATTCAGAAAATTATGGAAAAATTTCTGTTTTCAAACAGCAACATATATACTTGCAAAATAAGCATGGTAAAGCCTATACTTGACACTTTTATGTAAACCAAAGATACTAAAACTTATTATAAATAACACCAAGAAAATCTAAACAAACAAAAATGACGCTCCAAGCAAAACACATATCATGTGGTGAATAAAAATATAGCCTCAAGTAAATTTACCGATAGACAAAGACGAAAGAGGGGATGCCATCCGGGTCATCCCCAAGCTTAGATGCTTGGTTGTCCTTGAATATTACCTTGGGGTGCCGTGGGCATCCCCAAGATTAGGGTCTTGCCACTACTTATTCCATAGTCCATCAAATCTTTACCCAAATCTTGAAAACTTCACAACACAAAACTCAACAGAAAATCTTATGAGCTCCGTTAATATTAGAAAGCAAATCACCACTTAGGTATCGTTGTGAACTCATTATAAATTCATATTGGTGTTATATCTACTGTATTCCAATTTCTCTATGGTTCATACCCTCCGATACTACTCATGGATTCATCAAAATAGGTAAACAACACATGAAAAAACAGAATCTATTAAAAACAGAATAGTGTGCGGTAATCTGAAAACTTCGCATACTTCTGGAACTCTAAAAATTCTGAATAATTAGGAAAACATAGGTAATTCGTATATCAATCATGTGGAAAATCAAGTCAACTATCAACCGCACTATCCCAAAGGCTTTACATGGCACTTTATTGAAACAAAAGCTATAAAACATTATTACTACAGTAGCTTTATCATGTGAACACCCAAAAACATTAGGTAAAAGTATTGGGTTGTCTCCTGATACGTCTCAGTCCTATCTATAACTTTTGATTGTTTCATGCCAATATTATACAACTTTCACATACTTTTGGCAACTTTTTATATGATTTATTTGGACTAACTTACTTACCCAGTGCCCAGTGCCAGTTCCTGTTTTCTGCATGTTTTTTGTATCACAGAGTATCCATATCAAACGATGTCCAAATGCAATAAAATTTCACGGAGCATTATTTTGGAATATATGTGATTTTTGAGAGTTGGAAACACCGCAAATGGAAGCTAGTGGTGGGCACAACCCACCACGGCGTGCCAGAGGAGCCAGGCATGGCCTGGTGTATTGTGCCCACCTCGTACGTCAGTTGGACCTCTACTTTGGGCGCAAGGAAGCTTATATCCAGAAAAAATCGTGTAAAAATCTCAGCGCAATCGGAGTTACAGATCTCCGGAAAAATAAGAAATGGTTTTCGGCCAGATCTAGGAACGCGAAACGGAGGGAGACAGAGAGGCATATCCAATCTTGGAGGGGCTCTCATCCCTCCATGCCATGGAGACAAAGGACCGAAGGGGGAACCCTTCACCCACCTAGGGAGGAGGCCAAGGAAGAACAAGAAGGAGAGGGGCTCTCTCCCCCTCGCTTCCGGTGGCGCCGGAGTGCCACCAGGGAAACAATCGAGACCGCGATCTACATCAACAATCTTGCTACCGTCCACACCAACTCTCTCCCCCTCTATGCATTGGTGTAACCTCTCTATTCCCGCTGTAATTCTCTACTTAAACATGGTGCTCAACGCCATATATTATTTCCCAATGATATTTGGCTATGCTTTGATGTTTGAGTAGATTTGTTTTGTCCTACGGGCTTATCAGTGAAATTGCTATGGTTGGTTTAATTTTCTTGTGGTTATGTTGTTGTCCTTTGGTGCCCATCATATGAGCACGTGTGTGGATCACACCATAGGGTTAGTTGTATGCTGATAGGACTATGTATTGGAGAGCAAGGGTGACAACAGCTTCAGCATGGCATAGAAATTGATGCATATGGGATTGAAGGAGGACTAATATATCTTAAGGCTATGGTTGGGTTTTACCTTAATGAATGATAGTAGTTGCGGATGCTTGCTAGAGTTCCAATCATAAGTGCATAGAATTCCATGTAAGGGACGATATGCTAGCGGTGGCCTCTCCCACATATAAACTTGCTATCAATCTAGTAACGTAGTTGATGGCCTATGGAAAAATCATTCTCTTGTGATACAAAAAGCTTGCTACTACACTACTTTTATTGTCTTGCAACCTATTTCAAGTTCCCACAAAGTACTCCTAGTTTTATACTTGTTCTAGGTAAAGCAAATGTCAAGGGTGCATAGAGTTGTATCGGTGGTCAATAGAACTTGAGGGAATATTTGTTCTACCTTTAGCTCCTCATTGGGTTCTACACTCTTACTTATCGAAAAAGGCTACAAATGATCCCCTATACTTGTGGGTTATCATCTCCCAACAAGCGCTTTTCTTTAACGCCTTTTTAGCTAGGCATGAAGATTTCAATAATGCTCACATACAAATAAGAATTGAAACATAAAAGGGAGCATCATGAATCATATTGCAAGCACATTTAAGTCTAACCCACTTCCTATGCATAGGGATTTTGTGATCAAACAATTTATGGGAACAAGAGTCAACTAGCATATGAAGGCAAAACAAGCATGACTTCAAAACTTTCAACACATAGAGAGGAAACTTGATATTATTGTAATACTTAAAAGCATATGTTCCTCTCTCATAATAATTTTCAGTAGCATCATGAATGCATTCAACTATAAACTATCACATAAAGCACTCTTTTCATGACCCACAAGCATAGAAATTTTACTATTCCCAACATAAGCAAATTTATTCTCATGAATAGTAGTGGGAGCATCATATGAAACTTGAATACTATAAATTGTTTCCACATTAAAGGAGTAATGTTCAGTAAAAGGATATTCAAAACAATGACAAGAATTATCACTACTTCTTATAACATAAGTATCATCACAATAGTCATCATAAGTAGCAACTTTGTTCTCATCATAGTCAATTGAAACCTCTTCCGAAATAGTGGAATCATTACTAAATAAAGTCATGACCTCTCCAAATACACTTTTATGAATATTGAAATCATCATATATAGGAGGCATGCTATCATCATAATAAATTGGCACATCAAAACATGGGGGACTAAAAATATTATCTTCATTAAACATAGCATACCCAAGCTTGTGGCTTTGCATATCACAAGCATAAGCACTCTCATCATTAATAATATGAATAACACCAATTGTATAGCAATTATTATCATCACAACTTTCTAACTTGGTACCAAAAAGATTTTCAAGATTATAACAAGTATCACTACCTTCCCAATCATAATCATCACAATGAGTAATAGGCATAACAATAATAGGAGCAACATCATTTGGGAGTGATACCTTTTTACCTTTGCTTCCCTGTCTTTTCTTTTTCTTCTTCACATCATGTGTGGGTTTAATCACCTTTTTGGAGCTCCTTATTGATGAGATTGGTTGAATAAAAAGCTCCTCCTCGTTACCTGATTCATTATAAGAAAAATAGGAGGATATTGGGAAACCTCTTCACCTTCATTAGTATTCTCTTCATCTTCTATTTGTTTTCTTGTCTTTAAGTAATTGGCAATATAAGGATTCTCAATGCAATTTACCACACAATACATATAAATCTCATCTAGATCAAAATCAAGAGACCTCTCAAGGTTATATACCAGAAGATCCTTAGTTATATGTTTCATTTATTCATATCCAACAAGAAAACTAAGTTCATTATGGTGTGTAAGGGAAATCAAGTCATCACAATTTTTGGACACGATTTGATCATGAAACAATTTGCATTGGAGATTTAATTGAACATGTTAATTGAAAAGTTCACAAGGATGGTGGGAAAAATTAAATCTTTCAGCGCAAACATCGGTTTCTAAATACTTATGCCTCTTGCAAAATCTATCTTCCCTTTTTGGTATGTATTTGCAAACTCTATGCACCCCGCAAAACTTGTCATGCTTATAAGAAACATTTTTATCATGACTAGTGCAATCATCATTAATACTATGGATATTCAAAGAATTCATACTAATAACATTGCAATCATGCTCATCATTCAAATATTTAGTGCCAAACATTTTATTGCATTCTTCTTCTAGCACTTTGGCGCAATTTTCCTTCCCATCATTTTCACGAAAGAAATTATAAAGATGAAGCATATGAGGTAACCTCAATTCCATTTTTTGTAGTTTTTTTATAGACTAAATTAGTGATAAAACAAGAAACTAAAAGATTCGATTGCAAGATTTAAAGATATACCTTCAAGCACTCACCTCCCCAGCAACGACGCCAGAAAAGAGCTTCATTGACGGGATGTGAGTGTTGCTTACCTAGCCTCCTCGGCAATGGCGCCAGAAAAGAGCTTGATGTCTACTATGCAACCTTCTTGTAGACTCGTGTTGCTCCTCCAAGCACTGAGTTTTGTAGGACAGTAGCAAATTTCCCTCAACTGGATGACCTAAGGTTTATCAATCCGTGGGAGGCGTAGGATGAAGACGGTCTCTCTCAAACAACCCTACAACCAAATAATAAAAAGTCTCTTGTGTCCGCAACACACCCATTACAATGGTAAATTGTATAGGTGCACTAGTTCGGCGAAGAGATGGTGATACAAGTGTAATATGGATGGTAGATATATGTTTTTGTAATCTAAAAATATAAAAACAGCAAGGTAACTAACGATAAAATTGAGCACAAACGGTATTGCAATGCTCGGAAACAAGGCCTAGGGTTCACACTTTCACTAGTGCAAGTTCTCTCAACAATGATAACACAATTGGATCATATAACAATCCCTCAGTGTGCAACAAAGAATCACTCCAAAGTCACTAATAGTGGAGAACAAACAAAGAGATTATTGTAGGGTATGAAACCACCTCAAAGTTATACTTTCTGATCGATCTATTGGGCTATTCCTATAAGTGTCACAAACAACCCTAGACTTCATACTAAAATAACACCTTAAGATACACATCAACCAGAACCCTAATGTTACCTAGATACTCCAATGTCACCACAAGTATCCGCGGGTTTGATCATACGGTATGCATCACACAATCTCAGATTCATCTATTCAAATCAACACAAAGAGTGCCCCGAAGTTTGTACCAGAGAGTCAAGACGGAAACATGTGCCAACCCCTATGCATAAGTTCACATGATCATTGAACCCGCAAGTTGATCACCAAAACATACATCAAGTGGATCACATGAATATCCCATTATCACCACAGATAAGCACATGCATTACGTACATCAAGTGTTCTCAAATCCTTAAAGACTCAATCCGATAAGATAGCTTCAAAGGGAAAACTCAATCTGTTACAAGAAGGTAGAGGGGGAGAAACATCATAAAATCCAACTATATTAGCAAAGCTCACGGTACATCAATACCATGCCAAGTCAAGAACACGAGAGAGAGAGAGAGAGATTAAACACATAGCTACGGGTACATACCCTCAGCCCCTAGGGTGAACTACTCCCTCCTCGTCATGGAGACCGCCGGGATGATGAAGATGGCCACCGGTGATGGTTTCCCCCTCCGGCAGGGTGCCAGAATGGGCACCCGATTGGTTTTTGGTGGCTATAGAGGCTTGCAGCGGCGGAACTCTCGATCTAGGTTTATTTTTGGAGGTTTCCCTTTTTAAAATAATTTTTGGCGTCGCGGACAACTCAGGGGGAGCCACGAGGCATCAAAAAGGTAGGGCCGCGCCCTGGGGGGTGGGCGCGCCCCCCTCCCTTGTGGTGGCCTCGTGGCTCTTCTGGTCCATCTTCGGCACTTCGTGGGCTTCTTTTGGTCCATACAAAATCACCATAAATTTTCTGGTCAATTGGACTTCGTTTGATATTCCTTTTCTGTGAAACTCAAAAACAAGGAAAAAAAACAGAAACTGGTTCTGGGCTCTAGGTTAATAGGTTAGTCCCAAAAATCATATAAAATAACATGAAAATGCTTATAAATCATCCAAGATAGATAATGTAATAGCATGAAACAATAAAAAATTATGGATACGTTGGAGACGGAACATACAACACAACAATAGATAGCACAAAGTAAAGGTAAGAAGTAACCACAAGTGGTGTGGAGGCACAATTCACCCCAAGAAGCCAGTAGGGCCATCGTATTCTCATCATGCCCTCGCACAATGCAGGATGTCGTGATTCAAATAGTGGTGCCGTTGAAAGCGGTGACCGAACCTTTACAAACAAGGTTGGAGCAATCTCCACAAAAAGCTTGGAGGCTCCCAACAACACCATGGAGCTTCACCACAATGGAATGTGGCTCCGAGGTGACCTCAACCATCTAGGGTGCTCAAACACCCAAGATTAACAAGATCTGCAAGGGATTAGTGGGGGGAATCAATTTTCTCTTGGTGGAAGTGTAGATTGAGGCCTTCTCAACCAATCCCTAGAAAATTAACAAGTTTGATTGACCAAGGAGAGAGATCATGCGAAAATGAGCTTTCGAAGAACAATGGAGTTTGGGGAGGAAGACGTAGGTCCTCTTGGAGAAGAAAACCTCCTTATATTGTGGGGGAACAAATCAAACCGTTATCCCCACATCTCAGCCCGCAGCGAGCGGTACTACCGCTGGGACTGCGCTCAGCACTTACACGAGCACACGGGAAAGATCAAGGGTAGATTAGCCATGAGCGGCACTACAAGTGGTGGTAGGGCGGTATTACCGCTTATGAGCGGTACTACTGCTCCTACTGCCGCTACTACTACCGCTGAACCCAACATGAAAACATCACGTCCCGAGTCAAGTTGGTACTAGAGTGGTACAGGAGCGGAACCACCGCTTGGAGCCCTGGGCTGCTGTCACAATGGTACTACCGCCTGTGGCTCTAGGCGGTACTGCCTCTCCATGCCACAGTACTACCGCTGGCCCCCTCTCCAATGCCACTTCCAAGATAACGACGGATCCTCCAAAGATGGGGGAAAGAGCTGAGAGTGCAAAGGAGCCGTGTACATGTTGATTCCACCCTAACCTTTCCGATACGGACCCCCTCTTGATAGCATGGTGTTTCCTATGACTCAAGTCCACCAAAATTGAAACAAAGGAAACAACACCGTCTTCACCTTAAACACCGAGGGGAAGAAATCGTCTCGTGCCATATGAATGAATGTATGAAATGCTCAATGCACTCGATTAGTCCGTAAACACATTTTCATCAATCACCAAAACCACTAAGGGAGGAATATGCCCTAACTGACGTGCTTGTCTGAAATGTGGGGTGTATTACAAAAGTACGCCCACTGATTTGAACTAGTGATCCTTTCACCTTAGGGTTAGAATGGGGATTTCGCATGTCGGGATTTGACAGCAGGAGGGTGTTTTCGCGCATGTTGTGATTTTGGGATAGCAAGGCGCGGGGAGTGAGTTTTCGGAGCACGAAGAGACAAAGCAATATTTGAATTTTCGGGATAACAAAGAGTGGGTTGAAATTTTGGGACAAGCCTAACTTGTTCTACCGTACCAAATCAAATCGCACTTCCCTCAGCGAGAAAAACAGAAAAAAAAAACAAAAAAAATTGCACCACATAAAGAGAGGGTCTTGTCCCGTTTCATTGTTATTCAAAACTTCGAATCCATGCTATTTCCAATTAAAAAATTTCACTAGCTGTATAATGCGTGTAACCTACTCATACGAACATTTAGTGCATTCCGAATGTATATACTATCGCTACATTTCGAATTAAATTTGAATTAGTTTCTCTATTTCAATAAGGATCTACAATCATGATTATTGCCATGTTAAACCATCATCTGTATATTATATTAACAACACAACACATGATTACTGTAAATTTAGATACGAACTATGTATGCTATATGAACTCGAAATCAAAAGTTTGAATCCCCGTGACGTCGATTCCAAATAATAGTACATTTGAAGTGCTAGCTAGAACTTCATAATATAAACCATGTTTCATATGTATACTGTGTTTATCACACAATGTATAGCACCCTGCCCCCTATGTTATGACAAGTATTTAGCCGTGAGCAGCAAAAGCCACACATTATCACAAATTCAAATAAAATGTTATGTAGTATAACATGCTCATAACCACACCATGCGTATCACCATTATATTCATGCATGCGTGGGTTCAAAACACTATGATCTCTTATTCAAATATTCGTATCCACTTTTATAAAAATCATGATGTGTGTTACTCTTTTAAAACCACACAATCCTCTTCTCTTTGTAGCTAGCACTAACTTTCTCTCGTGAATGTACACGCCTACCTCGTGGTCACCCTCCCCCCAGCATCCTCTCTGTCGTGCACGCTCGTTATTTTTCTTTAGGTCGTTCTCCCATGGTGTCTGCAGGTCTCCCCAGCACCTTCTTTTTGGCACACACACTGATCGTTATACCTCTCTAGCCAGGTCTGGCTACCAGTGCCTCCATGAGTCTAATACCGTCCAACACAAATGCACACTCTTGCCCCTCTTTTCATCGATCGCGCACTCGCACACTCCTTCCCCTCTCGACATAGTAGGAACCGACCACCTTCTAGCCACATACCTCTCTCTCTATCCATCTCTCTGGTCCTTATTTGCCTCGAACAGATGCATGTATTCTGATCAATCTCCCTACATATAGCTAGGTAGACTATAACTCTTTTTCCCCACGCGCCGGACAATGTACCTCACTAGTTATGTCTCTCACTTTCTCCGACACACATCGATTAATTTACCTATCTAGCTAGGTCTGCTTACCACACACATATCATCTACCTTCATCATCCATGCATGCCTCCCGACCCGTCTCTCACATGACACGTGCACACATAGACATGCATCCCCTCTTTTATTGTTATTGTAGTCGTCCCCTCGGTTTGTCTAGTAGGCCTCTCCCACCCTCTTCGAGAAGCAACTCCACCACCAACCCTCCGAAACTCTAGCTCTATCTCTCCCCCGACGTTGTTCCTCTCCTACACATATGCATGGGTCTCGATCAATCTCCTCAATACAAAGCTAGGCCTCTCTCCTTCTCCACACATATACCAGTCGATCTACCTCTCTATAGTCCGGTCTCTACCCTCACCCTTCTCTCTCTCTCTCTCTCTCACACACACACACGATAGTCAAACGTTGTAGGTAGGTATCCATGCCACATAGAAAAACTATAACTCTCCCATCTAGCGTTCCAGTAGGCTAGCCACCCTGTATCTTTGACGTGGGCACACACAATCTCGCTGGCTTTTTTATCATTCGCGCACCCATACACTTCGTCCCTCTCTTTGATTCTATCGATATCTCATGCTGATCCCTCCACTCTCTTCTGGTGGATCGACCCCTCTAGATACGATATATCTATGCCTCTGTTTCAGACACATTGGATATGTTACATTTTTTGTGTGAGATACCATCGACAGTGATACATCTCCATTGTATCTACTTTTCCAAACTGTTTTGCCCTTGTTTTGGACTCTAATTTGCATGATTTGAATGAAACTAACCCGGACTGATGCTGCTTTTAGCAGAATTGCCTTGGTGTTATTTTTGTGCAGAAATAAAAGTTCTCGCAATGACCTGAAACTTCACGAAGAATATTTTCATAGTATATAAAAAATATTGACGGAAAGAATCACCGGAGGGAGCCCACACACTGGCCACAAGGGTGGGGGCTCCCCCCTAGGGCACGCCCCCTACCTTGTGCCCCCCTGGAGCTCCACTGACGCTAACTCCAACTCCATATAACATATTTTACGGAGAGAGAAAAATCAGAGAGAAGATCCCATCGCGTTTTAGGATACGGAGCCGTCGCCACCTCCTGTTCTTCGGGAGACCTGATCTGGAGTCCGTTCGGGGCTCCGGAGAGTGGAGATCGTCGTCGTCGTCATCACCAACCATCCTCCATCACCAATTTCATGATGCTCATCACCATGTGTGAGTAATTCCATCATAGGCTTGCTGGACGGTGATGGGTTGGATAAGATTTATCATGTAATTGAGTTAGTTTTGTTAGGGTTTGATCCCTAATATCCACTATGTTTTGAGATTGATGTTGCTATGACTTTGCCATGCTTAGTGCTAGTCACTAGGGCCCGAGTGCCATGATTCCAGATCTGAACCTATTATGTTTTCATGAATATATTTGTGTTCTTGATCGTATCTTGCAAGTCTATAGTCACCTGCTCTGTGTTATGATCTAGCAACCCCGAAGTGATAATAACCGGAACACTTCCCGATGATGACCATAGTTTGAGGAGTTCATGTATTCACTAAGTGCTAATAGAAGAAAGATACCGGAAGCTAAAATTTAAACCATGCTTGTTGATTATAATTTTAAGGGTGGAATACCAAAGAAACTTGGAGATCCAGGAATACCAACTATACCATGTCCATTAAAGGAAACTATGTAAAAACTGCTTTATGTGATATTGGAGCCTGTGTTAATGTTATGCCTTTCTCTTTGTATCGTAGACTTGATTTGAATAAGTTGACACCTACTGAAATTGCTCTGCAAATGGCTGATAAATCAACTACTATACCTATCGGTATTTTTGAGGATGTGCCTGTTGTGGTTGCAAACGGTACTATCTTAACGGACTTTGTTATTCTTGATATTCCCGAGGACGATAATATGTCGATTATACTTGGTTGACCCTTTCTGAATACTGCATGGGCTGTTATTGATTGCAACAAAGGCAATGTCACTTTTCATGTAAATGGTAATGAGCATACGGTACACTTTCCGAAGAAACAACCTCAGGTCAATAGCGTCAATTCTATTGGAAAGATTTCAACTATTGCTATTGGGGGTATTGAATTCCCTATTCCTACTGTCAAAAAGAAATATGATATTCTTATTGTTGAGGACATGCATATCTCTATTGAGGTAACCTAGTGTTATTCGAAAATTATCTGGTTTTATGTTATTCGAAAGAAGTTTGTTAATGAGACTTGATCAACCTCATTGACAGATCCCTTTTGATGAGCATGAGATGGATGCATTTAGAGAATAGTACCTTCTGTAACCAACTTTTACTTTTTGTTATTTAGGTTAAATAAATCAAAAATAGTATTATCTGCCTGTTTTTTGAATTATCCGTGCAATAAAAAATGTCCCGAAAATAAAAGTTATCCAAATGCCCTGAAAATTTAATATGCTTTTTTCTAGAATTTTTAAGAATTTTTAGCACTGAGAATGCACCAGGGGCTGCACCAGTGGGCCACAAGGGTGGAGGGTGCACCCTTGTCCTTATGGGCCCCACGTGCCCCCCTCGACTTATTCCAGCACCCATCCTCTCCTTCTTCCTCCAGAAAAAAATCATCCACCAGCTCAAACCCGTGTTCTAGCTCATGTTTCTGCCATTTTCGATCTCCTTGCTCAATCCATTATTTGCAAAACTGTTTTGGGGGATTGGTCTTCGGTATGTGACTCCTCCAATGGTCTAAGTAGTTTTGATGCATGGTATAGCCTCTAGACACTTGTAGGAGTAGTTGCTATCAATTTTGTTGAGATTCGTTCACTTTTATTTTGAGTCACTATTCAGAATTTTGCAGAAAAGAAAATGTCTAGGAGAACATTTCAAGGTGGTCCGTCAGGAAAGCAAGCACCGAGGCTCACGATAAGCTAACCGGACCTTGAACCACCAAGAGATGCTCAAGTACGACCTTGTAAATGGCCGTGAGATGAATTTATGATTCCTGCAAGATTCAAGGATGAGTTTGATCCATACGTACGAAATGCTGGCCTTGAGGACTTCATGTCAGATAAGTGCCGACAACATTATTACCTCACCGATTCCTTTGAGCGGAGGTTTGAATTTTCATCCAAACGCAATACTCATATTGTCCTGTTTGATCTTTATGATGAATCTTATACCATGGACCTAGAAGATTTTTATGTTGCATGCAAAATCCCACAACAGGGTAGTCTCAATGATCCTCACAAATCTGAATACCGTGATTTTTTTGATAGCATCACCGTGGGGGAAACTAGAAACATTACAGAAACCACCATAGGGAGCATTCATTTTCCTGCTATACATTATTTTGTTCTCTTCATAGGTAGATGCATTAACGGTAAACATGAGCACAACCATCTTTGTGTTCCAGATCTTAGTATCCTTAAAAGTGCGGCGTTAGGTCATAAGAGTTAGGATTTGGGGGCAATTATTGCAAGGAGGTTACACCTTAATGCTAAACATGGAGATTTATTTGAAGGGATATATGCAACTCGTCTAGCTAATTATCTAGGTGTACCCATAAGAGGATATGATGATGAGTTGCCACCTACTTTTCTAGACTATGAAGCCATGATACGTTATCAGTTTCTCAACAGGAATGAGCAGCACCTTCACTACCGACTAATCTTTGATAGATGGCGTGCCATCCATATTACTCTTCCTGCTCCTACGTTCTTTGACTTTCAGGCAAATTGGAGATATTTACAACCAGAGAGGAGGTGAACGCATATGAGAGAGAGGCGGATACCGCTCGCCTTCATGAAGAAGCTCGCCTAGCAGTACCTGCCGTAACACAGTACAACCCCAACTATGATTTCGGATATCATCCAGGCTAGTGGTGGCCCTAGACCAACTTAGGCAAAAGCCTAAGCTTGGGGGGGTACATATTTCTCACCGACATTGCATCCATGTTCACACATTCATTCCAGTAGTGTGTGTTCATACTTTTTTATTGTATCATCCATATTAGTTTAGTTTTCTCGCTTTCTTCTTGTGTGTTTGAAACACTTTAGAAAACCAAAAAGATTTCCTGCTTCTTTTTGTCTTTTCTTTTCAGTTAGTTTCTTAGTAGTTTGTAGTATTAAAAGAAAACCCAAAGATTTCTTGTTCTTCTTTTGTTTTTTGGGAGCTTTCCCGTGTAAATAGTTTTTCTCGTTCTTATTTTGCTTTCTTCAGAAAAACAAAAACTCCAAAAATATTTCAGTGCGTTTCTTTGAAATCCTTTTCTTTTCCTTTGGGTGTCGAGAGGAGAAGACCACGATGAAAATGATGAGTGGCTCTCATATGCATTATTGTCAAACTAACAAAGAGCCCATATTACCTTGTCGTCTCCTTTGAATAAATGTTGCAGATTCCAGCTTAGTCCAATGCACGTGCACTATTATTATTATTTACACCGTTCGGTCATGCAAGTGAAAGGCAATAATGACGATATAAGATGAAATTAATGAGATGGAGAAAAGCTGGTATGAACTCGACCTATCTTGTTTTTGTAAAGATGATTAGCTTGTCATTCCTGATTCAGCCCATTATGAATGAAACATGTTTACAATGACAATTAGAGATTATAGTTACTCATGCCTTGCTTAATTTGCTAGGAGTATATAATGGTTTACCTTGCGTGATAACATGCTTTTAAAATGGTTGTGATGTAGTATGATAGGATGGTATCCTCCTTTGAATGATTTAAGTGGCTTGACTTGGCACGTGTTCACACATGTAGTTGAAACAAAATCAACATAGCCTCCACAATATTTATGTTCATGGTAGTTTATATCCTACTCATACTTTGTAACACCCTAGATGTAAAACTTCCTTATATGGCAATATATACATTTACCATTTGGTCCTTATCCTTTCCTTGGGGGGTTTTCTTTTTCATTTATGCCTTGTCATCTTATTGCATTGTCATGTTCTTCATTATTGCATTCTCATGCATATTGCATCATTACCATCATTGCATCATGGTCACATCATATGGCATTCCATCTTGTCATGTTGCATTACTCATCCTTAACATATGCAAGTGAGTTTTCTTTGCATGTTGTGGTGGTTGATGCAAGGGCATGCTCAATCCGTAAGCACCTTCGAAATTTCACCACCTCCCCTTCTCTTATTTTCCCTTTCTTTAAATTTTGCAAGTGCCATCTAGCCTCCTCCTTTAATGTTCTTCTCCTCCCAACAAATCTTGCTCCATGTCCTAAGCCACTATGCCAAACCTCACCCTATTTTAAAATGTTTTGGTCGGGTTCAAAAATGACCTAAGTTTGAATCATATTCAAACTTGTTTTATTTTTCTACCTCTAAAAATGTCCAACTCACTTTTATAAAATAGGGCATAACTCCAGGAGCTAGGGATTATTTTTATTTCTCCCTAGTTCCTCTCCTATCAACCTGGGCCTTTTCTTTTGTTTTTCTGCCTAAAGAAAAAGAAAAAGAAAGGCAACAGCAGCAGTAGTGTAGCAACCAGCCGCAACCCGCAGAACGGCATGGGCCTCGGCCACCAGGCCGGCCCAGCTAGCCCCTTTTAACCCCTCTCTCCGTGTCCACTAGCTTCCTAGGGTTCCTCTCTTCCTCTCCCTGCCACCAGGTGAGCTCTAGGCCACCAGATCTCCCACCTGCTTGCTGTCCCGAATGCATCTGAGAGCACGGCCCCGTCGTTAGTGTGCTCCCCGTCCTCCTCTGCCTCACCGACCGTGTCCATCTTCTTCCCCGTCGTCGACTACGTCCCCGACGTCCACTACGCGGAGCTGAAGGCCCCACCTGCTTCCTCTCCTTCCTCATCTTCAACTCCGGCCGCCGCGGGCGTTCGTTCACCCTCGTCGTCGACTCCGACCCCCTCACGGCAAGCCGAGCGTGTCATCATGTTCGTGGTGAGCTCGCGGACCTTCCCATGCCTTTTCCCCCCTCGTTTGCGCGTTCTAGCATTGAGTTCGTTGTGCGCACGAGCTCGCCACCGTCGGACCTAGTCTCCAGCGAGTCTTTCGACCTCCGTAGCCCGTCCTTGCATGGCTAACATCTCCACCATGTCGCGTAGGTGTTGTTGCGTGTCCTCGCCGTGCCACTAGGTTCTGTTTTTGCTTCGCCGCAGCTCGTCGCCGCCGCCTCTGATAGTTGTCGCCGGCGTCGACTCCGTTGTCGTCTGGTGCATCTAGTGGTACCCAGGGGCGCGGGATCCCTTCGTGGACTCGTTGCGCACCTCCGCCATCCTGTTTGGTTGCCGGAGCAACCCCGACGCACTCGCCATCATCTGTGTTCGCCGGAGTGCAGTGGCTGGCCCCCCCGCTTTGAATATATTCCAGGTGTAGTTCCCCTTCTCTGTCAAATGCATGCATCCTAGCCCAATGGCTCACCTCTCGCTCCCATAACGCGCAGAAGCGGGTTCGATTCCCCTTAGGGCCGTGGAAAATGCCTAGTTTTGCATTTTTCTGTCCCGCTGACACCCAGGCCCCACTTGTCATTCTCTGTACACACGCACCCACTTCCACACACCCCGCACTTCCACCTCAGCTCCCTGGACGCACAAGTCACGGTCTAAGACTAGTCTAGGCCGAGTCTGAGGTGCCTTTTATCTTTTCTGTTTTGTTTTGTTTTATTTAAATTCTTTTTGCAATTTGAATTCATCATATCTTTTAAACTATGCATCTGTTCAAAATGTTTTATTATGAAAACTGCTTAGTTCTTAGTGTAGATTATTTATATGCATTTTGTTGCCATGTTAAAAACATTTAAGATGATGTTTGAATATATTTTGTTAATAACATGTTCAGATTGGTTTAATTCATAACTAAATAACCGTAGCTCCAAATTTGACAAACTTTATATGTAAATGGGGTGGAAAATGTGTAGAATAACATGATGCTGTTACTTTACATGTTCAACAACCTAAAATATGGTTACCACATATCTGTTCCATATTTATGTTTATGCACATGGGAGTTTCTGGAATTGTTGTTTGTTCCTTCCGGCCCATTTAAAATGCTTGCATGATGTTGTTGGTTTTATGATGCATTCCTTGTCGTGCTAAGCAACTTTTAAACTTGTCGGGTGCTTGGTTAGTTCAACTAAATAACTACATATGTGAGTATGGTTGTTCTTGCACTCTCTTGCATGATGTGTCCCCTTACATGAATTGTTTTCTTGCATAATGCCATGCCACAAATGCACTCATCATGTTCCTTTGAGGTGCATCATGTCCTGTCCATGCACATATGCATCATGTCTTGCATCATGTGTTTGAGCATTGCATGGTGATTGCTTGTTGTTCCGGTGTTTGTATTGTTGTGTTTGTTAGAGCCCGGTGATGATTCAGAGTTTGAGGTTCCTGACGAGACTGAGTTTGAGGAGCAAGGTTACGATCCCTCCGTGGACTTAACAGGCAAGATGACCATTCCCCAATATCATCTCTATCTTTGCCTTGCTAGTTGTCTCGCTCTTTAGATATGCATCGATGCCTATTCCTGTTTGTCAACCTCCCATGTTGCCATGAAACACTCTAACCACCTTCCTAGGAAACCGTTGATTGGCTAAGTACACTTTTGCTCAACCCCTCTTATAGTGTTGTTAGTTGCAGGTGAAGTTTGAAGATTGCTCCAAGTTTGGACTTGTTTATTGGGATAACATAATATATATCTTAATTAATTAATGCACATATATATTGGTAATGGGTGGAAGGCTTGGCCTTCTGCTTGGTGTTTTCTTCCACTCATGCCACCTTAGGACCCGATAAACCGGTGTTATGTTCCTTGATTTTGCGTTCCTAACACGGTTGGGGTTTATGGGCCCCGCTTGATAATTCGCTCTGCTTAAAGCTTTTCCAGCAAGACCCAACTATGGTACTACATTTTCCTAACAACTAAAACTTGCACAGGCAGATATAAACCTGAGTTCTTAATCAACAACCCGGGCCAGTGCTCCTCATGAGTGTTGGTCCAAATTGGATGGACTGCAGGGCCGCCTCGGGGAAACCCGAGATATCTGGTATTACCTGTAGGCTGACCTATCCGGTCGTGGCCTGAGACGAGATACGCGCGGCTACTATCAGGGTGTCGGCACGCCGGGAGGTCTTGCTGGATTAGTTTTACCTTTGTAGAAATATCTTGAGCACGGGATTCCGAGAATACTCGGGTCTTCCCAATTTGGAGTTGCGACTTCGCGGATCGTGAGCTTGTGATGGGCTAAGTTGGGACACCCCTGCAGGGTTTGAACTTTCAGAAGCCGTACCCACGGTTATGTGGCTGATAACCCTCAACCGTAAGGGATCGAGATAGTCTTCGCGGGTAAGAATAACCCAATTTATAGATTCGACACACGGGGAGCCAAAGAGTATTTATAAGCTTTGACAGTTGAGTTGTCAATTCAACCACACCTGAATTATACTTACTTGCAACAAAAGATAAGTGGTAACGGTGATATGATAGTGATGGTGGTGACAGTAAAAGTAAACAGCAAAAGTAACAACTAATAACCAGCAGGATTGAAACACTGTAGGCTAGGGAGATGGATGGTTGGGCGCTGCATGGATGAGATACATCATGAATCTAACTTGGGGCAAGGCACACAGAAAAGTAATGATCATCTAGGCAAATATCAAACATTAGGCATGTATCCCATAGGTAGTTGTACGTGCTTGCAATAAGAACTTGCACAACATCTTTTGTCCTACCATCCCGCTATGAACGGGGCCAAAAGGAACTTATGGAGATTAAGGTGCTCCTGTCAAAGAGCACCGGAACAAAGCAATAAACTCAATGGATACATGGAATCCTCAAATTATGGACCATCCCCTTTGGTGTCCCAAGCTGTCACTTTTGGGATCGCCAGTTCCGGACCATAATAGGTGCAAACAACTCATAGATAGGATCAAGAACACAAATATATTCATGCAAACACATAGGGTTCAGATCTGAAATCATGGCACTCGGGCCCTAAGTGACAAGCATTAAGAGCAACAAGTTGAAGAAAAGATGATAAACACCATAGTAGATGATTGGCAACATGCCCCCAACAATCTGTTAAACTATTACATGATCTAACTCATCCAATCCCTACCATCCCCTTTGCCTACAGCAGGGAATTACTCACACATGGAAGGAGAAGTCATGGAGGGAGGATGGAGTGGTGATGATGATGACGATGGTGACGATCTCCCCTCTCCGGAGGCCAAATCAGCCTCCAGATTAGCCCTCCCGAAGAAGAACAGAGGGTGGCGGCGGCTCCGCGATGGAAACTGGGAAAATGACTTCTGTTCTGGGGTTTTCTCGTCACGGGGATAAATACGGGCCAAGGTAGGGCACCAGAGGGGGAAGGACCCGCCCAGGCGGCCTCCCGAGGCGGCCAGGGGTGGGGCCGCCTGGGCAGGGCGCCTGGGCCCCCCTGGCTGCCCTCTGGCCCCTCTTCTGGCACAAGGGCCCTTCGGGTGCGTGGATTTTCTGTGATTTTTCTTGGAATTTTCTGAGATACCTAAAAATCCGTTTTCCTGCACACAATAAAACCATACAGGCAGCTCTGCTGAAAACAGCGTCAGTCCGGGTTAGTTTAGTTCAAATCATGCAAGAATGAGGGCAAAACAATAGCAAAAGTGTTTGGAAAAGTAGATACGTTTGAGACGTATCAACTCCCCCAAGCTTAGCATATTGCTTGTCCTCAAGCAATTCAGTTCAACGAACTGGACGCGACAAAGAAAACTTTGACAAACTCTTTTGCTTCATTAGATGTATATAAGCATGTACTACGAAAAGAGTCTAGCAAGTATTGAAACAATGCTATGAGGACAATGCACGGAGCAATCCTTCTTTCAAGTGACCAATCACAAATACCTAAAAGTAAATAATATGCTACTGAAAATCAAGACAAGATTACATTGCACATAGCTTGAACATATTAGAGTGGTATCTCGCTAGCCTCCATGAGTGAAGCAAAACATAAATGCAGAAACTCCTCCAGAGTTTTAAAGGAGACTAGAACTAAGAATTTCTGAATAAATAATACCACAAGCATGCAGAAGACAATGTAATACTTTGGGACAATGCACATTACACTCAGAATGAAAATTATGCTCTCCTAGTTGGTGCTTTGAAGAAAGAAGGTGGAGACTCTCGAACCGTGGAATTTGATGGCGACGTTGAAAACCCGTGGTTGGAAGCAAAGACTAAACATGTACCAGAGCTCTTGGTTTTGAAAACAGAGGTAAAAATGATTTTGGGAGGTGCATATTTCGTCAACGAATGTTAGTAGACAACCCAATTACTTCTCGAGCTGGACAAGTTTCGAGGAACGGCTCCCGCACGGGGACGATCACATCCCTTTAATCTCCTTTGTTTATCACTGCCAAAAGTTTTCTGATTTCTCATGAACAAAGAGTGAAGGAGGGTTTGTTTGTTGTATTATTTTTTATGAGCCGGGCGCACTCATGCCAGTTCCTCCTCGTATTAGGGTGTTGCAGATTAGACATGCAATCCCGGGATAAAACTTGTCCAACTTAAAAAGATCATGAATTAACTACTACTTCCTCATGAGCTAAAACAGGGGCACAAAATAGAAGATTTTTAACAATTTCGAGATGGTACAAGAAAGTCTTCGTTAGGATGGCAGGTAAATACCACATAGGAAGGTATGGTGGACTCATATGGAATAACTGGTTTGAAAGGATTTGGATGCGCAAGCAGAATTCCGCTTAGTGCGAGCGAAGGCTAGCAAGAGACTGGGAAGCGACCAACTAGAGAGCAATAACGGTCATAATCATGCAAAGCGACAAAGCAACATTGAATCGGGCATGAAAGTGATATAACTATTCTGAAACTCAAAGATCATCAAGGCAAAGCAGACTTTTTAGTCTTAAACATGTGTAAACATGTGCCAAGTCAATCCAAGAATTCTCCAAAGGGAAATACCACCTTAGTACACCAAACTATGAACAATGCAATGCATGTAAACCATTCCAATAACACATTATATACTCTAGCTATTTGAGATTAGCCACAAGGAAAGCATGAACCACTGGGAAAGCATTGTAAACATAGCACTATGTCGCTACAAGCTGGTCTCTAGATCATAAGTATAGGCATATGTACAAAAGTAGAAACAAGAAGAGTTCATACCGGTTTTCCTTGTTGCTTCCCTTCCGTCGATCTTCGTCATTACTGCCTTGTCACTTGCACGATCGAACGTAGGAAATATAATTAAATGCCATCACGGACTCGAGCTGAACTCTGAAAACAAAGCAAACTAAAGAGAGAAAGGAAATCTTTTTGGGTTATTTCAAAGGTTGAACGAAAGCAAAAGAAAGAGAAAATCTTTTTGTTGTTTTTGCAAAGAAAGAACAAAGAAGAACGGGCAAAAACTTCAAAAAGATCAAAGCGAACAAAAATAAAACGGATAATACAATGGAAAAGTGAGAAGGGCACGTACTCCCCCAAGCTTAGGCTTTTGGCCTAAGTTGGTAGTAGCTACTGCCCCCAGGAGCCTCCTGCTCCTGGGTGGTACTGGTGAATCCAAGGGTCGTAAAATGATTCCGGCGCGTACACCGAACTCCTCGGATCCTCCCACGAAGAAGGGTCCGCACTCCAAGCAGAGGAAGACCCTTCACCAAACTGGGTGACGGTCTCCCCCTGAAAAGGTGGTAACTCACCGTGCTCCTCCTCGTCGGGCACAACCCCCTCCATGGGGTTATGAAGCTGATGCTGGACCATGAACTCATCAAACTGGATAACATCAAAGGACCATCCGTTCCTGCGAGAAAAATCAAACAAAAGAGGTGCAGGTAGACGGATCTTGCGTTCCGCGGTAGTTCCGAAACGCAAGATATAAACAAGGTTACCAAATTCAGAAGTCATGGTAACAAACTTATGCCTTTTCATAGCAGCAAGATCAAAACTTAAATAAGTAAAAGGCTTATCATCAGGGTGTGGGGTGCCTTTAAGATACTCTAAGATAAGTGTGGCATAAACGCCACCAAATAAATCTCCCTTGTTACCGTTCATAGCAAGGCGTCGAGCAATTAGGGCACCCAAATTATAATCAAACCTCCCTGAGAGGGCGGCTGCCAGGATAGCAATATCCGGCGTAGAAATGTTGCTCGTGTTGTCACGAGCTAACACCCCTCTAGCAACATAATACGCAAAATACCTGAGGTGAGGGAATAAGATGCTGGAGATTTTTGACCGATGTATATCCCTCGTACCCATGCTGCAGAGAGAGTTGAGGACGGTTCTCAGCTCGGAGGGCTGAGAGGTCATCTTCGCCGTCCGCCCAACGTTTGGCACACCTATTATTTCACAAAAAAATTCCAAGGGCATGGTTAAAAGATTATTGTAAATTTTAAACTCAATAGAACCAGTATCAAGGTTATATCTAAAACTGTTAATGAAACCGGAGGTGAGTTTTTGATACTGAACAACACGGCACGTGACGAGCCGTGTCAGACCTGCATTAGCACAAAGATTATAAAACTCATCCTTAATTCCCGCAGCTTCAAGGAATTCATCACTTGGGAACATCATCGCACGTTCTGGCTTTGTGTCTTCCAACAACTCTAGGGGCACATGATCTTCATTGTAGCTCACCCTAGCAGTCGAGGGTGAAGCTGCGGCTCTAGTAACTCGATCGGAGTGCGCGGGCTTCTTCTTCTCAAGCCACCCCTTTGCCCTTCCTAACAAACTCATTTCTGATTTTTTTTGACAAATTACAAAAACAAGGATTTAAACAAAGTGGGTTAAGGCAAACTACTCAACTCACTTACCTAAGGCATAAACTTGCATCAAAACTTGGAAAATAAATTTCTACACATGCATGCAAGCTCATCTACACAGCACCAAGAACTACTAAATACTCACAAATGAAGCCACCAACCAAAAATCTAATTGGAGGGGTGGAGGAGTTACATACCAGGGAGTATTTGTTCAAAATCTCAGCTCGAATGATAGGCTGTAGAGAGAGATCGAAAAACGCCTCCAAGAACAGCAAGAACGCAAGAACAGGTGCAGAACTCATGTTTTCGGAGAGAAAGAGAGAGAGAGGAAGAAGACTCACCTGGAGGCGGGGCCTGTGGGCCCCAGGCGCCCTATGGGCGCGACCAGGGGGCAGGCCGCGCCAGCTGGCCGCCTGGGCCACTGGTGTCCCCCTGGTCAGCCCCAGGTGCCTCTGGGTCACTCCCGGCATGAAAATTTTTATTTTTATTTTTCTGGAATTTTTCTGAAAACTTCACTGTTGAAATTTTTTCGAAGTTCAAAAAGCTGCAAAACTTTCTGAAAACTTAAAGCAGTGATTAGTATTGTGAAGCTTCAAAAACATAAACACTTGGTACAGCAAGGAGAACAAAAGCTAAAACAAATGAAAACATAGCAAGCTCAACTTTTTACCTATATAAAACATGCTCACTAGTAAGGTTGATCAAGTCTTACCAACAAACCGGCGATATATAGAGCAGAAAGTCCCACCTCTTAAGAAGTGATCATTGCACTTTTACTTTAATGGACATTGTCCCCACCATAATAGTTTTGTATTTGTGGTGCACATGTAGTGGACAGTCCCATTCTCCAATCTTCTCGGTCTCGATATCTTCTATAGAGTTGAGGCCATGCATCTTGTCGGTCTTCTTTGGAAAATACACCGTGTGTTCTTTATCATTCACATTGAAGGTAACCTTTCCTTTATTGCAATCAATAATAGCACCTGCGGTGTTAAGAAAAGGTCTACCAAGAATAATGGACATGCTCCCATCCTCGGGCATGTCAAGCACGACAAAATCAGTAAGGATCAAACAATTAGCAACTTCTACGGGAACATCCTCACAAATACCTATCGGAACGGCGGTTGACTTGTCAGCCATCTGAAGAGAGATATCTGTAGGGATTAGCTTCTCTAAACAAAGCCTCTTGTAAAGAGAGAGAGAGGCATAACACTCACTCCTGCTCCAAGATCACATAAAGCAGTTTTGACATAATTATTCTTTATGGAGCAGGGAATGGTGGGTATACCTGGATCACCAAGCTTCTCAGGAATCTTGCCACTGAAAGAGTAGTTAGCAAGCATAGTAGATATTGCTTCATTAGGAACTTTTCTTTTATTAGTAACAATATCTTTCATATATTTTGAATAGGGAGGTAACTTAATAGAATCAGTCAAAGGGATTTGAAGAAAAAGAGGTTTCATCCACTCACAAAACTTATTGTAATGCTCTTCTTCTTTAGATTTGAGAGACTTACCTGGAAAGGGCATGGGTTTCTGTATCCATGGTTCTCTTTCCTTCCCATGTCTTCTTGCGACGAAGTCTTCTCTAGTGTACTTTTTGCGTTTGTCAGGTGCTTCTTCTTCTCGAACTTCAGGTGTATCATTCTTCTCCTTATCCTTATCTTCAGGTTCGGCACCGTCTTCAGTCTCAGCATCGGAGGTAGATATACTATTGGGATCAACAGCTGGCTCTTCAATTGTAATAGGATCATTGGAATTGTCAGCCTCCTTGTGTTTCTTCTTCTTCTTCTTTGGAGAGCCAACAATTTCTTCTTCCTGCATTTGAGAATCTTGCTCGATTCTCCTCGGATGCCCCTCTGGATAGAGATGATCTTGAGTGCTAGTTCCTCCTCGGGTCTTAATCCCGAAGGCCTGTAAATCATCCTGTTTGGCATTGTTAGCAAGCAAATCTTTTTGCACATTATAAATTTGTTCAAGCTGAGTTTGAACCATATGAAAATGCTTCACAAGACATTTAACATCATTAACTGTTCTACCTAGAACATCAAGCAAACTTTTGATAGCAAGGGAATTATCATGCAATTGACTTTGTATCCTCTCATTAAAATGATTTTGTTTCATAATAAAATTATCAAGCTCATCTAAACATTGACCAGGAGGCTTACCATGAGGGATGTCACTTGCGTTGAAATCTAAAAGAGAGTGTACCTCTACCATAGGAGGGTGAGTGGTAGGCTCACACAACTTCTCAATAGGGGGTAGATTCTTCACGTCTTCAGTTTTAATACCCTTCTCTTTAATAGACTTCTTTGCTTCTCGCATATCTTCCGGGCTTAGAACAAACATGCCCCTCTTCTTTGGTGGTGGAGGTGGTTCAGGGACGGACCAATCTTCATGGTTTTTGGCAATCCTGCCCATCAATTCTTCTACATCGTCCGGTGTTCTTTTCCTAAAAACACAACCAGCACAACTATCCAAATAGGACCTGGATTCATCAGTTAGACCAGCATAAAATATATCGATTAATTCATTCTTAGGGACTCCATGTCCTGGTCTAGCCTGGATCAGACTACAGTACCTCCCCCAAGCTTTAGGGAGGTGCTCATCCTGCAACTGTTTAAAGTTATAAATTCTTTGTAAAGCAGCATGTTGCATATGAGCAGGAAAGTACTTATCAACAAAAGAGTGAGCTAAGTCTTGAGGACTCTTAATGGAACCACATGGTAGTGCATCATACCATGTTTTAGCACCTTCCTTCAAAGAGAAAGGAAGAAGCTTAGTCACATAAAAGTTTCGTATCTTTTCATCCGTGGTAAACAAGCCACCCAACTCAGTGAGTTTGGTCAGGTGTGCAATAGCATCATCATTTTCTCTGCCATAAAAGGGGTCAGCTTCAACCATATATATAAGTGAAAGATCAACAGAGAAATCATAATCAGGATCATTGATGCATATAGGAGATGTAGCAAATTCAGGATCAGGAACAGTCTTGTTCTTCAAGGAGTGTTTTTCAAGCAGCTTCTTAATAGCTTCAGGGTCAGAGTCGGCAAACTCTTTTAGTTCCCTGCATAAATCATCATCAAGCATAATGTAATCATCATCAAGTAGTCTCTCCTTGAGTTTACTCAAATCAGGATAATCATAAGTTTCACCAATAGGGTAGCGAGTAACATGAATTTCAATTCCAGATTTTTTTGCAGCAGCAGCGATCTGTTTCTCAAGAGCATAACCAAGTGAACTAATATCATCAAGAGTTGTAGAAGCATCATCAAAAGTATCGAACATAGTAACAGATTCAGTAGAAGCATCATGTGGTGGTGGTGAGGCAAACTTACTCATAACAGAAGGTGAATCAAGTGTAGCACTAGTGTTCAGAACAGTACCTCTTCTTGTAGTGGATAGTAAGACCGAAACCTTGGGGTCTCCTTTCTTACCCATAGAGGATGAAGTGCAGCAGGTAGGATACTCCAAGTAGACTTGTAAATATTGCTATGCTCCCCGGCAACAGCGCCAGAAAACGGTACTTGATAACCCTCAACTGTAAGGGATCGAGATAGTCTTCGCGGGTAAGAATAACCCAATTTATAGATTCGACACACGGGGAGCCAAAGAGTATTTATAAGCTTTGACAGTTGAGTTGTCAATTCAACCGCACCTGAAATATACTTACTTGCAACAAAAGATAAGTGGTAACGGTGATATGATAGTGATGGTGGTGACAGTAAAAGTAAACAGCAAAAGTAACAACTAATAACCAGCAGGATTGAAACACTGTAGGCTAGGGAGATGGATGGTTGGGCGCTGCATGGATGAGATACATCATGAATCTAACTTGGGGCAAGGCACACAGAAAAGTAATGATCATCTAGGCAAATATCAAACATTAGGCATGTATCCCATAGGTAGTTGTACGTGCTTGCAATAAGAACTTGCACAACATCTTTTGTCCTACCATCCCGCTACGAACGGGGCCAAAAGGAACTTATGGAGATTAAGGTGCTCCTGTCAAAGAGCACCGGAACAAAGCAATAAACTCAATGGATACATGGAATCCTCAAATTATGGACCATCCCCTTTGGTGTCCCAAGCTGTCACTTTTGGGATCGCCGGTTCCGGACCATAATAGGTGCAAACAACTCATAGATAGGATCAAGAACACAAATATATTCATGCAAAAACATAGGGTTCAGATCTGAAATCATGGCACTCGGGCCCTAAGTGACAAGCATTAAGAGCAACAAGTTGAAGCAAAGATGATAAACACCATAGTAGATGATAGGCAACATGCCCCCAACAACCTGATAAACTATTACATGATCTAACTCATCCAATCCCTACCATCCCCGTTGCCTACAGCAGGGAATTACTCACACATGGAAGGAGAAGTCATGGAGGGAGGATGGAGTGGTGATGATGATGACGATGGCGACGATCTCCCCTCTCCGGAGGCCAAATCAGCCTCCAGATTAGCCCTCCCGAAGAAGAACAGAGGGTGGCGGCGGCTCCGCGACGGAAACTGGGAAAACGACTTCTGTTCTGGGGTTTTCTCGTCACGGGGATAAATACGGGCCAAGGTAGGGCACCAGAGGGGGCAGGACCCGCCCAGGCGGCCTCCCGAGGCGGCCAGGGGTGGGGCCGCCTGGGCAGGGCGCCTGGGGCCCCCCTGGCTGCTCTCTGGCCCCTCTTCTGGCACAAGGGCCCTTCGGGTGAGTGGATTTTCTGTGATTTTTCTTGGAATTTTCTGAGATACCTAAAAATCCGTTTTCCTACACACAATAAAACCATACAGGCAGCTCTGCTGAAAACAGCGTCAGTCCGGGTTAGTTTAGTTCAAATCATGCAAGAATGTGGGCAAAACAATAGCAAAAGTGTTTGGAAAATTAGATACGTTTGAGACGTATCAGTGGCAGATGGGAATTTGTTAATATCCGGTTGTAGATAACTTGACACCATATCCATAAGAATACACTACCTGTGTGAGTATCGTGATGGTCTCTTTTTGAAGGGGTTTCAGAAAGTGAACACGGTGGGGTTATGCATGAACATGAGTAGCTAGGGTCACTTATTGATCATCTCTGGCAACCGTTGGCATATATTCTCACCTCGCTCTGAATTCGTAAGCTACTTGCTTAGTGCTTGCTGCAAACACTTATTACCTTTCCACACCTAAAGCCTTTGTTAGTTTTGATACCCGGGAATGGGATTGCTGAGTCCTTGTGACTCACAGGTTACAACACACTCTAGATGCAGGTACAAACGAGAACGATGCAGGAGATGGATCAGAACTTCACTATGAGTTCGATGAAGAGCGTGGTCGTTTCTATGTTACGTATCCTGACGATCAGTAGTGGTTCCTACTAGGGGCGATCAGGACTTGTGTTTGTGGTATCTTTTCCCGTTTAGATTTCGTCCATAGTCAGACCCTGTGTTATTTGGATGACTATATGCTATTGTATTCATTGTGTGACGTGGCGCGTGTAAGCCAACTATTTTACTCTTTCATCCCTGTTCTTTTACATGAGTTGTGCAAAGATACCACGCTTGCGATCATTCCAGAATGCGCTTATGTCTCTAAGTCGTGCCTCGACACGTAGGAGATATAGTCGCATCCTGGGCATTACAAGTTGGTATCAGAGCCTTCTCCGACCTAGGAGCCCGCTGATTGATCAAACCGCTGACGATTGAGTCTAGGACACACATAAAATGTTTTGAGTCCTATATATATCGGAGAGTAGGATTTCTTTTTACTCCTCACCCCCTTTGTCGCTCTAGTGAGGACTCCCGACATTGTTTTATCTTCACTATTCTCAAAATTTCACCAAAATGTTTTTGAGGATCACGCGGGTATTGTTTGGATTGTTCCGATATCTTTGTGACGAGAACATTGTTCTTGGTGCCTCCTGTCATTTAGGGGTTGTGGCAGTGTCCCGGGGTGTTGTCGTCACAAATGTATCATTGCGGTTCTAGAATACCAGAGGCGGCCGACATCGAAAACTCTTCTATGCAAGTCTAGTGGTGAGATAACCCCGACGTCACCCAGTACTGGGGGATAGTTCAGGAGTATTGCCGCAGCTAGTATAGCGGATGCGTTTCGAAGGTCCAAGGTAAACAGTTTCCGAAGGTGCTTGGTTATGTTTTGACGGATGGATACAGCTGGATGTAGGATTTATTAGTTGAGTGATATGCGGTGCTTCCCCTGTATCCCCAACACCAGATTGCATAACCGGAAAACTTTGGGAAATAATAGGTGGGATTCAAGTAGCTCTTAGGTAATCTTCCAACGGGTACATGATATGAGGTTGGGGTTCAACATCTAGTGGAGAGGCTATCAGGGGCGTTGTTGCACTAGGGGGTTGCATCTTAAAGGATCCTTGGCTATGCTGATCTGGGGATTGCAAGGCCATTTGTAACACGTGCCATGGGGCATTCAGCACGAACATGTGGGACAAAATCTCTATTATGTATTTGTTCCATCTGTACCTTATTATTTTATTCTATCATTTTGTTTTCCCAAGTGGCTTCTCGACAAGTTGTTGTACCATTAAGCTATGGAATTCATTCGTTCAATTTTGTTCAGATGTTCATTGTGAAGACTATATGTTGCAAATATCTAGCTGTTGATTCAGCTTATCTATTATTTTCTTCAATGGCTAATGGTTGTCATCATCTTTAGGATGGCACCTAAGAAAATTCCCAGCCAGAACCCAGAGGGTGAAGAAGAGCGTCCACCTTCCCCTGCTCCTCCGTCTAAGGCATGGAGAGCGATTATGCAGGCAACCAATCAAAACACTCAGATGCTCATGCAAATGATGCAAAGTTTCCAAGCCAATCAAGCAAATCAAGGCAATCAAGGGAACCAAGGCCAAGGAAATCTGTTCAATCAACCTCACTTTGCGACTCTGAACCAATTCCTGGCAAATCAACCCAAGTCTTTCAGTTACTGTGTTGACCCGCTGGATGCTGAAGATTGGATCACAGACATCAAGAAGCATTTCGAGTGCAGTAACGTCAAACCTGAGGATTATGTCAAGTTTGCCGCTTTCCAACTCAAAGATCAAGCTGCAGATTGGTGGCAACAGTACAAAGACTCCAGAGCGGGTCGTGAGATCTCGTGGAGCGACTTCTGCCGCGATTTCCATTCTCATCACATCCCTACCAGTGTCATTGAAGGCATGCGTGAGCAATTTCACAATCTGAAGCAAGGCACCATGTCTGTCTATCAATACAATGTCAAGTTCCAAAATCTTGCCCGTTATGCGGAACAAGACATCCCCGATGCCAAGAGAAAAATCTACCAGTTCCGAGGTGGCCTGAAAGACTCCAACTTGCACTCACTCTGTTCAAGCCAGATGAATTTGATCAGTTCTACAACATGGATCTCAAGCAAGAGGTAGCTCAGCTCAAGTGTGAAGCTTCCAAAAAGAGGATAAGAGATGTTGTTCACTCCTCCTCTTCCTCCCAAGTGGTCGCCAAGCAGCAGAAGTTTTGGCTCCCGCCTCCTCTAGTGCTCCGTCCTCCGAGTCAGAACAAGCACTCAGGTGGTTGTGGATTCTCCCACCCACCGAACCCAAGCAACCAGTCCAAGTCTCAGTTCCAAGCTCCAAGACCAAGCGGTCCTTATCGTTGACCACTCTCAGAGGTTACATGCAACAAGTGTGGTCAGAAGGGTCACTATGCAAACAAGTGTACTCAAAGGCGCCTTCCGCCTCCTCCACCTGCCAGGAATGCTATTGTCAAGCACAAACCCAAGCATGCAAGAGTGAACCTGATGAATGCAGCTCAAGCAGAGAATTCTTCCGATGTGATAATGGGTAACCTCTCAGTTAACTCATTTCCTGCAAAAGTTTTGTTTGACTCTGGTGCATCACTCAGTTTCATGTCAAGACCATTCTTTATCAAGCATGATTTCATTTCGGCACCCCTGGAAAAGGAGTTATCAATTATTTCTCCTGGAAAACACATGAATTCTAGCTTGTATGTTCCGGATATCACTATTCACACGGGAGATTATAGTTTTATGGTTTCCCTAGTTGTTCTCGATAACTCGAACATTGATCTTATTCTTGAGATGGATTGGATCTCTAAGCATGATGCTCTTATTGATTGTGCAAACAAGGAGGTCAATATAACTCATCCTTCCGAAGACGTGATTATCTTCGCAGCTCGAGATAACACAATCAAGCTATTCTCTCTCAATGATGAGAGCGAGATTAATGCCATATCCCAGATTCCGGTGGTTTGTGAATATGAGGATGTATTCCCTGAAGAGCTTCCAGGCATGCCTCCCAATCGTCCAGTTG
>LR738715.1:511664460-511691233 GCA_902687465.1 Secale cereale
CCCTAGTGACTCGGTTTTTCCCTTTTAGTTCCGCAGTAGCTGGTGTGTGGCGTAGTGAGTTTGTAGACCCCCTGTGGGTCACCATCTAATAGTATGTGTGATCTATTGCTTGATGAGTGGTTGCAGAGTAAATTCTGGACGTGACCCTTAACCACACGCACAGTAACATGTCACTTTTCTTGTGGGGATTGAGGCCTGAGGCTTTGACTCAGACAGCCCCGCGCCAGAATCGGTGTCCCAGTCGTACAGGCACCATTCCATGTTTCATGACCCAGGCTCTCTATAAGAGGCCACTCTCATTTTTCCACACCAGCAACCATCAGCATCAAGTACTGCCCTTCTCCATTCATCCACACATGTCTCACCCCGGAGCTTATCTGAGGAACCCCGAAGCAAGACCTGGTAGTTTTGTTATGTTATTGTGGGATTTTACCCGCAATACTCTTGGCTCCACCCATCCACCCCTGTATGAGCTGTTCAAATCGAGAATCACTCCTGATCTCTCGAAATACTGGGCAGCTGTACATATTCCACCAGCAGATTTAAACCAAGGCCCTCCCTATGTGATTTTCATCGGGAGATCCATGCCAATGCCAGGCATGGCCATTGAGTCTGCTGCGTATGAAGCAGTCACCCGTCTTCGATTTGCGGTGCCCTGTGCCAACGCAAGGGAATAATGCTACTTTCCAAGTCGCGCTGCTTTTGGAGCAGAAGCTACGTTCCGCTGTGGACGTGCGGAGAACGATCCAGCCCTGGTCTATCTCATTCAATATGTGATGGCCCAGGAGCGTTTCACCCAGCAAATACTGGAGTATCTCCACTACCTTGCTGTTCTGAATCCCCGGATCGCCATTGGCGGACCCCCTCTGCCAACTCAGGAGGGACACGTTCTTCGTTTGCTCCCTCCACTTCCTCCGCTCCCTCCGGAAGAAGAAGAATGTGTTCCAGCGCCGGGAAGTTTTCCGCTTGACCCCGTAGATCCCGCTTTCGGACCGTAGACGGTCGTGAATGCGTTTGCGTAGCTTGTACTGTTTGTTTGCATAATGTGATCTTGTTTTGTTTGTATGTCATGAATGTATTGCCCTGTGTGCATTTTGCATATGAGTATTTTGTTTGTGTGGTATGCTTTTAATTCTTCCGCCCTTAACAAATCTCGAGGACGAGATTTTCTTAAGGGGGTTAGAGTTTGTCACACCCCAAAATTTTTAACCACTTTTTCAGTAAATAAAATTTGGCCAGAAATAAAATTTTGAATTACAATAGGCCCTTTTATAATTTTCAGAGCCTTTTCTATTCCTGGCTTAGAAAAAAAATCTTCTCTTCTTATAATAAATCTTTTTGGAGTTATTTTGTGGGCTCTGGTTGTATCTTGGGTCTTTTCTTTATTTGTTTGATAACATTAGAAATTATTTTCATAATAAAATTCTGCCTTAGAATTTTCTTTTAATAGCTTTTGCAGTGTTTTAAATACTTCTGTTGCACTTCTTCTATTTTAAATAATTCTCTAAAAATTCCACCATAATTCTGGGAGGTCATGGGATGCCTGTATGTCACATTGGTACAAAAACCCAACTTGGTGTTTTGCAAATTTTGAGTGAAACATCCTCTTTTTCATTTCTGTCCATCTTCTAGGTTTCTACTACAACCCCTCTATTTCTTGCTTCAAAAATTCTGTGCTTTGGCCATCTTCTAGTTCCTCCTATCAAACCTTTAACTCCAGAAGATCAGCTCCATTAGCATCTTTTAGACTCACCAAAGATCCCTCTGAATATTCAGTCCAGAACTGAATTCCAGTACAACTTGCACTAGCAAGTATTTCTTTTCCCCAAAATAACTTCACCACCATCTCTACCCTCTAAAGAGACCTCATCTTGCCAAATCCCAGCCCCAACAAAGTTCCCTAGCAAGCTCTAACATTTTGTCGAACACCTTGAGGGCATGACCAAATTTTGGCAAGGTTCTCATCTTACACTACACACCTGCCCTCCTGGCCATTCTAACTTGTCCATCGTCATCACCATAAACCCTAGCACCATTCTGTTAATCGTCAACTTGTTTGAGTCCCTGTAGATGCCATTGGCATTCCGTCGAACACACCAGGGGCATGTCCAGAGCGTAGCCAGAGCGCCCGTACTGCAGCCGTGGCATCGAGCTGCTGTCGCCACTCCACCACCTCCCCTGCTCGCCCGAGTTTCCCTCTGGATCATCTCGACCACCATTAACTGCACCGACATCCTTCCTTGGCCGTTTGCGCCGGCCACCACCGTCCACGCCATCCGGAGGCGCCGCCCGACGAACCTCGCCTCGCCACGTCGCCCCGACGTCAACGCCCTGGACGCGTGGCTCACCCCGAGCAAAACCAGACACCCCGCCTTCACTGCGAGCAACCGCCGCCCTCACCGAACCCCGCCACCCTCACCAACCTCGCCACCGGCCTCGCCACCACCGCGTCTGCCATTTATGGACGCCGCGTCTGTCCGCCCGTGGACGGCGCCGTCCAAGGCTACCTGGCACCTCCCCGAGCCGCCAGCACACTCCCCGAGTAACTGCGGCCAGGCCACGTCCTCGCCAACCCGCACCGGCCGCCCAACGACCACGCCTACCGGAGTAAATGCATCGCCGCCGTGTCCGTTCTCTGGAACCCGCCGGACCGCGTCGCCCCGCCTATTTAAGCCATCCCGAGCGCCCGGCTCCTCATCTCCACCACTCCCCCTCCTCCTGAGAGCCTCCCCGAGCAAGCAAAACAACCGGAGAAGGTCGTCTTCTTCATCTCCGATGACCACTGCCGCCGCCATTTCCTCGATGGTTCCGACGCCACCAGAGCTTCCCCCTCCCCGTCTTCTTCACCATTCGACTCCTGGAGCATCAACGAACCCGTCCCCAACTTCAACTCCACTGGAGTCGCACCCTAGCCGGAGTTCCCCTCTCGTCCGACGCCGCCGTCCGCCGGGAGCAGCCTCACCGGCGACACCGTCCAACTGTCCGACCATGGCGGGTACCGGAAGGACCACCATGACTCCCTGGTCACACCGGTGGTCTCAGATCGCCGAACGGCGCCACCGTTCGCCGGCGAGCTCCGCCGGAGCGCCGCCCCCGCTCTGCCACAAGTAAACGCGCGCGTGGACCTGGTCGAACCTGACCAGTGGGCCAGGCGGGCCCACTGTCAGTGACCACAAGCCGTGGGCCCCCGCTGTGTAAGTGGAGGCGGTCTCCTCCTGGAACCGTCACCGCGCAAAGGAGGCGTATTCCGTGGAATACGCCATCGTCGTCATCGCCCCCTTCCCGCAGCCAGACGACTGGGCTCGGCCCAGTGGTGCCGAGGAGCTAAACAGCGCTCAGGGCGCAATTCTGTCCATCTCCTTTATCTTTTCCAGCAGTTTTCAAATAATTCCTCAGAGCACATTTCAAATCCAAATCCAGTTATTCCAATTTCTGTAGACTTCTAAAATCATGCTCTATTCATTTAAAATTAAGTGAACATTTTTCTGGGCATAGTTTCTGTTTAAAGGATTTAAATATTGCTTTTAATCATGTTTTCCATCTTAGTAAATCCATAACTAATTCATATGAACTCTAAATGAATTAATTCTTTTTCTGTTATTTCTTAAATATCCTCTGGTTTATTTTAGTTTTGTCTCAAGAACTTTTGAAATACTTTTTAATGCTGTTTTTGAATTGTGTGGTAATTTAGATTTTTTTTTTTAAATAGGAAGTGAAGGGGAGATGCTTCCTTGCAAGTAACCAGCACCTTTTCATATCTAAGGCAAGCATTTTGAACACTTGGTATGGTGAATGTTTGCATGCTAGAATATTTAGGGCATGTTTGTTACCTTTAATAGATTTTGCATATGAGTAGAAATGTTGCATGCATGCATGATCATAATTATATTTTCTCTTGCATGCATTCCCTTCAAAGTTGCAACATGCATAAGTTATGAGAATCCAGGAGTGTGCTCCTGCTTTGGACGTGCCGGTGGGCACGGGCCATTTTTGACACGGTGGTGTCAAGAGATATATGTGGAAGCAGGCAAGGGTTGTAGCCCTGTCCTGGTGATACTGTTGAGAGAATAAGTTTTGTTGTGCTGACCATTGCTAGAATCATTAGCCTCCTGAGTCGATCGTAGATCGAGTCTTGTTCCAGTAACCCCCATACTTGAATCGTGCTGCCACTTGTCTCTACCACGGGTAGGGTATGGTTTAGTAAGTTGTCAACCCCTTTCCGTGCACACACCGTACAGAGAGGCCATGGTGGAAGATACCGGGTGCATCCGGTAGGCATGCCACATGGTCCGGGGGCATGGGTGTTTCCGGTTGTAGCCGAGAGGGATTGTACCCTTGTAATCCGCGCGTTTGAATAGTGATCCCATGCTATTGGAGGTTGTAGCCTTCCCACTTAAAGTTATACTTAACTGTTGTTTTGGGTGATCCCTGGCAGCAGAAAAGTTAAGCTGGTGTGTGCTGGTTAGGTGTGTTGTCAACCTAAAGACCGTAATAGGAATTAGTCAGTGTCCCGATACTGATTAAAGAAATCCTATACTTGCGGGTAAAGAGTACACCCTCTGCAGAGATTGGAACCTATTCGAATAGCCGTGTCCGCGGTTAAGGATTACAGTCTGGGTTGGTCAAGTGTCGGTCTTATTGTCGGTCTCCGGAGGAAATATTTAAATTTTGAGCATGGTTAATTTTGCAGGATATTTATCGTTGCTACTGGTGTTACCATTAGCATATTTGATGATATGATTATATTTGTGAACTAACCCTTTGCTCTTATTTTACTTTCCAGAGTGTCTCAGGGGCTGGCTAGACTACCCCGGACACTCGCCTTTATTTTCAAGTCCTTTCTGTGGCGTCCCTCGAGTGTCAGGCGGTTTATCACGCCACTACTCTTGTGGACACCCGACTGGCATTTCTTTTCAAGTCCTTTCGTGGCGTCGCCTGAGTTCTCGGATGGTATCGTCCGATTTCTCTTTTAGACACCCGACTGGCATTTCTTTTCCAGACCGACCGTGGTGTCACTTGACACCCGATTGGCATCTCTGTTATATTTTATTGGTACTAATATTTATCTTCTGCACTAATTATTTTTTTTTTTTTATCATGCCATGTTTTAATTCCTGTCAGCATGCACTAATATAAGTATATCATGAGCTTGTGCATATAGTTTAATTCACCATGACCATATAATTATTTTGCTGCTTTTGTTATATCTTTTGTCCATGATGTTTGCGAGTACATTCAAACGTACTCACAGGCTTGTCCCTGGCTATTTACTTGGTCAGGTTGTGGGTTCTGCAAGAATTAGTACAGCGACGTCCGTGCGAAGCCTAGGAGTGCAGCCACGCAGGATAGGAGTTATCCGGGTCAGCTGTTCCTATTGGAATGGAGCCCCATCGATGTTGGAGTTTCTTCGAGCCAATTCTTTCATCCACCACCGCAGTCATTGTTGCATCAGTAGACCTTTATGGTCTTGTATAAAATTCTTGTAAATGCTTGGTAACCTGTGACAAGGATGTGTCCATCAGTAACAGCAATCCTGGGCTGGTGATGACACTAGGGGTTAATTTCTGGAATATTGTGTTCCCGAAATCCGGCCCCGACAGCGCCTGGAGCCCCTGGCCCACCTCCGGATGCCCCCTTTAGCCTATATACTCTCCGTTCTTCGAAAACCCTAAAAATAAGACTTTTTACGGAGTTCCGCCGCCACTTCGAGGCGGAACCCTACAGAGAAGAAAAGGGCATCTCCGGCGGGCAGATTCCGTCGGGGAGATCACCTCCCGGAAGGGGAGATCGTCGCCATCGTCATCACCATCGTCACGGGCATCATCGAGATCATCATCAACATCATCCCCAACACCAGCACCATCTCCATCTTCATCCAAATCTCATCTTACAATCGCAACTCGTGTTGTAACTCGTACTACCTATCCTCTCTACTCCATCGGTGTCGATTACTACTTTGTGGTGAATGCTATTGAGTTTTGTTGGAGAAATATTATTATGTCCAGATTGTTTATCACATATTTATCCCCACTGATCATGATCTCTTTTATGTCTCGTGAGTAGTTACCTTAGTTCTTGAGGACATGGGGAAAGTCTTGTTGTTAGTAGTCATATGCTGTTAAAGTAATATGTGTTGTTTGATACTTAAGTTGCGTTGTCATTCTACTAGTGGTGTTGTGTGAGTCGAACACCCAACACTTCGCCTTATTAAGGACCTAGGAGAATACATTATGTATAAAGAATGCTTATGGTGGGTTGCCGGAGTGACAGAAACCTGAACCCCAGTTCGCACGCTTTTGCATAAGGGAATAATGGATCCTCGATCGTATTGCTATGGTTAGGCTTTTGCCTTAAATTCTATCTTGTATTTGCGGATGCTTTCAAGGTGTTTAATCATAAGAGTGCATTCATCTTAGTCTAGAGAGTGCACTAGCATAGATCCACCCACTCAACACTTATCAACACATAACATAGTATCGATACGGAATATGGTGAAAGCACATGACTACTTCTCCCGTGTGTCCTCAGGAACGCTTTAGTCTTTATAAGTTCAGTTGCTAGGCCTCTCCTTTGCTAAGAAAGGATTGGGCCACTTGTTACTCTCAGTACCTTTTACATTACTTGCTTTTACTTTCCCGTTGCTTATACCGAGAAAACCCCTAAAAGTTATCTTTCAGTGCTTGCAGTAATTTCTTGCTCAGAATCGCTTATCAATACCTTCTGCTCCTCGTTGGGTTCGACACTCTTACTTATCGAAAACGCTGCAATAGATCCCTTACGGTTGTGGGTCATCAAGTACCGTTTTCTGGAGCCGTTGCAGGGGAGCGTAGCGCTATTGGTAAGTGAAACTGGTAAGAAAGTTTTTTATATATAATTATGTTTTTGTTTTTGCTATTGCTGCTCTTTGTCCTTATGGATAACCCTATTATTGGATCGTTTCTTGCGGGAAGACGCCCCACACCTGTGGTGGTTGATCCTCCCCCTACTGAAATTGTGCCTTATAAAATACCAGCTGGTATTATCGATTATGTTTTGGCTAATCGTTACGCAGGAGACAGACATCCCGGTGAACACTTGCTATATCTGTCGCAATTATGTTCATTATTTAAGCTTGCAGGTGTATCGAGGGAGTTTGTCATGAGGAAATTGTTTGTCGTATCACTTATAGATAAAGCTTCAGATTGGTATGGGCTTCTCGATAACTCACACTTGCTGGACTGGCAGGAGCTTATGTCTCTCTTTTATACTAAGTTTTATCCTCTTCATGAAATTCATCGAGATAGGAATTATATCTACAACTTTAGGTCTCATGACGGAGAAAGCATTGCTCAAGCTTGGAATTGATTGAAGTCCCTAATGCTCAAATGCCCTATTCATAAGCTTCCCAAGGAAATTATACTTACAAATTTTTACGCCAGGCTTTCTCGTCAGGATAAGGAGATGCTGGATGCCTCCTCTAGTGGGGTGTTTCAGAAGAAGAGTGTTGAAGAAAGGTGGGATCTCCTTGAAAGAATCCAGAGGAATACCGAAGATTGGGAAATTGATAAAGGTATTGAACCCGCTATAAATTATGAACATGATTATATTGAGAGCTATGTGGAAACTGATTACTTCAATACTTTTTGCTCTAAGATTGGTCTTGATTCCCATCTAGTGATTGATTTGTGTAAGAATTTTGCCTCTCACGTTGATTCTTTTAAAAAGAAGAGAGACCAGCACCATGAACCTTTTAAACCACCTATTGATATTTATGTTGCTGACCCTATTTTGCCTGCAGTTATATATGAAAAGCCTCCTTTTCCCACGAGGATAAGGGAGCACTCTCTTGTGACAGGCATAATAAGTAAAAGCGAGAGAAGAGTTGATGAGCCTGAGGACCAGATCAAAGTCGATCCTCAAGTTGCATTGATTAAAGACCTTGCTACTAATGATGTTTTGGATTCCAATATAACTTTTTGTGCTGTTTCCACTAACCTTGTCACAGGCAAGAATAAAGGCCCAATTTCAGGTACTCCAGTGGTATCTGTTAAAATAGGAGATCACAATTATTATGGGCTATGCGATTTGGGATCGAGTGCAAGCGCTATCCCCTATTCACTTTATGAAGAAATCATCGGTGAGATTTCCCCTTGTGAACTCGAAGAAGTTGATGTTACTATTCATCTTGCAAATAGAACAACTATCTCTCCTATATGAATTGTGAGGGACGTTGAAGTCCTATGTGGAAAGGTAAAATACCCTACCGACTTTCTAGTACTTGGTTCAGAGAGGGACATTTTTTGTCCAATTATTTTTGGTAGACCTTTTCTTAGAACTTGTGGAGCTATAATAGATTGCAAGAAAGGTAAAGTTTCTGTTGAATTCGATGGTGAGCCATATGAATTTAATTTTTCTAAGTTCTCTAAGCAGCCTCGTGGTACGGATTTACCTAGTGATGATAAGATTATTGAAAGTATTGCCTCTATTGCTATTCCCCCTAATGATCCTTTGCAGCAATACATGGAGGACCACGAAAATGATTTGCATATGCAGGAAAGAAATGAACTAGATGAAATATTCTTGACGCAGCCTGCTATCCTGAAGCACAACCTTCCGGTTGAACCTTTGGGAATTTTATCAAAACCGAAAGAAGACCCGGTGTTCGATCTTAAACCTCTTCCCGATACGCTCAAGTATGCTTATTTAGATGAAAAGAAAGTATATCCTGTTATTATCAATTCTAACCTTTCAGGATATGAAGAGGAGCGATTATTGGAAGTACTTCGTAAACACCGAGGCGCAATTGGCTACACCCTTGATGACCTTAAGCAGATTAGTCCATCTATCTGTCAACATACTATCAACCTTGAGCCTGATGCTAAACCAGTTGTTGATCATCAACGACGGTTGAACCCGAAGATGATGGATGTCGTGAGAACTGAGATTCTCAAGCTTCTAGCCGCAGGTATTATCTACCCTATAGCTGATAGTAAGTGGGTAAGTCCGGTACATTGTGTTCCTAAGAAAGGAGGTACAACTGTGGTTCCTAATGATAAGAATGAATTAATACCTCAGAGAATTATTATTGGATATAGAATGTGTATTGATTACAGGAAGTTGAACAAGGCAACCAGGAAGGATCACTATCCGTTGCCGTTCATCGACCAAATGCTTGAAAGGTTATCCAAAAATACCCACTTTTGTTATCTCGATGGTTATTCTGGCTTCTCTCAAATTCATGTTAACACTGTCGATCAAGAGAAGACCACTTTTACTTGTCCATTTGGTACTTATGCTTACAGACGTATGCCTTTTGGTTTATGTAATGCCCCTGCTACTTTTCAAAGGTGTATGTCTGCTATCTTTCATGGTTTCTGCAGGGAAATTATGGAAGTCTTCATGGACGATTTCTCCGTCTATGGAACTTCTTTTGACCATTGTCTTCACAACCTTAATAAAGTTTTGCAGAGATGCGAGGAGACAAATTTGGTACTCAACTGGGAAAAGTGCCACTTTATGGTTAATGAAGGAATTGTTCTTGGTCACAAGATTTCCGAAAGGGGAATTGAAGTGGACAAGGCCAAGATCGAAGCTATTGAGAGGATGCCCTATCCAAGGGACATCAAAGGTATTCGCAGTTTTCTCGGTCATGCAGGTTTTTATAGAAGATTTATTAAAGACTTTTCTAAAACCTCGAGACCCCTCACTAATCTTCTCCAGAAGGATGTTCCTTTTGTATTTGATGAAAGTTGTAAGGAAGCTTTTGAAGTCCTTAAGAAAGCTTTAATAACTGCTCCTATAGTACAACCACCTGACTGGAATTTACCTTTTAAGATTATGTGTGATGCAAGTGATTTTGCTGTTGGAGCTGTTTTAGGACAAAGAGTTGATAAGAAATTGAATGTTATACATTATGCTAGTAAAACCCTTGATAGTGCTCAAAGAAATTATGCTACTACTGAGAAGGAATTCTTAGCTGTAGTTTTTGCTTGTGATAAGTTTAGGCCGTATATTGTTCATTCTAAAGTTATTATTCATACTGATCATGCTGCCATTAAGTATCTTATGACAAAGAAGGATGCCAAGCCAAGGCTTATCAGATGGGTACTCCTTCTTCAAGAATTTGATTTGTAGATTGTTGATAGGAAAGGGGAAGACAATCCGGTGGCGGACAATCTTTCAAGGATGGAAGATATACCGCACGACCCCATCCCAGTTAACGATAGTTTTCCAGACGAGCAACTTGCCGTTGTAAAAGTACAATCTCTTTCCGATCCTTGGTATGCAGATTATGCTAATTTTATTGTTGCAAAGTATTTGCCTCCAGGTCTAACATTTCAGCAAAGGAGGAAGTTCTTTCATGATTTGAGGCACTACTTTTGGGATGACCCACATCTGTTCAAAGAAGGTCCCGACGAGATCGTGAGAAGATGCATTCCGGAACATGAGCAGAAGGACATTCTCCGACGGTGTCTTGATAGTCCCTATGGAGGACATCATGCCGGTGAAAGGACTGCACATAAGGTTCTTCAATCAGGTATTTATTGGCCTACTCTCTTTAAAGATGCTAGAAATTATGTTTTAGCCTGTGATAAATGTCAGAGAGTTGGTAACATTAGTAGAAGGAATGAGATGCCTATGAATTACTCACTAGTGATTGAACCTTTCGATTGTTGGGGTTTTGATTTTATGGGTCCTTTTCCTTCTTCGCACAAGTACACTCACATTTTAGTAGCTGTTGATTATGTGACCAAGTGGGTTGAAGCAATCCCCACTGAAAGTGCTGATCACAAGACATCTTTGAAAATGCTTAAAGATGTAATATTTCCCAGGTTTGGTGTACCAAGGTATCTCATGACTGATGGGGGGTCACACTTCACGCACGGAGCTTTTAGAAAAGCTTTGGCCAAATACGATGTTAATCATAGAATTGCTTCACCATATCATCCTCAAACTAGTGGGCAAGTTGAGCTCACCAATAGAGAGATTAAGTTGATCTTGCAGAAAACAGTAAACAGAAATAGGAAGGATTGGTCAAACAAGTTAGGAGATGCTTTGTGGGCATATAGAACTGCTTACAAAAACCCCATGGGCATGTCTCCCTATAAGATGGTGTATGGCAAGGCTTGCCATTTGCCATTAGAGTTAGAGCACAAAGCTTTCTGGGCTGTTAGAGAGCTTAACGCTGACCCAAAACTAGCTGGTGAGAAGCGTCTCATGAACTTGACTTCTCTAGATGAATGGAGAAGTGAAGCTTACGAGAGTGCTAAAATGTTCAAGGAAAAGGTAAAAAAGTGGCATGATAGGAAGATTCTGAAACGTGAATTGAATGTTGGTGATAAAGTTTTGTTGTTTAGATCCCGTTTCAGGTTTTCTCCAGGTAAACTACTTTCCAGGTGGTAAGGACCATTTCATATTGAAGAAGTTTATCGGTCTGGTGCAATTAAGATTAACAATTTTGAAGGCACCAAACCTCAAGTTGTAAATGGGCAAAGACTTAAACATTACATAGCAGGAGACCCTGTCAATGTTGATGTGAATATAATATACACAACAAGCCATGAAGAACATGTTGCAGCCCTGTTTCAGACGCCAGCAGAAGCAGAATAAAGAAAAGGTATGTAGTACGGTAAGGAAACACCACAAACCATCATAAAAGTTCCGTATTACGAGTTTTTGCAAAATTAGTAAAATTCCGAGTCTAAGTGGAGCCGGAGACGACCTCCAGGGAGTCCAGGCGCCCCCCTGGCGCGCCCCCCACCTGGGCCGCGCCGGCAGGCCGCCTGGACACCCGGGAGCCCGTCTCCGACCCCGCTTTGGTCCGTTACCTTCCTTTCTGTGCATAAATTTTTCCTATATATTTTCCCGGATTGTTCCGGCAACGTATCTTGCGATTTCGCGTGTTTTCTCTTCGATCTGTTTCTGCCAGGGAATCTTTCAGCTGAATTTAGGTGCCATGGCTTCTCCAAGTTCCCCCAAGGACAAGTTCGTCGTCAACGTCATCAACCCTTACCTCGCTGAGGTGAAGAAGCACCCTCAGGTTGTTCGGATGGAGGACGGTGTCCTTCATCAAGAAGATCTGAAGGGACCTATCAAGGAGGGGAGCATCCAGGCCAGGCTGGAAGAAGTGGAGCAAGAAGTATTCGAGTACAAGAAGATGATCGAGCGTGGTGTCGAAGCTAACTTTGACATCACCAATGAGCTGAAGAACTACTTCCTGAAAGAGATGAAGGAGATGCGGGAAAGAATAACCGCGTCTGAAGAAAGAATTATAGAGCTCCAAGGGCAAATTAATGATCTACATAACCAGAACTGTGAGTATGAACTAAGGTTTATGCGCATGAGCATGGGTGCTGAATGCAGGATTCAGGAGATGAGCCTCTCATATGAGACTTTAGCAAGATATCCATGGAAGCGTTTCGCCAAGGACTACGTGATTAACGCCAACAAGTATGGGTGAAATCTCCTTGGGTAATGGCATTCCCTTGGCTTGTTCCAAGCTTGGGGGAGTGCCCCGGTATCTTTATCTTTACCTTTTGTCTTTTAGAGTCAAGTAGAGTCGTATCATGTCTAGGGAGGTTATTATATGAGATAGGTGTGTGCATTGAGGTCTATCGCTCCTTCGGTGAGGAATTGTATCCGTGAGTGTGGAGCCGTTTATGATGGAATATTAATGAGAAGTTTATTGGTTCCTTTTGCTGCACTCGGTATTCTCTTCACGCAATCGACCTTATATGATGATTCTTATAGGGAGTATTGACCTTATGTCAGGTATGGCTATGAAACTTTATTTAATCTTGGCAAATATAGCTTTGGTCATAACAACAAGCATGATTTTCTTAAATTATCAACATAGCCAAAACTTTATGTTATTATGCTTGAAGAGTTATGCTGACAAGGAAGACAACTTGATGTGTTATGCTTATTTCGATGTTCATGCTTTATATTGCTTTGCATCTTAGTCATCATGAATTGTCTGTTCTTTCAAAACCTTTGCTAGCCTAACTCTGTACTAAGCGGTATTCTGCTTGTGCATCCATACCCTTAAGCCAATACCTTCCATATGAGTCCACCATACCTACCTACTCGTGGTATTCCGCTACCACCTCCTAAAAGTATATAATTTATGTGTTATCCTCAAATGTTCAAAATCTTTTATTTTGTGCCTCTGTTCTAGCTCATGAGGAAGTAATAGCTAATTCATAGTCTTTTTGAGTTGGACAAGCTTTACCCCGGGATTGCATGTATAATGTGCAAACCCATAATACGAGAAGGAGCTGGCATAAAGTGCGCCCGGCTTAAAAATAATATAACAAACAAACCCTCCTTCACGGCAGTGATAAACAAAGGAGATTAAGAGGATGTTATCGTCCTCGTGCGGGAGCCGTTCCTCGAAACTTGTCCAGCTCAAAAAGCAATTGAGTTATCTATTAGCATTCGTTGACAAATCATGCACCCCTAAAAACTTGTTTTCATTCCGTTTGATTTGAGGATAGCACATGAGTTTTCCCTACTACCCTAGAGCAGGGCCTATCTTTTAATTTTAAGTTGAGTCAGTTACTTCTACTTCCTTCTATTTCTCAAAGAGAGCAGACGTTTGATGTTGATAAGGATTCATTCATATAAAGCTGCATTAAGATTTGTCATATCATATCCCTGTTGACATTATCATTCGATAAATAAGTTGTTTGTCATGCCCAGCTAAGGCAAACATCTTCCTCTGTGTTAACACTTTCACTTCTTGCCTATTAACATGTTATTTTCAAAAAGCTTCAATTGATCTCATCAAATATAAGAGCAAAAGTTAAATCTATTATTGTTCTTTGACCACAGGACATGTTTGCCATGATATAATGAGTTTCCTTAGCCCTACTTTCGAATATAAGTGTTATCACTCTTTCATAAGGGCCTTATGAGTTGAAGATTGATGTTGAGGATATTTGAGTTGGTAAAGAAACTATGATGCTTTTTGTCCGTATTCTATTTATCGACACTTCACTCTCTAAACTTGTGGACAGGTTTACCGAGTTCATATTCGCTTGGGGACAAGCGAGGTCTAAGCTTGGGGGTGTTGATACGTCCAAAATGCATCACTATTTTGTATCATAATTTATCCTTATTCATTGATATATTTCACGTTATGGTGATGTTCTTATGTTGTTTTGGTCTATTTTACACAGTTTGCAAACTCTCCGATGCCGGAACAGCAGACGCAGGATTCAGCAGTAAAAAGTGGACGCTGAGTTCCTTAAGAAGAATACCTCCAAATTACCTGAAAATTGACGGGAGACATTTTTCAGATGAATCACGAAGGCACGCAAAAGGGGAGCCAGAGGGGGGCCACAGGGTGCCCAGGCGGCCTGGGGGCGCGCCCCCCTGGCCGCGCTGGGGGGGGCGCCTGGAGCCCCTGGCCCACCTCCGGATGCCCCCTTTTGCCTATATACTCTCCGTTCTCCGAAAACCCTAAAAATAAGAATTTTTACGGAGTTCCGCCGCCGCTTCGAGGCGGAACCCTATAGAGAAGAAAAGGGCATCTCCGGCGGGCAGATTCCGTCGGGGAGATCACCTCCCGGAAGGGGAGATCATCGCCATCGTCATCACCATCGTCATGGGCATCATCGAGATCATCATCAACATCATCCCCAACACCAGCACCATCTCCATCTTCATCCAAATCTCATCTTACAATCGCAACTCGTGTTGTAACTCGTACTACCTATCCTCTCTACTCCATCGGTGTTGATTACTACTTTGTGGTGAATGCTATTGAGTTTTGTTGGAGAAATATTATTATGTCCAGATTGTTTATCACATATTTATCCCCACTGATCATGATCTCTTTTATGTCTCGTGAGTAGTTACCTTAGTTCTTGAGGACATGGGGAAAGTCTTGTTGTTAGTAGTCATATGTTGTTGAAGTAATATGTGTTGTTTGATACTTAAGTTGCGTTGTCATTCTACTAGTGGTGTTGTGTGAGTCGAACACCCAACACTTCGCCTTATTAAGGACCTAGGAGAATACATTATGTATAAAGAATGCTTATGGTGGGTTGCCAGAGTGACAAAAACCTGAACCCCAGTTCGCACGCTTTTGCATAAGGGAATAATGGATCCTCGATCGTATTGCTATGGTTAGGCTTTTGCCTTAAATTCCATCTTGTATTTGCGGATGCTTGCAAGGTGTTTAATCATAAGAGTGCATTCATCTTAGTCTAGAGAGTGCACTAGCATAGATCCACCCACTCAACACTTATCAACACATCACATAGTATCGATACGGAATATGGTGAAAGCACATGACTACTTCTCCCGTGCGTCCTCAGGAACGCTTTAGTCTTTATAAGTTCAGTTGCTAGGCCTCTCCTTTGCTAAGAAAGGATTGGGCCACTTGTTACTCTCAGTACCTTTTACATTACTTGCTTTTACTTTCCCGTTGCTTATACCGAGAAAACCCCTAAAAGTTATCTTTCAGTGCTTCCAGTAATTTCTTGCTCAGAATCGCTTATCAATACCTTCTGCTCCACGTTGGGTTCGACACTCTTACTTATCGAAAACGCTGCAATAGATCCCTTACGGTTGTGGGTCATCACCCGTGCACCCACGCGCCCCTCTTCTGTGTCGCCTCCATGTGGCCAGGCATGGCCCGCACGTCAGCAACCGCGAGCGCACCCACACCCGCCTTTTCGTCCTACTCTCACTCTCGCCATGGGGACCGCGAGCCCGAGCGTGCCGTCATGCGTCCCCGTCGCCCTAGCCCCTCTTAACCCCACTCACAATGTCCACTAGCTTCCTTGGGTTCCTCTCTTCCCCTCCCCGCCGCCAGGTGAGCTCTAGGCCACTAGATCTCCCACCTGCTCGCTGTCCCGAACGCATCTGAGAACATGGCCTCGTCGCCGGCATGCTCCCCGTCCTCCTCTGCCTCACCGACCGTGTCCATTTTCTTCCCCGCCGTCGATTACGTCCCTGGCGTCCACTACGCGGAGCTGAAGGCCCCATCTGCTTCCTCTCCTTCCTCGTCTTCAACTCCGGCCGCCGCGGGTGTTCGTCCACCCTCACCGTCGACTCCGACCCCCTCAAGGCAAGCCGCGCGTGTCATCACGTTCGTGGTGAGCTCACGGACCATCCCATGCCTTTTCCACCCTCATTTGCACATTCTAGCATCGAGTTTGTTGTGCGCATGAGCTCGCTGCCGTCGGACCTCGTCTCTGGCGAGTGTTTCGACCTCCGTAGCCCGTCTTTGCATGGCCAGCATCTCCGCCATGTCGCGTAGGTGTTGTTGCGTGTCTCGCCGCGCCGCTAGGTTCTGTTTTTGCTTCGCTGCAGCTCGTCGCCGCCGCCTCTGATTGTTGTCGCCGGCGTCGACTCCATCATCGTCTGGTGTGTCTAGTGGTACCCGGGGGCGTGGGATCCCTTCGTGGACTCGTTGTGCACCTCCGCCGTCCTGTTTGGTCGCCGGAGCAGCCCTGACGCACTCGCCGTCGTCTCTGTTCGCCGAACTGCAGTGGCTGGCCCCCCGATCTGAATATATTTCAGTTGCAGTTCCCCTTCTGTGTCAGACGCACGCATCCTAACCCAGTGGCTCGCCGCCCACTCCCTTAACGCGCAGACGTGAGTTTGATTCCCCTCAGGGCCGTGGAAAATGCCTAGTTTTGCATTTTTCTGTCCCGCTGACACCCAGGCCCCACTTGTCATTCTCTGTACACACGCACCCACTTCCACACACCCCGCACTGCCACCTCAGCTCCATGGACCCACTAGTCATGGTCTGAGACTAGTCCAAGCTGAGTCTGAGGTGCCTTTTGTCTTTTCTATTTTGTTTTGTTTTATTTAAATTTTGTTTGCATTTTGAATTCATCATATCTTTTAAACTATGCATCTGTTCAAAATGTTTTATATATGAAAACTGCTTAGTTTTTAGTGTAGATTGTTTATATGCATTTTTTGCCATGTTAAAAGCATTTAAGATGATGTTTGAATATATTTTGTTAATAACATGTTCAAATTGGTTTAATTCATAACTAAATAACCGTAGCTCCAAATTTGACAAACTTTATATGTAAATGGGGTGGAAAAATGTGTAGAATAACATGATGTTGTTACTTTACACGTTCAACAACTCTAAAATATTGTCACCGCAGATCTGGTCCATATTTATTTTTATGCACATGGGAGTTTCCGGAATTGTTGTTTGTTCCTTCCGGCCAATTTAAAATGCTTGCATGATGTTGTTGGTTTTATGATGCATTCCTTGCCATGCTAAACAACTTTTAAACATGTTGGGTGCTTGGTTAGTTCAACTAAATAACTACATAAGTGAGTATGGTTGTTCTTGCACTCTTTTGCATGATGTGTCCCCTTACATGAATTGTGTTCTTGCATAATACCATGCCACATGTGCACTCATCATGTTCCTTTGAGATGCATCATATCCTGTCCATGCACATATGCATCATGTCTTGCATCATGTGTATGAGCATTGCATGGTGATTGATTGTTGTTCCGGTATTTGTATTGTTGTGTTGGTTAGAGCCCGGTGACGATTCGGAGTTCGAGGTTCCTGTCGAGACTGAGTTTGAGGAGCAAGGTTACGATCCCTCCGTGGACTTAACAGGCAAGATGACCATTCCCCGATATCACCTCTATCTTTGCCTTACTAGTTGTCTCGTTCTTTAGATATGCCTTGATGCCTATTCCTGTTTTTCAGCCTCCCATGTTACCATGAAACACTCTAACTGCCGTCCTAGCAAACCGTTGATTGGCTAAGCATGCTGTGGGGACCCCGACTTAGAAGTCGAGATCACCGAATGCACGTGTACAGTGATCCTAGAGATCAATGCTCACTGAACACACAGAAGCTGAATAACAAGAGTCTTACATCCATACGTATCGTCTTACACAAATTATGGCCATTATGGCCAAGTCTTACATAGATAAAGCCTCACGGGCTGAATAGCAAATAACTCAAATAGCGGAAGTCTTCGATGATAGGTAGAACCCATGCCATCTGCCTTAACCCTAAAGGCATTCTGACTGGGATAGCTTCCTAGTTTGCATGTTCGTCTCGAAAGAACTCTTCATCATATTCCTGTTCATCCATGCCTGGCCAATTAAATAACAAGTGGCAAGCCAATGAGTACTTTGAATGTACTCGCAAGCAACCCATGATGTGGTTCAAAATAACAATGCAATTGAACAATAATGAACAATCTAGCAAGGGCTAGAATAAATATTCTACCAACAGGTTTATGCATCAATAAACTCGCGTAACCTCGAAGGCAGGTTACCAATATCAACATGAATATGATTCAACTCATCGAGTCAAGTCACCACCTTGACTCATCACACACGCATACTATCACCGATGAAGTAAAATTCTGGACATAGTTTAAGTAGCACCACCCAACTGTCCATGACCGTGGACACGGCTATTCGAATAGTTTTACACTCTGCAGAGGTTGCGCACTTTACCCACAAGATCCGGGAAGCTTTCGTGTCATCCACGATCCCGCAGTACCTCAAGTACTCGGGGGAAGCACCTGGTCATTATCTTTCCTTAGACGACACTAACATAGAGTCCACTCGTTGGTACACGGCGGGGCCCGCCTGTCATCTCCAACCTCACGGCCACGGCGACGGCGAGCTCACCGGCGTTGATTCCGGCCACGGCGACGGCAACGGAGGGCAGGGATGAGTTCAGCGTCGTGTTGCGGAGGCAGGGGTGGTGGTGTGGCACGCCGGGGAGGTCTGGTTCGCCGGCGGCGAGGTGGGACAGCGTAGGGTCGTCGGGAAGTCGTCGCTCCGGCCGTTTCCAACTGCTACAGAGAGGGGAAAACGAGGGGAAAGCATCAGTGACGCATGGTGGTTCTAGATCGGGCAGAAAGAGGGGCGGAGGAGGCCCGTACTGCGAGATCACCGGCGGCCCGATGCGGCGGAGCTCCGGTCGATCCCGAGCACTGGAGCTTCCTGGGGAAGAACGGGTGGTGCTGGCGTGTTGTTGTGAGAGTGTGGAGGCTGCTGGTGCCGTTGGAGAGGCTCGGGGGGGTCCTATTTATAGGGGAACGGCGGGGTCCCGTGGACCGGTGCGCCGGCGAGCTCCTGCTCGATGCTACGGCGCACGGGAGGCGACGGGAGTGAGTCAGTGGTGTTGCTGGACGAGTCCTACGTCCATTAGAGGAGAGAGGAGGAGCGGGGAGGCTTCCAAACCGTGCGCGCGTGCGAGCCCGAGGAGTGGACGCCGCGGACGGCCGGTGCGCGTGTGGCGACGGCCACTGGAGGGCGCAGGAGGAGGGGGGACAGCGCCGGGGTGGTTGCGGACGTCGAGGGGCATCGACTGGCGCGAAGGGGAAGCCCGAGGCTGTCGGGGGCAGATGATTGGCCGAAGCTACAGTGCGTGGGCGCACTGTAGTGCGCTCTGGAGCGCCCTTATCGCATGCCACGGCATGCCATTGGGCCTCTGGACGCGTCCATCGTGTCTGGGGGGTCCACGGTGATGCAAGTAGTTCGTATGCAGCCTTGGATGCTCTGGAGAGTCAAGGAGAGAGAGAGGAGGCTGGTGACTTAGTAAGAAATGGATGTCCAGCAGGGTGAACTAGGGTGTTTACCCCTCAATCATGGAGCTGGGGTCCTGGGGAAGTTACTGGAGGTAGCTAGAAACTGGATGAACGTGTGGTAGAAAGTTGAGGCCAAGGTAAAAGGTAAAAGTGATCAAGAAGAGGGTTTTAGTAATTCTGCAGAAGGTGTTTGATCAGTGTCTGGTCAAGCAAATGATCTCCACTTGCCATGACACTTAACAGGATTGAATGACATGTGAAAATAGGGTGCTTCACCAAATTTGGGCTCATTTGAAGAAACTAGCCAATGTAACTTTGGTGAACCCTAGAAATCAACAGAAATGGCTTCATCTTGTTTGAGTCAAGCTAATCATCTCCCCTTGATGCACCACTTGGTGTAGTTTCATCATTTGGGGTATTGATCATGCCCACAAAGTTTGAAGCTCCAGGTAAAAAGTTGGTAATGTAAAGTTGTCCAAATTTGCATTTGAACAGAAAGGGTTTTGGGGTGTTCTGATCAAGTTGCTCTATTCCAAATCTTGTGCCATTTGGTCTAGATGCCTTATTAGGCATTTCTAGCATGTGCACCAAGTTTGAGAGCATTTGGACAAGTTTGGCAATGTAGAGTTGCTCAAACTTCAAATATGGACAGAATGGTTATGGAGGGTTTTGATGATGTTTTCTTGCTTCCCAAGGCATGGGACATGGCAAGATCATCAAATATGTCATATGTGACATGATAGAATTTCCCTGGAATTTTTGGAGAATATTTCCTTTGTAAATATTTCAAAAGTTTGAAATATCCAGAAAGGGTTTAAGAGGGATTAGCCCATTATTTTGAACATGACCAAGTGTTGAAACTCTTATATACGGACAATATATGTCCTATGAGTCTCCCTGAATTTTGGCAAATATTTTTGAAATAGTTAAATAATTTTTCCCTATTAAAGACCATTTCTGGCCTTAAGAAAAAGCTTTTAAATAAAATAGGAAAATAACTTTTAAAATTATACCTTTGTGGTTTCTGGGAGTCCTATGACTACTAGGTCTCAAATATACTTTTTGAAATAATTTTCTCACCCTAAATCAAACACTTGCAGTGCAAATCTCAATTGAGGGGTTTTTGGAAAACTAAATTTGTAAAATACATTTTGGCCAAATTAATTTTGTAAGAAGATTCTATACTGTTATATAACACTTGGCATGATCATTGGGCAGAAGTTTTGGGTATAGAGATGAATTCTACAAGAGGTAATAGTTGACTTAATGAGCACATGAAAAAGCACATGAAGAAAAAGTCAATTCCAAATAAAAGCCAAATGATGCTAAAAAAATTTGCTGGTCCAAATTTTCATGCTTCATCAATGCAAATAACATGTTACAAAATGCAGGGTGTGACAGACCTACCCCCCTTACAAGAATCTCGTCCCCGAGATTCCTAAACTAGGTCTTAAAAGAGATCGGGAAACTCGGATCTAAGATAGTCTTCACGTTCCCAGGTTGCTTCTGCTTCGGTGTGGTTGCTCCACTGGACCTTGAAGTACTTGATGGTACGGCTTCGCGTCCGTCGTTCTGCTTCGTCCAGAATGCGAATGGGCTTCTCACGGTAGGTTAAATTAGGCTGCAGATCAATAGCTTGGTGATCAACATCCTTGTAGAGATTGGGCTTGTCCGGAACTTGGAGGCATTTCCGGAGTTGTGACACATGGAACACATTGTGCACATCGGATAGCTCAGGTGGTAGTTCCAACTGGTAAGCCACTTCTCCTCGTCGTGCAGTGATCTCAAAGGGTCCGATGAACCTTGGTGCGAGCTTCCCCTTGACGTGGAAACGCTTGGTTCCCTTCAGAGGAGTTACCCGCAGGTACACATGGTCCCCGACATGGAAACTCATGTCCCGACGGTGAGTGTCAGCATAGCTCTTTTGCCTTGACTTGGTTGCCTTCAAACGCTCTCTGACTAGTTCGACTTGCTCTTCTGCTGCGCGGAGAATATCCGGTCCAAAGACTAGTCCTTCTCCAGTCTCTGACCAATTGAGGGGTGTGCGGCATCTACGTCCGTACAACACCTCAAATGGTGCCATCTGAAGGCTCGACTGGTAACTGTTGTTATAGGAGAACTCAGCAAAAGGGAGACAATCTTCCCACTTGGCTCCATACGCCAAGACACAGGCTCGGAGCATATCTTCGAGAATCTGATTGACTCTTTCTGTCTGACCTCCGGTCTGTGGGTGGAAAGCCGTGCTGAAAGATAACTTGGTTCCCAAGGCTTCTTGGAACTTCATCCAGAACCTTGAGGTGAACTGGGTTCCTCGATCTGACACAATCTCCTTGGGAACGCCGTGAAGACTTACGATCCTGTCGATGTAGAGAGCTGCCAGCCGGTTGCCATCATAAGTGGTCTTGACAGGAATGAAATGGGCCACCTTGGTCAAATGATCGACTATGACCCAGATAGAGTCATGTCCTCTATTCGACCTCGGTAATCCAGTGATGAAGTCCATTCCGACTTTATCCCACTTCCACTCAGGAACTTTGAGTGGTTGAAGGAATCCAGCGGGTCGCTGATATTCAGGCTTGACCCTTTGGCACACATCACACTTTGCAACATAGGTTGCAATCTCTCTTTTCATCCCGTGCCACCAGAATCGTGCCTTCAAGTCTTGGTACATCTTGGTTCCTCCGGGGTGGATGGAATACGGAGTGTCGTGGGCTTCTTGCAGAATCAGGTTCTTCAGCTCTGTGTTGTTTGGTACGCAGATGCGGCCTTTGTACCAAACAATCCCGTGCTCGTCTTTGGAGAATCCTGGGGCCTTGCCTAGCTTCATCTTCTTCTTGATGCCTTCAATGCTTGCGTGTCCATCTTGTGCCTTCTTGACTTCGTCCATCAGGGTCGGTCTGACTTCCAAATGATCCAGAAATCCAGGGATGACCGATTCCAAACTGAATTGTTCGAGTTCCTTAAACAAGGCTGGTTGCCTTTCTTGAATAACGGTATTCAAAGAGCAAGCCTTCCTGCTTAAGGCATCGGCCACCACGTTAGCCTTCCCGGGGTGATATTGAACACTGAGGTCATAGTCTTTGATGAGTTCCAACCATCTTCGCTGCCTCATGTTCAATTCCTTTTGGGTGAAAATGTACTTCAGACTTTTGTGGTATGTGTAGATCTCACACCGTTTCCCTAGGAGATAATGCCGCCATGTCTTCAAGGCATGAACTACTGCCGCTAACTCAAGATCGTGAGTAGCGTAGTTCTCCTCATGAGGTCGTAGCTGCCTGGAGAGGTAGGCTATGACTCAGCCTTCTTGCATCAGAACGCTTCCCAGTCCGGTTCGAGAGGCATCACAATATATCACGAACTCCTTGTGAATATCAGGTGTTGCCAGAACTGGGGCGGTGGTCAATCTCTTCTTGAGCTCTTGGTAGCTCTCTTCGCATTTTGGCGTCCACTCGAACTTCTTGTCCTTCTTGAGGAGCTGAGTCATTGGCCGTGCAATACTAGAGAATCCTTCCACGAATTTGCGGTAATAGCCCGCAAGTCCGAGGAAGCTTCTGACTTCCTTGACGGTCGTTGGAGATTGCCATTGGGTCACAGCTTCGATCTTTGCGGGATCAACTGATAATCCTTCTTCGGTCAAGACGTGACCTAAGAATCCAACTTTATGCAGCCAGAACTCACACTTGCTGAATTTGGCATACAGTTGGTGCTCTCGAAGCTTGTCTAGGACCATCCTCAGATGCTGCTCGTGCTCTTCTTCCGACTTCGAAAAGACAAGAATGTCATCAATGAAGACAACAACGAACTTGTCCAAATATTCCATGAAGACTTTATTCATGAGAAACATGAAGTAGGCTGGGGCATTGGTTAACCCAAAGGACATGACCGTGCACTCGTACAGGCCATATCTGGTTACGAATGCCGTCTTCGGAATATCTTGGGGTCTGATCTTTAGCTGGTAGTACCCAGATCTGAGGTCGATCTTGGAGAACACCTTGGCTCCGCTGAGCTGATCAAACAGATCTTCGATCTTGGGAAGTGGATATTTGTTCTTGATTGTAACTTCATTGAGGGAACGATAGTCAATGCATAAGCGGATGGTACCGTCCCTCTTTGCCACAAACAGAACAGGAGATCCCTAAGGGGAGGCACTTGGGTGAATAAATCCCTTCCTCAGCTGCTCTTCCAGCTACTTCTTCAACTCAGCTAATTCTTCCATCCCCATTCTATAAGGCTTCTTATAGATGGGTCCTGCTCCGGGCACGAACTCAATGTCACGGTCAAGGGGCATTCCCGGTAGTTCATCCGGAAAGACATCAGGATACTCACATACCACCGGTACTTGCTCTAGCCCAACTTCAGACAGACAGTTGACTTGAGCGGCTCGAGAGGAAGAGGAGTTGGAATGTAATGCCCAGGATGGAGTTATACCTCCTACGTGTCGAGGCACGACTTAAAGGCATAAGTCCATCCTAGAATGATCTCAAGTTTGGTATCTTTGCACAACTCATGTAAAAGAGGGATTAAATTGCAAAAGGAGATAGTTGGCTTACACTCGCCACTTCACACAATACAATACATAAGCAATACATCATTCAAAACATCACAGCCCGACTACGGGTAAGATCCAAAAGAAAGATACCAAACAACAAAAGCCACAGGTCAGGATCGAATCCTAGTAGAAACCACTACTGAACATCGAAACGTCACAAGCAAACGGTCAAACTCTTCAACAAGCTCCTGGTGAAGCACTGAACCAGCTCCTGCCTCAAACTCGGCTGAACCTGCATCTGGTGTGGTGAAGTAACTGTGAGCCACAGAGGACTCAGCAATCCCGTTCCCGGGTAACACGACTATCTAAGCCTTGGGTGAGGATAAGGCTGAAGAAAGAATAAGAGGTGAAGGAACAAACAAGAGTCTGCAGCAGCAACTAGCACTAACTTACGTAATAGAGAGCGAGAAGAGAAGTGCATCGGTCGAAAGATGATCACGAAGTGATCCTAACTAAAGCCGGTCAAACATAACCCCACCGTGTTCAACTCCCGAATCCCTATTCGGAAATTGACAGTAACGGAACACACGCTGGTAGTGTATTAGAAACATTGTGTCAAGTTATCTACAACCGGAATTAACAAGCTCCCATCTGCCACATAACCGCGGGCACGGCTTTCGAAAGTTCAAACCCTGCAGGGGTGTTCCAACTTGGCCCATCACAAGCCCACGATCCGCGGAGTCGCAACTCCATAGGTGGGAAGACCCGAGTATCCTCGGAATCCCGTGCTCAAGTTAAACCGAACTAAGGTAAGGCTAATCCAGCAAATCCTCCCGGCGTGCCGACACCCTGATAGTAGCCGCGCGTATCTCGTCTCAGGCCATGACCGGATGAGCACAGCGTACAGTGGCCGAAATACCCAAGTTGCCAAGGGGGGCCCCGCACACGACTCTAGTTTGGACCAACACTCAAATCGAGCACTGGCCCAGGGGGGTGGAATTAAGATGAAAGGGGTAGCTAGTCCCATTCAAGTTTTATTAGTTTGTTATTAGGCAAATAGTACCAATGTTGGGACTTGCTGGAAAAGACTTAGCACTTAGCGGTTTATCAAGGGGGTCCCATACACCCCAACCGTGTTAGGAACGCAAAATCAAGGAACATAACACCGGTTTATACGGTTCCTAACGGCATGAGTGGAACAAATCACCAAGCAAAAGGCTTAGCCTTCCACCCTTGCCAGTATATAGATGATTTCATTTAAGCATTTATATAGTGTGATATAACCCAACCAAACTTCAACATGAAGCAAGCATCTTCAATCTTCGCCTGCAACTAACAATGCTATAAGAGGGGCTGAGCAAAGCCTACGTATAGCCAAGCAACGGTTTGCATAGGTAGGTTGGTTAAACATGGCAATTGGTTACAAGTAGGAGGCTGACAAGAAAGATCATGGGCATCGAGGCAAAACTATAGATCATGACTTCTAGCAATAGGCAAAAATAGTAATGGTATCCGGGTTCGGTCATCTTGCCTGGAATTCCACAAGGGAGAAGAACAAGTCCACGAAGTAGACGGAGCAACACAGTCGAGAGAAACCTCACAACTCCGGAACGAAACCGAAGCTATCAAGAGAAGCAAACCGGAAAGAAACAAACAACACGGTAAACACACAAGCATAAACATGGCATACAATGCACATCCAAGTATGATGCATGTCCGGTTTAAAGATGCAAGGCATGGCAAAGAGCACAAACAATTACTACAAGTTAAGTGGAGATCAATATGCAACGAGTTGCATATTGACGAAACACCACATTTAATTATTTAGTTGACTCTCATTATTTACAAGACAAGATTAAATGGTTTTAACATGGCAAGAGGTGAAGCATAAAGAAACTACACTATTTAGGCATTTTAAATGAGGCCGGAAATAACAACAACATATCCGGAAAATCCCCATGAGCATGTTTAATAATTATAAGCAACAACAATTCACACATATACGTGTTGTTAAACATGATGCGGATGACATGATCAAGTTTATGCAAGTTTTATTAAAAAGGTTGACTTAAAAGAGATATGAAGCATTGTCACCGTGGTGGAAGAAAAGGGTGCCACGGCAACGATCCGAAATGATGCAAAGGCAACAACTCGGTTCCGGTAACTCGTTGAGAGTCTGGTGCAAAAGGTAGAATCGACGTGAGCAAGTCGAACAAGATGAAAGTGGGTGGATTCCGTCACCGGGTTCCCACGAGTCGGTGATGAGGCAACCGAGGAACATGACAAAAGGTCGGAACGGGCACGAGCACACAAGGGGAACATTTCATACAACACAAGCAAGCATGCACGGGTCATCCCCGGGGTCGTTTCGGTATACCTTCGAAGCGTGCGTTTCGGGACGGTCCGAGTTCGTAGTAGAAGTAGTGGAACACGGTTCGTAGAGGAAGTAGTCGTTCACGGGGTGTAGTCGTTCTCGCAACTCGTAGAGGAAGTAGTGGTTCACGTCATCGTGTCGTGGTACTTGGCGAATTCCTCGTTTCCGGGCGACGGTAGAGGTACTCGCGCTCATTCTTCCGTAGATGAACGGGTCGTCGTGGTACTTGTCGGGGCCGTCTTGGCAACGTAGTTGTACACGTGGCCGTCGTGGGAAGTAGTGGAACTTGGTCGTTTTCCGGGCGTCGGTAGTCGTACACGGGGCGTTTTGTAGATGTTCACGGATCTTGTTCGTAGATGTACTTGATCAGGTTGCCGGTAG
>LR738715.1:511691245-511704658 GCA_902687465.1 Secale cereale
AGGGAGGAGAGATGGGCCAGAGAGAGAGGGAAAGGAGGAGATAGGCCAGGGAGGCCCAAGAGGCTGGGAACCCAGATGGGCTGGAAGGAGGAGAGGGAAGGCTGGGCCTCTCTTCCTCTTTTAATTTCTCTTAGCAGAAAAACAACTACGAGGGAAAAAGAAAGAAAGAGGAGGGGGTTAGGGCAAAAACACAAGAGGCTATTTTTCTCGGCATCATAAACATGAGCACGACCGGAGAAAAATATAAAAGGCCAGTACGGAAAATAATTCAAACATATTTGAATTTAATTCAAATAGGTTTGAACTAAGACGAGATTATTGAAGTGTCCAAAAATGTTCAAATTTTTGGAGGAACCTCGAAACAAGGGAAAAGAATTATTGGCAAGGTTTTTGACGATGAACTTGAAGTGAAAAAGACATGGGGAAATTTGCAAGTGTGTTATGGTGATTCCGAAGCAATGGAATATTTATTAATATAGCTCCCTAAATATTGAGAGGCTTTTCTATGTTATAAAGAGAAGTCACCTTCCCTCGATTTAAATGGACCGAAGGTCCACACGGTTTATTTAGGTTGAGATGCAAAATAAAAAAATGACATGATGGCATGATGACATGATGCAATGCAAAAATAAATAACACCACCACAAAAGAACACACGGGCAACCCGGAACATCTTGAACCTTCGGGAATCTTCTAGAATCTTCTGGGACGTCGGTCTCGGGCGTCACAACTCTCCCACACTAACAGAGGATCTCGACCCCGAGATCCTAGAGATATCACCGGGTAACAACGAAAAGGAGGAGGTAAAACAAAGTTGCTTCTTTGACAGACGAGTGAAACCAAAGAACCTTGAGAGGTAGAACAACCTTGAAAGAAAGAATGCAACGGAGATTAACAAATATGAAAACTCCGTTAGGAAGAGAACAAGGAACATCACGAGAACCTTGCAGGTTGAAAGACATGAAACAAGTGCTCATGGACTTAAAGAATATGAAACCGCAATGGTATAGTCAAGGAATAAGAATGACAGAATTCGGACAGCACTCCGTCTGAAAAATGGAAGGAATTGAACAAGAACTTGCCAAGTTGAGATGATACTTGATGAAATCAACAACATATAGCCTCCGGAACATTAAAAGAATGGCACAAGGGGTAAGAAAGACTCAGACAGCACTCCGATTGAAGAGTGAGGCAAAAATAGATAAAAGACGGAACTTGAATGAAGAATACAACACTCCGGTTAAAAGACTAGAAAAGAAAAGAACATGATCTTGAAAAGAAAACAAGATGATGGTTTGGAGAGAGCAACATCACAATGCCTCCGGAATGAAAGAATAGAATATAGCTCAATGAAAGAATTGAACAGAGAAGAAAATGACAACTTCTCCCAAAATTAAATTTGAAAGAGCATCCTTACGAAGAAGGGTTGAACGGAGTTGTTGGAAAAAATCAACAACGAAAGAATAAGCTTCATGTGGGCTTATGGAAAACATCTCCAAATTAAGAGGTGACAACCAGCCACTAACGAAAACATTTAACTGGATTGAGAACAACAAGGAGACGAAAAACTTATTTCACCGGAAGGATAAATGAAGAACTTGGGTCATTTATAAGCACCATAATTAGCAACAATCCTTAGGGAAAGCTTTTAGGTGAAATACAACCCAAGATAACTCCAACGAATAAATTGAAGGGTTGAAAGGATCTCCTGAACAAGGAAAAATGATGGGTTTAAATATCTCATTCTTGATAACTCGTGAATCATGAAACATGAAGGAAAATTATCAAGAATGCCATAACACCATCTGAAAGATAAGGTAGAAAGAATTGCGATTGGAAAGCATGATGAAGAATGCTTGAGCTCCAACAAAAATCTTGATGAAAACTTCGAGGATGAATTAAAACATGATGAACCACCATGAAGAACTCCGGTAATGAAAGCATGAGAAGTGAAAGATGAAAATAATAAGATTCAAGGCCCGCGATGAATTAGATGGAGGTTTGAAATGATATAATTGAAATAACTTGGATCTCCGGAAAACAAGATGAACAACTTAGGACCGAGAATATGATATGATGAACAAGCTCCAGACAAAAGAATTAAACACTTGGAAGGAACAAGAATAAGAATTAAGTTGTGAGTATCCTTCACCAATTTAAATTGATGACAACCAAAGGATTTGGCATACTACTTATTCTCGTTGGGAAGGAATTAAAGAGAGATCTAGCACAAGCTTGGGTAAATCTTCAACGAACCACCGGTAGGATTATGAAAAGAACAAATGAATTAAAATGATAACAACGGAAGAGTAACTTGAAAGAACCACCGTAAACACATGGAGACGAACGAAGAGGCATCAATGAAGAATATTTGGAGGATGAAGTTGAAAACTGAGAACGAAGAAATATTCGGAAATGATGGCCTTCGGAGGATCACAAAGAAAAGAATTCAAGAATGCTTCGGATGGGTATAAAAGAATTCCTCACAATCTGAACAATAATGAGGATGGCATGAAGCTAGAATCACAATCTTCAAGAAGACGGGCCAAGATTAAGAAAAACACTTCTCCGGTCTCCAAATGTTGAGAATGAAGACGAGAAATGCCATGAAGAATTGTTGAGCACTCCGGACGAATGACAAAAGGAAGGTGGAGCAAAAGATGGAATAATTGAAAACAAGCTTGGAGAAGGCAAGTGACTGATGGAGCTCATTCTTACGTCACACTTTGAAAAGAATTTGAGTATAACTCCAGAAAATAGAAGAGTCAGGTAAGATCCTGAAAAAAGACCTGTGGGTTAGGGCCCACTATAGAAATCACCGTTGGAAAGATTGCTTAAGAGATATTGCACCGGTTGAATTAAATGGCTTGAATAAGATGACAATCCTCAGAAATAGCTTGGACGGATTAAGAATGGAATTATGAATCTTCAGCACTCCGGATAAGAATAGCAAGAGGAGAATGATTAATTGGTGCACCGGAATAAGAAAGCATTGTGAAATGAGGAAAAGGATAAGATCAACACCGAAATCTTGAATTACATCCACCGGAAGAATCTGAGAACAAAAGAATGATGAACTTGAAGCTCTTGAGCATTTTCATGATAAAGCACCGGATAAGAACATTGAAGGAAAAGAATGAAGAAATATCACATGAATAAAATGGATACTTCATTTAAGAATTCCAGCTCCAAGAAGAAGAAGGGTGGGAGGGTGGGGAAAACAAAACAACTTGGGATGAATGAAACAGACAAATCGTCAGATTTCTCAACGACGTCCGTAAGGAATAACTTGAAGAGAAGGCACACCGGTTGAAAAGGATTAACATGACCATCTTGATGATCAAGAAGGAACTAGCTCTCCCATAGAAATATGAGAACACCAATTAAGAAAGGTATGGAATCAACATTGACATCGAAGCAACTCGAATACCATAATCAAAACAAGAACAAAGGGTAGATATGCAACATGATCTTCACAACATCATTCGAACAGAGGATCGAACGAATGAATTCTGTAGGTACATCACTGGTCGAGAAGCCACTTGGATAGCAAAATGAAAATAAAAAGGAACAAGGATCAGATAGAACAAATACAAGATAGAAGCTTCGTTCCGACATATTCGTGCTGAAAGCTCATGGAACGTGTTACAAAAGGGTTTTGCAATCCCCGGATCAGCATAGCCAAGGACCCTTTAAGATGCAACTCCCGATCAGAACAAGTCCATAAAACCACTTCACTCAATGTAGAACCCCAAACTTCATATCGAGCATCCGTTGGAAGAATGCCTAGAACTACTAGATGAACCCACCTATAGATTTCCGAAAGTTTTCAGTTATGCAATCAGGTGTTGGGGATACACGGGAAGCACCGCGCAATCAACTCTAAACCTACATCCAGGTGTATCCATCCTTCAACACATAACCAGTCTTTCTCGGAAACTGTTTACCTCGGACCTTCGAAAAGCATCCACTATAACAAGCTATGGCAATACTCTCGAACTACCTCCCCAGTACTGGGTGATGTCGGGGTTATCTTGCCACTGGCCGTATAGGAGAGATTTTCGATGTCGGCCGTCTTAAGTATTTAGTACTGCCGCGATATGCTTGTGTCAATGATACCCCGAAGCTCAACTCCTCGGTAACAGGAGGCATCGAGAACAATATCCTTGTCACAAGAACATCGAAACAATCCCAGAATACTCGCGGGATCCTAAATTTTTTTGTTGCAATTTTTGAAAGTAGAAGAGGCAAGAGTAGACGTCAGGAGTCCTCACCAGAGAGAAAGGGGATGAGAAGCAAAGAAATCCTACTCTCCGATATAATATAGGACTCAAAAAGTTTTCAGTGTGTGCCTAGACTCAACCGTCAACGATTCGATCAAACAGTGGGGGCTTCTAGGTCGGAGAAGGCTCTGAATACCAACTTGTAATGCCCAGGATGGAGTTATACCTCCTACGTGTCGAGGCACGACTTAAAGGCATAAGTCCATCCTAGAATGATCTCAAGTTTGGTATCTTTGCACAACTCATGTAAAAGAGGGATTAAATTGCAAAAGGATATAGTTGGCTTACACTCGCCACTTCACACAATACAATACATAAGCAATACATCATTCAAAACATCACAGCCCGACTACGGGTAAGATCCAAAAGAAAGATACCAAACAACAAAAGCCACAGGTCAGGATCGAATCCTAGTAGAAACCACTACTGAACATCGAAACGTCACAAGCAAACGGTCAAACTCTTCAACAAGCTCCTGGTGAAGCAATGAACCAGCTCCTGCCTCAAACTCGGCTGAACCTGCATCTGGTGTGGTGAAGTAACTGTGAGCCACAGAGGACTCAGCAATCCCGTTCCCGGGTAACACGACTATCTAAGCCTTGGGTGAGGATAAGGCTGAAGAAAGAATAAGAGGTGAAGGAACAAACAAGAGTCTGCAGCAGCAACTAGCACTAACTTACGTAATAGAGAGCGAGAAGAGAAGTGCATCGGTCGAAAGATGATCACGAAGTGATCCTAACTAAAGCCGGTCAAACATAACCCCACCGTGTTCAACTCCCGAATCCCTATTCGGAAATTGACAGTCACGAAACACACGCTGGTAGTGTATTAGAAACATTGTGTCAAGTTATCTACAACCGGAATTAACAAGCTCCCATCTGCCACATAACCGCGGGCACGGCTTTCGAAAGATCAAACCCTGCAGGGGTGTTCCAACTTGGCCCATCACAAGCCCACGATCCGCGGAGTCGCAACTCCATAGGTGGGAAGACCCGAGTATCCTCGGAATCCCGTGCTCAAGTTAAACCGAACTAAGGTAAGGCTAATCCAGCAAATCCTCCCGGCGTGCCGACACCCTGATAGTAGCCGCGCGTATCTCGTCTCAGGCCACGACCGGATGAGCACAGCGTACAGTGGCCGAAATACCCAAGTTGCCAAGGGGGGCCCCGCACACGACTCTAGTTTGGACCAACACTCAAATCGAGCACTGGCCCAGGGGGGTGGAATTAAGATGAAAGGGGTAGCTAGTCCCATTCAAGTTTTATTAGTTTGTTATTAGGCAAATAGTACCAATGTTGGGACTTGCTGGAAAAGACTTAGCACTTAGCGGTTTATCAAGGGGGTCCCATACACCCCAACCGTGTTAGGAACGCAAAATCAAGGAACATAACACCGGTTTATACGGTTCCTAACGGCATGAGTGGAACAAATCACCAAGCAAAAGGCTTAGCCTTCCACCCTTGCCGGTATATAGATGATTTCATTTAAGCATTTATATAGTGTGATATAACCCAACCAAACTTCAACATGAAGCAAGCATCTTCAATCTTCGCCTGCAACTAACAATGCTATAAGAGGGGCTGAGCAAAGCCTACGTATAGCCAAGCAACGGTTTGCATAGGTAGGTTGGTTAAACATGGCAATTGGTTACAAGTAGGAGGCTGACAAGAAAGATCATGGGCATCGAGGCAAAACTATAGATCGTGACTTCTAGCAATAGGCAAAAATAGTAATGGTATCCGGGTTCGGTCATCTTGCCTGGAATTCCACAAGGGAGAAGAACAAGTCCACGAAGTAGACGGAGCAACACAGTCGAGAGAAACCTCACAACTCCGGAACGAAACCGAAGCTATCAAGAGAAGCAAACCGGAAAGAAACAAACAACACGGTAAACACACAAGCATAAACATGGCATACAATGCACATCCAAGTATGATGCATGTCCGGTTTAAAGATGCAAGGCATGGCAAAAAGCACAAACAATTACTACAAGTTAAGTGGAGATCAATATGCAACGAGTTGCATATTGACGAAACACCACATTTAATTATTTAGTTGACTCTCATTATTTACAAGACAAGATTAAATGGTTTTAACATGGCAAGAGGTGAAGCATAAAGAAACTACACTATTTAGGCATTTTAAATGAGGCCGGAAATAACAACAACATATCCGGAAAATCCCCATGAGCATGTTTAATAATTATAAGCAACAACAATTCACACATATACGTGTTGTTAAACATGATGCGGATGACATGATCAAGTTTATGCAAGTTTTATTAAAAAGGTTGACTTAAAAGAGATATGAAGCATTGTCACCGTGGTGGAAGAAAAGGGTGCCACGGCAACGATCCGAAATGATGCAAAGGCAACAACTCGGTTCCGGTAACTCGTTGAGAGTCCGGTGCAAAAGGTAGAATCGACGTGAGCAAGTCGAACAAGATGAAAGTGGGTGGATTCCGTCACCGGGTTCCCACGAGTCGGTGATGAGGCAACCGAGGAACATGACAAAAGGTCGGAACGGGCACGAGCACACAAGGGGAACATTTCATACAACACAAGCAAGCATGCACGGGTCATCCCCGGGGTCGTTTCGGTATACCTTCGAAGCGTGCGTTTCGGGACGGTCCGAGTTCGTAGTAGAAGTAGTGGAACACGGTTCATAGAGGAAGTAGTCGTTCACGGGGTGTAGTCGTTCTCGCAACTCGTAGAGGAAGTAGTGGTTCACGTCATCGTGTCGTGGTACTTGGCGAATTCCTCGTTTCCGGGCGACGGTAGAGGTACTCGCGCTCATTCTTCCGTAGATGAACGGGTCGTCGTGGTACTTGTCGGGGCCGTCTTGGCAACGTAGTTGTACACGTGGCCGTCGTGGGAAGTAGTGGAACTTGGTCGTTTTCCGGGCGTCGGTAGTCGTACACGGGGCGTTTTGTAGATGTTCACGGATCTTGTTCGTAGATGTACTTGATCAGGTTGCCGGTAGAGAGGAAGAGCGAGAGGGACGAGAGGGAAACGGGACTTGCTCCCTGGCGGCGCGACGGGAAGGAGCGAGGGGCTGCGGGAGGTGAGTGCGATGCGTGCTAGGGTTCGGTGGAGATGGGCTGCTGCGGGGAGAGTGGTTGGGCCAGGAGAGAGGAGGCCCAAGAGGGAGGAGAGATGGGCCAGAGAGAGAGGGAAAGGAGGAGATAGGCCAGGGAGGCCCAAGAGGCTGGGAACCCAGATGGGCTGGAAGGAGGAGAGGGAAGGCTGGGCCTCTCTTCCTCTTTTAATTTCTCTTAGCAGAAAAACAACTACGAGGGAAAAAGAAAGAAAGAGGAGGGGGTTAGGGCAAAAACACAAGAGGCTATTTTTCTCGGCATCATAAACATGAGCACGACCGGAGAAAAATATAAAAGGCCAGTACGGAAAATAATTCAAACATATTTGAATTTAATTCAAATAGGTTTGAACTAAGACGAGATTATTGAAGTGTCCAAAAATGTTCAAATTTTTGGAGGAACCTCGAAACAAGGGAAAAGAATTATTGGCAAGGTTTTTGACGATGAACTTGAAGTGAAAAAGACATGGGGAAATTTGCAAGTGTGTTATGGTGATTCCGAAGCAATGGAATATTTATTAATATAGCTCCCTAAATATTGAGAGGCTTTTCTATGTTATAAAGAGAAGTCACCTTCCCTCGATTTAAATGGACCGAAGGTCCACACGGTTTATTTAGGTTGAGATGCAAAATAAAAAAATGACATGATGGCATGATGACATGATGCAATGCAAAAATAAATAACACCACCACAAAAGAACACACGGGCAACCCGGAACATCTTGAACCTTCGGGAATCTTCTGGAATCTTCTGGGACGTCGGTCTCGGGCGTCACATGGAAGCAAACTTGACTTTGACTCCCTGGTCATTGGTCACAGTGACTGTCCGATTGGCACAGTATAACAAGCCTTGGTGCTTACTGAGCCAATCCATCCCTAGGATCACATACAAGCCTTGCGATCTCAGGATGATAAGGTCTGCTAGGAAATCTACACCGTTAATGGTAATACCGACTCCTTTGCAGCCTATCTTGGCTCTCATCTCAGCTCTGGGGGTTTGTACCACCATAGGGTTATTCAGGGGTGTAGGGGTCATGCCACTTTTTAATGCAAATCTTTGAGTGACAAATGAATGCGTTGCTCCAGAGTCAAACAAGACAGTTGCAGGTGCTGAGTTGACAAGGAACGTACCCAGCACGACGTCCGGGTCTTCCTGGGCTTCTTCAGCAGTGACGTGATTCACACGCCCCTTCCCATGGTTAGGTGGATTGCGAGGAGCTGGGTTCCTTGGTGGCATCCCGCGGCCTTGTCCCTGGTTCTGCGCATTGGGGCGCGGGGCATCAGGCTTCTTGTTGGGGCACACCCTTGAGATGTGTCCGGGCTGACCACATCCAAAGCAAGTGACTTGGTTTGGATTGATCTTGTTGCCACCACTGGTATTGGGGTTGAAAGCTGGCCTTGGGTTGGCATACTGCTGAGGCTGAGGGTTGGTGCGAGGTGCAGGAGCTCTTGGTTGCTGATAGGTTTACTTGGCCGGGGCTGACTGCCACGGACGAGGCTTCTGGTTGCTGGAACTTCCCTTGCTGACCATCTTGTGCTTGCGAGTGTCTTCCAAAGCACTCCGCTTGTCTTCAAGCCTGAGTGCTTTGTTCACCAGGTCAGGGAAGGATGGGCAGTCGCACACGACAAGCGAGTATTGCAGAGTCTGATTGAGGCCTTCCATGAAGCGCTCCCTTTTTGCACCATCAGTGCTGACATCTTCAGGGGCATACCTTGACAGAACACTGAACTTCTGCATGTACTCCTTGACAGTGCCACTTCCTTGCTTCAGGGCTCGGAACTCACGCTTTTTGATAGCCATGATTCCGGAAGGAATGTGGGTCTTGCGGAATTCTGCCTTGAAGTTGACCCAAGTGATGTCTTGTTCAGCATGCATGGCCTTGAATCCATCCCACCAAGCTCTAGCAGTCCCCCCGAGGCAGTGGGCTGCATAAGCCACCTTCTCGCGGTCTTCGGTGCATCCGACTAGTTCCAGTATTTCCTCAATGGAGCGGATCCAGTCGTCTGCATCCAGGGGTTCAGCAGTCTCGATAAAGGTTGGCGGTGCATGCTTCTTGAACTCTGCCAACGTGGAACGTCCATTGCCATTCCCCGCCGGCTGGCGGTTTTTGGTGACAGCTTGAGCAATCAGCTGAAGGGCTGCAGTGTTGGCTTGGCGTTCCTCTCGGAAGGCTTGGAGAAGCTCAGCCATGTCCATGTTCGGAGGAGGTGGTGGTGGAGCTTGGTCGTTGGTTTGGTCGTGGCCTACCTCTGACTGAGCGGATTCTCCAGCTTCAGGCTGCTGGGTAGAGGTACCAGTACGAGTTACAACAGGCATCATGTTGGAGCGGTAAAAGGTCTCATGACTTGGAAGAGGGAAAGCAAGATAGATGGGTGCCTAGTAAGGGGGTGGGTGTGACACTAATCAAATCATGCAAGGGCCGAAAGGCCAAAACACATTCATTAAAATCCAAATGGATGATGTAGTCGTTTACACATTCCCGAAGGAAGAATACGACATACATCCAGACACAACAAAAGCAAACACTAGATGGTTTCATATGAACCATACAAGGACTCGACTGCGCATAGGGGTTACACGACTTATCCTACCGTAGGGGTCACAACTGGCATATCCGAGTAGCGAATAATGCCTAAGCGGCGGAATGCTCGGTCGCGTATTCCGGCTCTTCTTGGTCTTCCTCCTTGTCTTCATCTGTCTGGGCCCCCTTGTCACTTGAGGGTGTGGGGGAGTGGAGGAGTTGGATACGACGGTGCTTTGTCGGTGGTGCAGGAAAAAGCTTGCGATATTCCCTTGCCGTCATCCGGCGTCGTCGAGGTGGTTCTTCATTCTTGGAAGATACATCCTCGGAGGGCCTTCCGCCTCGATATGCGATAGCGGACTGTCCAGAAGGCGCTCCTTCCTTCTTGATCCTATTTGTCTTCTCTTGAGCTCGACGAAGAAGTGCCTTGGTCTTGTGAAGTTCTTCTCGAAGCTTCATCGATTCCGAGGCCAAGTCTTGTGCCAAGCTGTCGGCACATAGACTGAAGTAGGTCTGGAACCGAAGTGAGAGTCCTTCCTTCAGTGGAGGGGCTAGTGCGCTGCTTTCTTCTTCACCTTCCTTCCGGTAAGGTAAGAAGCGAGTTGTCATCTTGGCTGCCATCTCCAGAAGAAGCTCGCGGAGACGGGTTAGTGCCTTGAGTGCAGCAGCCTCGACAGCGAGAGGTAGTGTTGCCATCTGGGGTCCCTCGAAGAACCAACTTGTGGGAGGATCGCTTGCCTTCACGATCACTTCCACATGGTACTCCACCTCAGTGTCGCTAACCCAATGCTCAAGATAGGTGAGGATGGGCGCTCGGTGGAACTGACACTCCTGGAGGCTATCCTCGAGAAGCAAGGGAAACCCAGTGGTTAGGTGCTCTTCGGGTACAGCGGCCATCTACAAAGGTGGAATAGGAAGGGTTAATAAGCTGATGAAATCTCAGGTTTAGAAAAGAAGAGAGGTTCAGAAAGTTTTTTTTTTTGAAAAAGGGTCTCATCTAACTAACGCCCATGCTAACTAAGGCTTCCTACAGTCAGGATGGCTCTGATACCAGCTCTGTGGGGACCCCGACTTAGAAGTCGAGATCACCGAATGCATGTGTACAGTGATCCCAGAGATCAATGCTCACTGAACACAAAGAAGCTGAATAACAAGAGTCTTACATCCATACATATCGTCTTACACAAATTATGGCCATTATGGCCAAGTCTTACATAGATAAAGCCTCACGGGCTGAATAGCAAATAACTCAAATAGCGGAAGTCTTCGATGATAGGTAGAACCCATGCCATCTGCCTTAACCCTACAGGCATTCTGACTGGGATAGCGTCCTAGTTCGCATGTTCGTCTCGAAAGAACTCTTCATCATATTCCTGTTCCTCCATGCCTGGCCAATTAAATAACCAGTGGCAAGCCAATGAGTACTTTGAATGTACTCGCAAGCAACCCATGATGTGGTTCAAAATAACAATGCAATTGAACAATAATGAACAATCTAGCAAGGGCTAGAATAAATATTCTACCAACAGGTTTATGCATCAATAAACTCGCGTAACCTCGAAGGCAGGTTACCAATATCAACATGAATATGATTCAACTCATCGAGTCAAGTCACCACCTTGACTCATCACACACGCATACTATCACCGATGAAGTAAAATTCTGGACATAGTTTAAGTAGCACCACCCAACTGTCCATGACCGTGGACACGGCTATTTGAATAGTTTTACACTCTGCAGAGGTTGCGCACTTTACCCACAAGATCCGGGAAGCTTTCGTGTCATCCACGATCCCGCAGTACCTCAAGTACTCGGGGGAAGCACCCGGTCATTATCTTTCCTTAGACGACACTAACATAGAGTCCACTCGTTGGTACACGGCCCTCGGGTACAAACAATAGATCACGGGACTTGCCCTAATTTCAAAGTCACGCATACCCGAAGGGACCAACGGTGTGTCCGGTGCCCTGCGAAAACAGTCATGGTCATCTATCCAAGCACGACCCCGTCCCGGGAAAGACCTCAAGTCTTCTCGTCACTAGTAATGCGGCCACCATGCTAGTATCGACCTAAGTAATCAATAAAGCCCTATCCCATAAGGGGTAGTGTGGTTGCACATGTTTGGTTGGGACAGTAGTCACACATAAATCTAATCCATTATTTCACCCATGCACAAGATTTACCAGCACATCACTTCTTCCTCAAGTGATGACCTAACTCAACATCACCCTCGGGCATTAGGGGCACCCGATGGGTTCATGCAAAGATTTCAACCACGAAGGTTCAAATCACACATGCATCACTAAGTATCACTACTTACAATTTGCATGTTATCTAGCACATAGCAAGATCAAGAGTAAAGCATGCATCATGTGGTGGTTTCAACTAGGTCACCACCGTAACCCTATCATCATGCATCGGAAACAAACGGGTTCCGAAGAACAAGTGTATCATGGTCAAAGGGCTACTTGCCTGGATTGGCTTGGTCTTCAAAGTCTTCAAATCCTTCTCCTTCTCCTTCTTCAGCAACTTCGTCAAATACGGTATCTATACGTCGCATTATAACAATGGAAAAATACGACCACAAATAAAACAGAAAAATCAAAGTGCTCAGAAAAATGTCAACTTATTTTTGTAAAATACTAGAGGGAAATCCAAGATGGGGAAAATTCTTAGTTGGAGTTTTGGAGTAACAGAATGGAATCTAGGATTTTTAGAACAGGAGTTTTATTGCTCAAATTTGAATTTAAATTTGAACAGAATAGAAAAGTTTCATGGGTGTGTGTGAAAGTGACACCATTAAATAGGTTGGAATATTACAAGAATTTAGGAGTTGGAATTATTTCATTTGGACCAATATTCATTTCTATAAAAATGTTTGAAATATTTACAGAAAAGAAAAGAAGAAAATGCCCTGTGCAACTGGGCCAGAGGGGCCACAGTGCACGGCCCAGGGCATCCAGCCCGGCCGCTCGGGCGCCAGCGCGCGCACGTCAGGTTTTCAAACCTGACGGGCGGGGCCCGGCGGTCAGCGGCTGTGAGGAGGGGGAGAGAGGGGTGAGGATGATAGGCGGGGCCCGCCTGTCATCTCCAACCTCACGGCCACGGCGACGGCGAGCTCACCGGCGTTGATTCCGGCCACGGCGACGGCAACGGAGGGTAGGGATGAGTTCAGCGTCGTGTTGCGGAGGCAGGGGTGGTGGTGCGGCACGCCGGGGAGGTCGGGTTCGCCGGCGGCGAGGTGGGATGGCGGAGGGTCGTCGGGAAGTCATCGCTCCATCCGTTTCCAACTGCTACAGAGAGGGGAAAACGAGGGGAAAGCATCAGTGACGCATGGTGGTTCTAGATCGGGCAGAAAGAGGGGCGGAGGAGGCCCGTACTGCGAGATCACCGGCGGCCCGACGCGGCGGAGCTCCGGTCGATCCCGAGCACTGGAGCTTCCTGGGGAAGAACGGGTGGTGCTGGCGTGTTGCTGTGAGACTGTGGAGGCTGCTGGTGCCGTTGGAGAGGCT
>LR738715.1:511704709-511759766 GCA_902687465.1 Secale cereale
GGGGGTCCTAGTTATAGTGGAACGGCGGGGTCCCGTGGACCGGTGCGCCGGCGAGCTCCTGCTCGATGCTACAGCACACGGGAGGCGACGGGAGTGAGTCAGTGGTGTTGCTGGACGAGTCCTACGTCCATTAGAGGAGAGAGGAGGAGCGGGGAGGCTTCCAGACCGTGCACGCGTGCGAGCCCGAGGAGTGGACGCCGCGGACGGCCGGTGCGCGTGTGGCGACGGCCACTGGAGGGCGCAGGAGGAGGGGGGACAGCGCCGGGGTGGTTGCGGACGTCGAGGTGCATCGACTGGCGCGAAGGGGAAGCCCGAGGCTGTCGGGGGCAGACGATTGGCCGAAGCTACAGTGCATGGGCGCACTGTAGCGCGCTCTGGAGCGCCCTTATCGCATGCCACGGCATGCCATTGGGCCTCTGGACGCGTCCACCGTGTCTGGGGGGTCCAGGGTGATGCAAGTAGTTCGTATGCAGCCTTGGATGCTCTGGAGAGTCAAGGAGAGAGAGAGGAGGCTGGTGACTTGGTAAGAAATGGATGTCCAACAGGGTGAACTAGGGTTTTTACCCCTCAATCATGGAGCTGGGGTCCTGGGGAAGTTACTGGAGGTAGCTAGAAACTGGATGAACGTGTGGTAGAAAGTTGAGGCCAAGGTAAAAGGTAAAAGTGATCAAGAAGAGGGTTTTAGTAATTCTGCAGAAGGTGTTTGATCAGTGTTTGGTCAAGCAAATGATCTCCACTTGCCACGACACTTAACAGGATTGAATGACATGTGAAAATAGGGTGCTTCACCAAATTTGGGCTCATTTGAAGAAACTAGCCAATGTAACTTTGGTGAACCCTAGAAATCAACAGAAATGGCTTCATCTTGTTTGAGTCAAGCTAATCATCTCCCCTCGATGCACCACTTGGTGTAGTTTCATCATTTGGGGTATTGATCATGCCCACAAAGTTTGAAGCTCTAGGTAAAAAGTTGGTAATGTAAAGTTGTCCAAATTTGCATTTGAACAGAAAGGGTTTTGGGGTGTTCTGATCAAGTTGCTCTATTCCAAATCTTGTGCCATTTGGTCTAGATGCCTTATTAGGCATTTCTAGCATGTGCACCAAGTTTGAGAGCATTTGGACAAGTTTGGCAATGTAGAGTTGCTCAAACTTCAAATATGGACAGAATGGTTATGGAGGGTTTTGATGATGTTTTCTTGCTTCCCAAGGCATGGGACATGGCAAGATCATCAAATATGTCATATGTGACATGATAGAATTTCCCTGGAATTTTTGGAGAATATTTCCTTTGTAAATATTTCAAAAGTTTGAAATATCCAGAAAGGGTTTAAGAGGGATTAGCCCATTATTTTGAACATGACCAAGTGTTGAAACTCTTATATATGGACAATATATGTCCTATGAGTCTCCCTGAATTTTGGCAAATATTTTTGAAATAGTTAAATAATTTTTCCCTATTAAAGACCATTTCTGGCCTTAAGAAAAAGCTTTTAAATAAAATAGGAAAATAACTTTTAAAATTATACCTTTGTGGTTTCTGGGAGTCCTATGACTACTAGGTCTCAAATATACTTTTTGAAATAATTTTCTCACCCTAAATCAAACACTTGCAGTGCAAATCTCAATTCAGGGGTTTTTGGAAAACTAAATTTGTAAAATACATTTTGGCCAAATTAATTTTGTAAGAAAATTCTATACTGTTATATAACACTTGGCATGATCACTGGGCAGAAGTTTTGGGTATGGAGATGAATTCTACAAGAGGTAATAGTTGACTTAATGAGCACATGAAAAAGCACATGAAGAAAAACTCAATTCCAAATAAAAGCCAAATGATGCTAAAAAAATTTGCTGGTCCAAATTTTCATGTTTCATCAATGCAAATAACATGTTACAAAATGCAAGGTTTGACACATGCTTTTGCTCAGCCCCTCTTATAGCATTGTAAGTTGCAGGTGAAGTTTGAAGATTGCTCCAAGTTTGGACTTGTTTATTGGGTTGACATAATATATATCTTAATTAAATTAATGCACATATATATTGGTAATGGGTGGAAGGCTTGGCCTTCGGCTTGGTGTTTTGTTCCACTCATGCCACCTTAGGACCCGATAAACCGGTGTTATGTTCCTTGATTTTGCGTTCCTAACATGATTGGGGTTTATGGGCCCCCCTTGATAATTCGCTCTGCTTAAAGCTTTTCCAGCAAGACCCAATTTTGGTACTACATTTGCCTAACAACTAAAACTTGCATAGGGAGTTATAAACCCGAGTTCTTAATCAACAACCCGGGCCAGTGCTCCTCATAAGTGTTGGTCCAAACTAGGCGGACTGCAGAGCCTCCTCGGGGAAACCCGAGGTATCTGGTATTACCTGTAGGCTGACCTATCCGGTCGTGGCATGAGACGAGATACGCGCGGCTACTATCAGGGTGTCGGCGCGCCGGGAGGTCTTGCTGGATTAGTTTTACCTTTGTCAAAATATCTTGAGCACGGGATTCCGAGAATACTCGGGTCTTCCCAATTTGGAGTTGCGACTTCGCGGATCGTGAGCTTGTGATGGGCTAAGTTGGGACACCCCTGCAAGGTTTTGTACTTTAGAAAGCCGTGCCCGCGGTTATGTGGCAGATGGGAATTTGTTAATATCCGGTTGTAGATAACTTGACACCATATGCATAAGAATACACTACCCGTGTGAGTACCGTGATGGTCTCTTTTCGAAGGGGTTTCAGAAAGTGAACACGATGGGTTTATGCATGAACATGAGTAGCTAGGGTCACTTATTGATCATCTTTTGGCGACCGTTGGCACATATTCTCACCTCGATCTGAATTCGTAAGCTTGTTGCTTAGTGCTTGCTGCAAACACTTTTTTACCTCTCCACACCTAAAGGCTTTGTTAGTTCGATACCCGAGAATGGGATTGCTGAGTCCTTGTGACTCACAGATTACAACACACACCAGATGCGGGTACAACCAAGAACGATGCAGGAGATGGATAATAACTTCGCTGGGAGTTCAATGAAGAGCGTGGTCGTTTCTATGTTACGTATCCCGACGATTAATATAGGTTCCTACTAGGGGCGATCAGGACTTGTGTTTGTGGTATCTTTTCCCATTTTGATTTCGTCCGTAGTCGGACCCTGTGTTATTTGGATGACTGTATGCTATTGTATTCATTGTGTGACGTGGTGAGTGTAAGCCAACTATTTTACTCTTTCATCCCTGTTCTTTTACATGAGTTGTGCAAAGATACCACGCTTGCGATCATTCCAGAATGCGCTTATGTCTCGTGCCTCGACACATAGGAGATATAGTCGCATCCTGGGCATTACATACTTGCACTCAATGTTGGTTAATCTCAAGGCATGTTTATGACCGTTGTTGCTCTCTAGCTGGTAGATTCCCAGTCTCTTTATAGCCTTCACCTATACTAAGCAAGAATACTGCTTGTGCATCCACTTCCATAAACTCAAAGTTGTTCCATAAGAGTCCACCGTACCTACCTATATGCAGTATCTACCTGCCATTCCAAGTAATTTGCATGTGCTAAACTCTAAACCTTCACATAAAATTATGTTTTGGATGCCCAAATAGCTCATGTGGCGACTGGGGGCTGTATTTATCTTCCATGCTAGGTGGGTTATTCTCACAATGAGTGGACTCCGCTTGTCATTCACGAGAAAATGGATGCTAACCGGGATACCCAGTCCCATGATCAAAATATCAAAAATCAAATCAAAATATAATTAAACAAAGCTCCCCCTGGACTGTTGTTGGTTTGGACAGTACCCGTTGTTTAGGATAAGCCGTTGAGTGTGTTTGATGGTGGAGGGGGAGTAAAACTTTACCATTCTGTTTGGGAACCGCCTATAATGTACTCCCTCCGTTCCCAAATATAAGTCTTTCTGAAGATTCCACCAAATGACTACATACGGAGCAAAATGAGTGAATCTACACTCTAAAATATGTCTACATGCATCCGTATGTTGTATTCTATTTGGAATGTCTAAAAAGACTTACATTTAGGAACGGAGGGAGTATGTTGCATGGAATATATTGAGAACTCTTGGTCGTAGCGTTGACAAAGAAAGCATATAGCTCTAAATTAAATTCATCCCTGATTCAAAAACATGAGCTCTGGCACCTCTTCAAATCCTTGCTTCCCTTTGCGAAGGGTCTATCTATTTACTTTTATTGCTCTGTCATCATCCTCTTATAAAAAGCACCGGTTGGAGAGCAGCTCTGTCATTTATATGCTTTGATATTAATTGATGTTGAGTATGAGTGTGACTTGATCTCTTTAACCATGAATTACAATGTCTATTCAGTCCTTGATCTTGTTAGGTGCTCTGCATTTATGTTTTGCGGTCTCAGAAAGGGCTAGCGAGATACCACCTTGTCATATTATATCATGATTTTTTTGAAAAATTGTTGTCATCCGAGATTTATTATTATTGCCCGCTAGTTAATTATGCCATTGATATGACTAAACATGAGACCTAAATAAAAGTTCACAAGCTTTGCTAAAAACTTGAATGCTGGTTTTCTGTATTTACAACAACAAGAACAAACAGAGTTTGTAAAAAAAATTCTTTATCACATTTAGTTTATCAACTGAATTGCTTGAGGACAAGCAATGTGCTAAGCTTGGGGGAGTTGATACGTCGCCATCGTATCTACTTTTCCAAACTCTTTTGCCCGTGTTTTGGACTCTAATTTGCATGATTTGAATGAAACTAACCCGGACTGACGTTGTTTTCAGCAGAATTGCCTTGGTGATATTTTTGTGTAGAAATAAAAGTTCTCGGAATGACCTTCATAGAGAATATTTTCAGAATATATAAAAAATATTGATGGAAAGAATCACCGGAGGGGGCCCACACCCTGGCCATAAGTGTGGGGGCCACGCCCCCCTAGGGCACGCCCCCTACCTTGTGGCCCCCTGGAGCTCCACCAACGCCAACTCCAACTCCATATAACCTATTTCAGGGAGAGAAAAATCAGAGAGAAGATCCCATCGCGTTTTACGATACGGAGCCGCTGCCACCTCCTGTTCTTCATCGGGAGACCTGATCTGGAGTGTGTTCGAGGCTCCGGAGAGTGGAGATCGTCGTTGTCATCATCATCAACCATCCTACATCACCAATTTCATGATGCTCACCACCATGCGTGAGTAATTCCATCGTAGGCTTGCTGGACGGTAATGGGTTGGAGGAGATTTATCATGTAATCGAGTTAGTTTTGTTAGGGTTTGATCCCTAGTATCCACTATGTTCTGAGATTGATGTTGCTATGACTTGCTATGCTTAATGCTTGTCACTAGGGCCCGAGTGCCATGATTTCAGATCTGAACCAATTATGTTTTCATGAATATATTTGTGTTCTTGATCCTATCTTGCAAGTCTATAGACACCTACTATGTGTTATGATCCGGCAACCTTGGAGTGACAATAACCAGGACACTTCCTGGTGTTGACCATAGTTTGAGGAGTTCATGTATTCACTATGTGCTAATGCTTTGGTCCGGTACTCTATTAAAAGGAGGCCTTAATATCCCTTAGTTTCCATTAGGACCCCGCTGCCACGGTAGGGTAGGACAAAAGATGTCATGCAACTTCTTTTCCATAAGCACGTATGACTATATTTGGAATACATGCCTACATTACATTGATGAATTGGAGCTAGTTCTGTGTCACCCTAGGTTATAACTGCTACATGATGAATATTATCCAACACCTATCATTGCCAATCCATTGCCTACGAGTTCGTTCCATATTGATACTTGCTTTGTTACTTTCGTTACTGCTACTGTCAACATCACTACAAAACTACTACTATTACTTTTGCCACTGTTACCGTTACTTCCATATTACTTTGCTACTAAATTTTTTGCTACAGATATTAAGTTTTCCAGGTGTGGTTTAATTGACAACTCAGCTGCTAATACTTGAGAATATTCTTTGGCTCCCCTTGTGTCGAATCAATAAATTTGGGTTCAATACTCTACCCTCGAAAACTGTTGTGATCCCCTATACTTGTGGGTTATCAGACACATATTCCCTGTCTATCTGTCACGCACCCCCTCCCCTCCCGAGAAATACACTCACAAACCCACCCACCATCTCTCTCACACACACCCACCTAGGCGGGGTATGTCTACAAAGAGGAGAGGTGCAAGCACGACGCACGTACTCACGTCTCGTTCCCCACCCCACCCGCGCGGGTACAAGGTGGATCTCAATTCTGTACGAAAAGGCAGCCCACGTGCTAATTTGAATCGTGTAGTGGTTGTTTACTTGAAAGAGGGTCGTCTACCACGCGTGCACAAAACAAAGTTCGACTTGATGCGTTGGCACGTTATTTTTAAATAAAGTTATATTGCTCAATGGCAAGCACATAATATAAAACGATTGTTATCAAGAAAAAGGTAATACGCTCCAAGATATATAATGGACCTTGCCTACTAGGGTTGGTCTGTCTTCACACTCTCTCACACAAGACAATGGTGGCCACTCTCTCTCTCGCCGCTCGTCACTGGTCCGACCCGAACCCATCCGCCAGCGGAAACAGGGAGGATGTGCGTCGTTGCTCCGTTGGATGACATCGAGGCAGCACGTCCCTATCTAAGGTACGCACCATTCTCCCTAACCAAGCTCCGGTGGGTATGGAAGATCCCGCTCGCCGGCGCCCTACTAGTTACATTCCGACGACCCAGGTCCAACTTCATCCCCTCCGGCCTTGCTCCACTTCCCATCTTCCCATGTCCCTGCAGGTGGAAAATCCTGCATGTGGATCTTCCCTAGTTCTTTGCCTAAATTGTAGCTCGGTCGGTGTACTTTCTATGTTGCAATCTCGTCCTCACACTGTTTTAGATAAACATCCGTGCTGCTATCTTCCCTTAGAACAAGGAATATGCTTCTATTTTTGTCGGCGTATGTGTCATCAACTATTACTTGCCAGTAATTGTTTCCTTTCTACCTCCTTTTGCAAACAGGGCTATCCATTTCACCTCGTTGCTATTGCGACCTTTTGGTGAACTGCATAAATCACTTGTTTCTTAAGAGTCTTTTGAGCAGCTTTGCTGAAATGTCACACGGGCAATGTTTCTACATCTCAGTGGTACTTCACAAAGGGAGACTGGTTTTGCTCTATCCTCCACACCTAACTCCCAGCCTAATCTTAACAAAGACTGCAAAGGTGATCGACTTCTATTTATGTGTTTATTGTTTCATCAATATTCATGTATTATTGTAATCAACTTACTCAATATATTTGGAAAATGGACGCTTAGCTCTATTTTAGTGGAACTTCACAAATGATCGGAAAGTTCCATGCTCCTAACAACTACTCCCTCCGTCCCATAATATAAGAGCGTTTTTGACATGACACAGGGAGTAATTATTCCCCAATATATCTTGCCGATTTTGACTGATTCGCGGGAAAGTTGCTGCCAATGAAAGGATCAATCAATTTTAATTTTTTTTCTTTATAACACCTTCTCATAGCTTTGTCTTCAGTTGTGATGTAAATATTGGTTCTCATATGCTAATCATTGAGATACATCAGCAAGGAAGATATTTTTTATAGTTTTATTTCTATTTGATTGAATGTTGTAACGTGATAACCTTCCAGGTCGCAAGACACATGAAACAAAAGTTGAAAGCTTCAGATCATTGCACAATTTCATGTCGCTGGAAAATTATGTGTACACCAATTATGTAAACAAACGGTGGAAGGTTGATAGAATTGCTAGAAGCCATTCAGCATCCGGGTCCATGTGCCATGCACCAAATTAGAGTGCACAACCGCATGGGAGACTCAGGCTTGTTGTTGCGCCGCAGTAATAATGGCTTGTGTGCGCTTGGCTCTTCGCCTCTTCGAGATGTTGAACAATGATGTTACTACTTCTATAGTACCGAATCAACTACTGCATGTCCACTGCGTGGTTGAGGGAGAGCTTCTTGTTGTAAGAAAAATCTACTCCTCATCTGTGAGCCGCCGCGCGCATGGGCGAGGGAGAGGGCGTACTAGTAATCAAGCTTCTTCTTGTTGTGCGAGTTGATGTGACACATCATAGCATGATTTTCTCAAAAAGTTGTGTTTACCTATGCATTAATTACAATGCATGCATGTCGTGAGTTTCCTGTTGATCCTTGCATCTGTTGATTTAATGCACCTTGAAGTTTCAACATGTGATGGTAAACTTGTCACAGTGGAGAGCACCTCGAGTGTTTGGAGGCAGCACTGCCTCTAACATGGGCCTCACATGCTTGCCTCTAAACTTGGCTAAAAGACCCATAGTGTACAATATTTGTTGCAACCTCTCACATTTATCCCACCAAAAATTGAAATTTATATTCCTGTCTTGACCAGATCAGCGTGCAAACTACAATCACTAGGATGACAGGTAGGGCCAGCAGATTATTTTAATCAAAAAAGCTTCTAAATAGCCTCTTAGCATGGAGGTGACTCCAACGATTTTAAGCATAGATGCATGGTACACTGCTACATGCTATCCTAGACTATGTTACTACTACCTCCCCTACACATGAAACTACCACGTGAGCGTTCGCGTTGCGCTTGGCTCTTCCTCTCTTCTGGAAGTCAAACAATGATGGTACTACTACAGTGGAGTACTCGTATGCTTCTGGCCATTTGACACCGAATGAACTACTGCACGTCCACCGCCTGGGCGAGGGAGAGGTTGCATTTTAGTCAAAAGCTTCTCCTCATCCTGCGAGCCACCGCGCGTATGGTAGATGGAGAGGGCGTAGTATTGCAAGCTTCACCTCATTCTGTGAGTTGACGAGATACAACAAAGTTGTGCTAGCTCGTACTGCCTCCTTTCCGGTTAACATGGCTTATTTTGAAATGAGATAAATACACCGGTGGTCGCTGTATATTTGTAAAAATACTATCAGTGGACTTCATAATACGCTCATTGCAGTCAATACATACATTTTCCTGTGTTTATACAATCACTAGCTCACCCTATCTGTGTATGTGTGTGCATGCACGTGTAGGTTGAGCACTTGAGCGTGAGTGTGTGTATTTCGCCGTGTGTTGTACACATGCATGAGTGCGTGTATGTGTACGTTTGCATGTTGCATGCATGCATTAGGGCCTCGCGCGCATTTTTTGTGCATGGAGCCTTGGCCAATGGTTGTTTTTATGGGATAGACACGGGTACGGCGAGGTGCTATACACACGGTTTTTAACCCCTTTCTGCGATGACATTTTAAACCGTCGCAAAGTGAGTATGGGCAATAGGGGGTCCTTCCGACATGACCCAGAAATTGTCGGGGATAGGCCCTCCGATCACACACGCTGTGCAAAATAAGCTCGTGTGCGATCGTGCTAGCCATCGCATACAATTATACAAGCCCAATCATTTCCGTTCATAGGTACATCCCATACAACGATTCCGAGAGAAACGTTTACGTTCTTATGCACAACTCACACAGTCAATCCATGAGAAATGTTTCTGTTCGTCTACATATCCCACACAATGAATACCAGATAAACATTTCCATTCATCTGCACATCCCACACAATGAATTCTCGATAAGCATTTTCGTTCATATATACATCCCACACAGTTTGATCTATAGCCTCGTGTGTGATAGGTGAAACGATCACACACGCTCTTCCTCCGTTAACCGTTTGCTTTATTCAACTATATCACACACGATTTGATGAAGAAAACTCTATGGATTGGGCTATCCATCACAACCGCTTTTACTGCTACAACCGTTTGCAAAGTTCCATGACCCATTAGCAGGTTTATTAGTTTACAATTAATAATTCCAGTATTACGCAAATTCACATTTCATATCGAACAACTATTTTCCAATTTCATATCAGACACATAAATATATTTTAACATCACAGTACGATAGCTACCTAAAAACGGCACAGTACATCAAATACCTAGTTCACCTTTATAAGAACAATATTAGAATATATTCATTTCCCTAATTGACTGATGCATGATCAGCGAAGTTCATTGTAATACCCAAGATGCAGCTATAGCTCCTATGTATCGAGCACGACTTAGAGTCATAACCGCATTCTGGAATGGTCTCAAGCATGGTATCTTTACACAACCCATGTAATGAACAGGATGAAAGAGAGTTCAATAGTTGGCTTACAATCGCCACTTCACACAATGCATAAATAAGTTATACATTCATCCAGAGTACACACATAGTCCGACTACGGACGAATCCAAATGAAAAGAAGATAACCACCCACTATGCCTGATCGGCACTAGTAGGAACCACTACTGATCGTCGGGGAACATCACGTACATACGCCCACGCTCTTCATCAAACTCCCACTGAAACTCTTCCACATCTCCTACGTCAAACTCCGAGGTACCTGCACCTGTTTGTGTAGTAAACTATGAGTCACGAGGACTCAGCAATCTTGTTCCCGGGTATCAAAACTACCAAAGCTTTTGGGTGAGGAGAAGGTATAAAGTGGGCTCCAGCAAGCACTAAGCGAAGATGAGGTGGCTAGCTTACGTAACCTCAGAGCGAGAAGAGAAGTGAAAGCCATCGGTCATGAACTAATTCATGATCACTAGATGATCATGTCTACCTATAAGTCATCCATAACCCAGCCGTGTTCTCTTCCCGAACTCCCTCGAAAAGAGACCATCACGACTACTCACACGGTAGTGTATTATGTTTGAGTTATTGTGTCAAGTTATCTACAACCGGATATTAACAAACTGCAATCTGCCACATAACCATGGGCACGGCTTTCGAAAGATCATAACCCTGCAAGGGTGTCCCAACTTAGTCCATCACAAGCTCTCTCGATCAACAGAGGTAAATCCTCTTATCTTAGGGACTACCCGATCAGACTCAGAATCCCGGTGTACAAGATATTACGAGAATGGTAAAACAAGTCCAGCAAGACTCTAGATTCTCGTCGTATTACTTGCTCCTCTTGTCCAACTGACTGTTTGCAATCTCGTTCATCTCCGTTGTATTATTTCTTTCAATTTGTTAAACCTCAAGGTTTGTTGGTTTCACTCGTTTGTCGAAGAAGCAACTTTGTTTTACCTCTTATTTTCCGTTTCTATCCGGTGCCTTCTCCAGGATCTCGGGTCGAGATCCTCTGTTAGTGTGGGAGAGCTATGACGCCGCAAGACCGACACTCTAGATGACTTCTAGTTATTCAGTGGTTACCCTGTGTTTTATTTGCTTGCTCTATTTTATTTGTGCATTGCATCATACATCATAGATCATCATTGTTTTGGTTGTGGCATATTTAGTTTTGTCGTGATCTTTGTGAACTCCTTCTCCTCATCTTCTTTGTTGTTTCATCTAGCCCTTCCCATCTAAACCATCATCAAGTGCACCACCCCATCACTAGCTTTTTATTTCAAGTCTCATTCATTAATTGCAAGTGACATTTTCTTGTTCCAAAAATGTTCAATATCTTCCTATAAATACTGGATCGTGTCAAAACCACCTCCTCCAATTTTCATGTCTTTTGGAATTGTGTTGGTTGGGCTAATGATTTATTCAAGTTTGAGTTATTATCAAACTTGCATAAATTTACAGCCTCTAAAAATTGCCAAAGCATTTTATTTAAATAGCCCAAAATTCTATGGTTCCAGGGTGTCGGTGTACTAAGGTAGGGGTACCCTAGTACCCCAACTTGTGCACGGGCAGCGGCAGCTCCCCGCGGCAGGGTTCACCACGCGCTTGCCGGAGACCTTCCTGACCCTTATCTAGCCATTCAAAAACAAAGTATACAAGACAGAAGACCAAGACCCCGGCAAGAGGAGCTTGCCGGGAAGGCCGTCCCAGGCTCGAGATTGCTTAACTAGCACGAGGCCCTGGCAAGAGGAGCTTGTCAGGACGAATAGAAGATTTCATCTTAGAAGACCCGGCAAGGGCTCGGGGAGCGGCAAGCTTCCGGGCCCGGCAAGGTCGAGATCCCCGGCAAGGTGCTTGCCGGGGGAGGTGCGCTGTGTGCCCGCGCTCCAGCTCATCGGCCCACGCGTCGCCCTGGGGCCACTCCAGGGACGCGTGGCGGGTGGCTGTGCAGCCTGGGGGACACGGTGGCACTCCACGGCAGAGGATCCATCGCCGTGGCAGACGGAGACGCAACGGCGGGAGCTTTTGGGGTCGACGGCGACGGGCATTAAATGCCCTTGTCCCCCATTGTTAAAGTAGGTATAGACCACTGTTTTGTACTGTAGCTCCACTGTTCCCGCACTGTTACAACTACCACCTATTTTACATTTTTACCCCTTTCTCCTACGTTGACACCTGTCGGTGACCCCTTGCACTATAAAAGGAGGCCCATGCACAACGTGGAGGGGGTTCGGAACCTAGATCACTCTCACGCTCGGTGTAGCTGCTTCTTCAAGCTCCCGAGCTCTCCAACTTAATACACAACCAAGCAGGAGTAGGGTTTTACGCGTTCATCGCGGCCCGAACCTGGGTAAAACTGCCCGCGTGCTCGCTACGATCTGCTCTTCGTGCTCCCTCCGCCCTCGTACCGCACAGACAAGGGGCTCCGGTCCCATAGGTGTTCGTGGTGGACAGTTTCCCCCGACATCTTTGGCGCGCCAGGTAGGGGGCGTCGAGGTTGTGCGAACCTGATCCGGCGTTCGCGCGGGCGCAATCTTCATCAACCTCTCCAAGCTTCATCAGCAACTTCATCAGCGACAACTCCATGGCCCCGAAGAAGAAGCCTTCGGAGGTTGGAGGCCCGTCCGCGTCTCACCCGCCGCCACCAGAGCCAACGGTGGGCGGGGGAGACGCCGTCGGAAGGGTGGTTGCCGGCGAGGACACTCACGGTGCCACCAGATCCAAGAACAGGACGGACGACCGGACCTCGGTCTCCGTGGACGCGCCACGTCCATCGCAACATACGACGACCCCACAGCGCCATACCACGGGAGGTGGTATCCGCTTGCTGGGACAAGGCCATACCGGAGGTTCGCGGGACGCCCCGGACCCCCGTCCGGGCACAAGCAAAGCGAAGGCGCCGGCGCGGGACCCCGCTCCTTCTAACGTCGTTAGAAGTCCGAGCGTATCCCGCTCCTCGCACCGCTCGCCCGCGTTCCCCACTACTCCGGCAGAAGCGCTCGCAAGGGCGCAGCTGCTCCTCGATTTTCCTCCAGCGGCCGACAAGGCCGAGGAATGGAGGGCCACTATCCGGAGCCTGATAGACTTCGCCAACAACGACTCTCCGCAGCAGCCGTCGGCCTCACGGCCGCGGCAGGCCGAGAAGACGAAGGCTATCGGCGACAAGACTGCCGGGGGTGCGACAAGCGTGCACTCCCCGCCGCAGAAGCAAAAGACGCCGCCCCGCCGGAACAACCCCGACGACGGCTCCACAGCCTCGTCGGACCCGCGGGCCCGTCGGGACCAGCGCCAGGTCCTCGACGACCGGCGAGATGAAGACGCTCGGACCACGATCGAGCGCCGCCGAGAAGCTCGGCGACAATCCGACAAGAGAGCTGGGAACGCTGTCGACGCACCCGCGCCCGGTGAACCAGGCGACTTGCCGTACGCGGCAGGCTGCCCTGCGTTCACCCGCGAGCTGCGGCGCGTCCAGTGGCCCAGCATGAAGAACTTTAAGCCCGACGTACCGGAGAAGTACGACGGCAAGACGCACCCCTCGGAGTTTCTCAGCGTCTACACCATAGCAGTGCAAGCTGCCGGGGGGCGCGACGAGAAGATCCTAGCCAACTACTTCCCGCTCGTGCTGAAGCCGAACGTCCGTTCGTGGCTCATGCACTTGCCGGAAGGCTCTATCTCTTCTTGGGCCGACCTCTGCCATCAGTTTGTTGGCGCCTTCACCGGCGGCCACAAACCCCATCCCGAGATCTGCAAATGAAATTGCAGATGGCCTTTCAAAGTGCGCCGCAATGAAGTTACCTATGGAACCAGGGACCTTTTTGCTCAAGCTGACTCGACCATCAGTTACACCATCAATTGGGCAGTCCAAGAAGAGAAAGTTGGTCTCCGGCGACTACTTGCCGGCGGATCTTCCAGAAACCGCCGCCAAGGTCCCCAGGATCAACGACAACGCTGAGGAACAGTTTGCTCCTGCAAGCCCTCGGGCTTGTGCAGTTGAAGCAAGTGTTCCCGACAAGCCTCGCCCCGGCGAGCTTGCCGGGGGACCGTCAGCTCCGACAGGACCAGAGGTCTTTGCCGTAGAAGCTGGGGTTCCCGCAGCGGCCCTCGAGCCTTTAGTCCTTGCCGTCGAGCCCCGAGCTCCGGCATGGGCACAGCAGATCGTCCGCTTTCTACAAACTGGAGAACTTCCCGACGACCCTCAAGAGATAGAGAAGATAACCAGGCAGTCAAGTATGTATCAGTTTGTGGATAACGAGCTGTACAGAAGAAGACTCAATGGTGTCAGGTTGAAGTGCATCTCCAGGGAAGATGGACAGAAGCTGTTGGCAGAAATACACGGAGGCATATGCGGCCACCACATTGGCGCAAGGGCACTTGCCGGGAAAGCTTTCCGGCAAGGGTTCTTTTGGCAAGAAGCCCTCCAAGATGCAACTGCACTAGTAACCAAGTGTGAAGCGTGCCAGTTCCATGCAAAGCAAGTTCATCAGCCAGCTCAAGCTCTCCAAACAATCCCTTTGTCCTGGCCTTTCTCGGTCTGGGGGCTCGATATCCTCGGCCCTTTCCCTCGCGCTGTCGGGGGCTTTGAGTACTTGTATGTTGCAATCGACAAGTTCACAAAGTGGCCAGAAGTGGAGCCAGTGAGAAAGGTGACAGCACAGTCAGCGGTCAGGTTCTTCAGGTCGATTGTTTGCCGTTAGTAATCTAGGTTTCGAACCCCCTCCACGTTGTGCATGGGCCTCCTTTTATAGTGCAAGGGGTCACCGACAGGTGTCAACGTAGGAGAAAGGTGTAAAAATGTAAAAGAGGTGGTAGTTGTAACAGTGCGGGAACAGTGGAGCTACAGTACAGAACAGTGGTCTATACCTACTTTAACAGTGGGGGACAAGGGCATTTAATGCCCGTCGCCGTCGACCCCAAAAGCTCCCGCCGTTGCGTCTCCGTCTGCCACGGCGATGGATCCACTGCCGTGGAGTGCCACCGTGTCCCCCAGGCTGCACAGCCATCCGCCACGCGTCCCTGGAGCGGCCCCAGGGCGACGCGTGGGCCGATGAGCTGGAGCGCGGGCACACAGCGCACCTCCCCCGGCAAGCACCTTGCCGGGGATCTCGACCTTGCCGGGCCCGGAAGCTTGCCGCTCCCCGAGCCCTTGCCGGGTCTTCTAAGATAAAATCTTCTATTCGTCCTGACAAGCTCCTCTTGCCAGGGCCTCGTGCTAGTTAAGCAATCTCGAGCCTGGGACGGCCTTCCCGGCAAGCTCCTCTTGCCGGGGTCTTGGTCTTCTGTCTTGTATACTTTGTTTTTGAATGGCTAGATAAGGGGCAGGAAGGTCTCCGGCAAGCGCGTGATGAACCCTGCCGCGGGGAGCTGCCGCTGCCCGTGCACAAGTTGGGGTACTAGGGTACCCCTACCTTAGTACACCGACAGGAGCCCCCGGGCCTGGGCCACACACGGTGCCGAGCGCTGTTGGGCCAGGCCCAAAACAGTGCACGGGCACCCGCGGCCCGCGGCGCGCCGAATCCACTTCCATATCCGCCGCACCCCACGGCAACGGCACGCGTCGATTGCGGCGCCGTGGGATGGGACGTGCCCACGATTTCTTTAATGGGAAGGGCGAAACGCCCCCCACTCTCCCATAAAAGCAGAGAGAGCGGCGCGGTTCCCCTCCCTGCGCACTCATTGCCATCGTCTTCTTCCTCAGATTCCTCTGCGCTTTGCCTCTACTCCTCCGCCACCACCAAGCTCTTCGTCCCCTTCCTTCCACCGCGTCCGCCATGGCCCCAAAGACCGACAAGGCGAAGTCGGAGAAGTCCAAGCGGGAGAAGTCAGATCAGGCGGCGAAGCTCGCCGCGTACCGGAAGGAGCACATCGTCTTCGCGCCGAAGCTCGGCGTGCGGGAGCTCTGGAGCAAATATTATTGGTTCTGGGCCAAGGAGACCCCAGCGCACCCCCGCACGCGCGTCTACCCGGCCGTCACCAAGGACCACTACCCCGGCGGGTATCACTTTTTCGCAGCCTTCTTCCACTGCGGTCTGTGCCCTCCCTTCTCAAACTTTTTCTGCGATATCATGAATACTTATGGCCTCCACCTCCTCGACTTCACTCCCAACGCCATCCTCACCATGTCCGTTTTCGCACACATGTGCGAAAACTTCGTAGGAATCCAGCCCAACGTAGCTCTCTTTAGGCACTTTTTCATCCCCAGAGTAGAGGCCGACGCCCCCCTCTCCGGAGGAATCTCTTGGGTGTTTAGGCTGAATAAGAAATTATCCTACTTGCCGGGGGAGCTCCGCGGCAAGTGGGAAGAGTGGCGCGCGGAGTGGTGCTGGGTCGTCGAGGAGCGGCCGCAACACTTCACCGCGCCGCGCACATCGCCCATCGTGCGCGGCAGGGATTGGAGTAACTTCGATTCCGACGATTCCAAGCTGGATATCGCTCTCGCCAGAATCATGCGCCTTCGGATGGCGCCGCTGTCTGTCGCTGAAGTGGGCGCTGACTTTCTTCGTCGCCGGATCGCCCCCCTCCAAGACCGGAAAAGGCCGGCGTGGCAATATGGCGGCCCGGCAGACATCATGAGGCTGCGCCCCGGCCTCAATTTTAACTTCACAACACTCGAGCTGCGGGGTATGGTCAGGGAACTTTTCAAGTTCGACCCGGCACACCCCGAGTGGTTCCGCGCTCCCCGGGGAGTGGTGCCGCTCTGCGCCAGCAGCGCCCGGGATCGCCTTGTCGCTATGATGCCCGCGTGCGACTCTCATGGAGTGGAGCGCACGTGGATTGCGCCCAAGCCTATCGACGTCCTCGAGTTCTACGACCGCCTTGTGGAGGTGTTGGAGAAGAAGGACGATCTCAAGCTGCACACGCGGGCCACCACCGACCAAGAGATTGCCTACATAGCTTCTCGTGCTGAAGAAGTCGCCGCAGCCGCGGCGGCGGGAAACTTTGGATACACACCCGCGGAGGCGGAAGCCGCGGATGCCTCCAGCCAGGCGGATAGGGAGGAGATTCGCAAGCTGCTAAAGCTCCCTCCCGACGCGCTCGCCGTGATCCCCTCGCTGAGGCACTCCGGGATCAGTGGGATCGCAACGGAGGCCGCGGCAATGGAGGGCACCGCCGGAGGAAGCAGAGGCGCCGCGAGGGGCGGAAGCGACAAGGGGAAGAGGACCGCATCGCTGGGTGCTGGGTCCAGCGAGCCGGCCGAGGCCGAGGAGGAGGAGGAGGAGGAGGCCGAAGACTCCGGCGGATCGACAGAGTTGTACGCCGACGACCTCTCCTCGTCGGAGAGCTCCCCGCCCCCGGCAAGCCCGAAGGAGTCCCCGGCAAAGCGTCTCCGCAAGGCGGCGACGGGGGAAAGGGCACGGGCGCCCCGGCAACAGCCACCTCGGCGGGCGGCTCCCCGGGGGAGTCAAGCCGCGCCAAGGCCGTCCGGCGCACCAGCCGCAGCAGAGGCGGCCCGGGCGCGGACCACGACGGAGGCGCCCCGCAGGCCGGCAGCGAGCCGGCAGGGGTCCTCTCGGAGCGGAGCAACGGCTCCGCCCGTCCCCCGGGCGCCGGCAGCCACAGGGGCTGGGTCTTCGCAGCCCCCAGCCCCGGCGAGTACCAAGCGCGCGAGGGAGTCCTCGCCTCCCGCTCCTCGCGTCGACGCGCCCACGGTGGAGTACGACTTCTCCGCCCTGAGCGAGGACGACGAGGAGGACCAGGAGTAAGGATCTGAGATTCTTTATCTTCTTAATTTTTGTCTTGAGCTTCTGTTGATGCTAACTCTGTCTTCTGTTCTGGTTTCAGGACCCTGGCCCATCGCGCTGCGAAGAGGACCAAGGCGCCCGAGGCTGAGGTCGCGGAGGACTCGGCAGCGGCGGCAACAGAGGACGCACCGGAGCCGATCCTGCCGGACTCTGGCACTGCTCCGATGAGCAGCCCCCAGCGCAGCCCGCAGCGCAGCCCCCAGCGTAAGTCTGGGGTTCTTTCTTCTCGCTTGTCGGGGTACGCCTGAGGATTTGGTTTTGTCTTCATGTCTTGACGTTTCTGGTCCTGTTCTTTGCAGAGGTGGAGCCGCAGCGGGAAGAGCGCCCGGAGACCGTCACCGAGGAGCCGCAGGCCCCGCCGTCCCCGCCAAGGCCGAACCCTCCGGCAAGGGAGAGTGCTCCGCCAAGGGCGGGTACTCCGCCGCCAAGGCAGAGTACCCCGCCAAGGGCGAGCAGCCCGGCGAGGGCGGCCACTCCGCCAAGGCCGAGCTCCCCGGCAAGGGAGCCCGCCGCAGAGGACGCCCGCCAAGGTATGTTCTGTACTTGGTTTTCTTGACTTTGCTTCTTTTTGGATCTTTGCTTGATTTTGAACTTCTTTTTCTTCTTCTTCTAGATCTTCCTCCTCCTCCTCCCGTGCCGATGGAGACCGAGGTCATCAATATTGAGGATGAGGAGGGCGCGCAGGGCGGCGGCGATGACGTTCCCGTCGTCGTGGAGATGGCCGAGGCCACCGCGGAGACGGCCGAAACCACCGAGCCGGCCGTGCAGGAGACCGCTCCGGCTGCAGATGCAGCGGCCGGGGAGGGGGACGGCGACCGCACCGCCAACCCGGAGGTGGCGGGAGCATCAGATGCTGCACCGGCCGCCGGTCCCCCCGCCGGCGAGGAGCCAGCCGGTTACTATCTTCGTGCCCCCAATGGCATCTTTATCCAAGTGCCTTGGGGGTCTTCATCAAGAGCTCCCGCGGAGGGCGAGGCGTTTGACGGGGAAGTCCTCGCCTCCGCGGGTCTGACAGTCGTCGAAGCGCCCGGCGAAGGAGATGGGCCCGAGGAGGAGAAGCTTCTCCACCAGCTCCTGGCCCTTTACCGGGCCAGGCAGGCGAAGCTCGCCTCCCGGGAAGCGCTTGCCGCCAAGGCCGCCGCCGAAATGGAGAAGCGTGCGGCGGAGCTCAGCGCTGCCCACAAGGCGGGCCTCCGCGAGGTGGCGGAGGCGCGCGAGCGCCTTGCCGGCGAATATGAAGAATGGGTGCTGGAGAAGGCCGAGGCTGAAGAACAGCAACGGCTCGCCGGGGTGGAGATGTCCCGGCGAGAGGGAGAGCTCGCGCAGCGGAAGGTGGATCTCGACTCCCACGAGGAGGACCTTGCCGCTCGCGAGGCCGCTCTTGGCGGGGAGCTGAAGGAGGCGAAAGCCGCTGCTGCTGCCGCGGAAGACGCCAAGAAGGAGCTCGCCGCCAAGGTCATCCAGTTGGAGAAGGCGATGAAGGTGAGCGCCGAGAAGGTTGCCGCGCTCATTACTGAGCGCGAGAAGGACGCCCACACCAACGCGGAGCTCCAAGTAAGTTTATCCAAGAAGGGCGACGAGTTGAAGGCCGCCAAGGATTCCATCGAAGACTTGGAGCTGAAGGTCTCAACTCTGAGGGATTCAATTGACGCCGCCAAGCTTCGAGAAGACAAGCTGAAGGAGGAGCTCCGCAAGGAGCGGGCCTTGGTGGACAGCACCAACAAGGCATCCGAGCTCTTCCGCAAGAACATTGAGCTGTGGACCGAAGAGCTGGTTTCTTCTGCGTCCAACATTGACCAGGAGTTGCTTGCTTTGAAGGTCGAGCATCTTATCTACTCGCCGGATCCAGATCTCCCGCACAGCGCCAAGCTCAGCCTCTTCTTCAGAGGCGTCGCTCCGGCCCTCGCAGGTCTCCGGAACCGCATCCCCGCGCAGCTGGCCGAGGAGTCGCGCCGTCTCTGCGCAGGAACTCTGGAGCGGGTCTTGACGAAGATTGTGTTCCGCAACCCGGGGATCAACCTCACGAACGTTCTTCGCAGCTTGCCGGCGGATGCAAACACGGAGGCCCTGAAGGAGCAGGTCAGCCATATCATCGCCAAGGTGGCAAAGCTTGGCAGGAAGGAGGGCGACCGCGTAGACTAGGGCCCCATTTATCTTTATCTTTTCGTTGCTGCACATTATGTTACGAACTCATTAGTCCATTGCGACAAGTTGTCCTTGTAAGATATTTGCTTTACTTCAATCAATCAGTGCAATGTTATCTTCCTTGTTCCAATCTTTGACTTTGTATGTTTTTCACCCTACGCTCCCGGGGAGCTTGCCGGAAAGGGGCCCTTGCCGCGAGCGCTGAGTGCTGGACTCTGAGCGGCCTGCTGGCCAAGGTCCTCGCCGGCAAGCAACCTTGCCGCAGCAGGTCGCAACGCACTTAGCTTGCTGAGTGTACTCGGGAACGAAGCAAGGGCGCGGCACTTGTCGCAGCTCACTTAAATCGTTGAGTGGACTCGAAGACAAGATAAGGGTGCGGCAAGCTACGGGTAGGTTCCTCCGCGCACAGGTTTTCCATACAAAGTGTGATCGTTCAAGGAAGACAATCAAAATTTAAAATTTGAACTGGTCAAATTCTAACAACTTATCTTTCACATGCTGCTTGCTCATGTTGTTTGCTTTCCGGTAAGGCTCTTCTTTCTTGAATGGCACTTAGTTCCTCCTCCACCTCCTTCCCCCCCCGGCAAACTTGTGCGCGAGGAACGTTCCTTCTGCTTAAGAGAAAAAGGAAAAGGAGAGGGAAACAAGCATATTGCCTTTCGGCGTAATAGTGCTTACCGAATGTCTAAGTGTTGCATCAAATGCCAAATAAAACATGCGAATAGCAAAAAGAAGCATGCGAAAGGCAATCGATGCGAAAACACGAAATCTTTACTGATGCACGGGGTCTGCGCCCGGCTTTGTACAAAGGGTTACATGCAACAGCGGCAAGGCTTGTACAAAAGGTGGTTGCCGGAGCGGATCACGGCAACCGCGCCTTAGGGGTGAAACTTGCGAAGATGCTCTATGTTCCAGGAGTTGCTCACCGGTAAGCCTTCTTCGGTCTCGAGGCGGACAGCGCCGGGCCTCGTAACTTGTCTCACCCGATAAGGGCCTTCCCACTTCGGCGTCAACTTGTTGGAATTCTTGGCGGACTGAACACGCCGAAGAACAAGGTCGCCTTCCTCGAGACTCCTGGCCTTGACTTTGCGGCTATGGTAGCGGCGCAAAGCTTGCTGGTATCGAGCAGCTCGTACAGCAGCCTGGAGACGTCCCTCCTCAAGGAGCAATGCGTCATCTTGCCGCAGTTGCTCTTGCTCGAGCTCATCATAAGCGAGCACTCGAGGAGATCCGTATACGAGTTCCGTGGGGATAACTGCTTCTGCCCCGTAGACTAGGGCAAAGGGTGTCTGTCCGGTGGCTCGACTTGGTGTCGTTCTGATTGACCAAAGAGCCGCCGGAAGCTCCTCTATCCAATTCCTTCCGCACTTGCGCAGCCTGTCAAAGGTCCTTGTCTTGAGTCCGCGCAGCACTTCAGCATTTGCCCTCTCCGCTTGGCCGTTGCTCCTCGGATGAGCAACAGAAGCGAAACAGACCTTGGCGCCAAGGTCTTGGACGTACTGCATGAAGGTGCGACTAGTGAATTGCGTACCGTTGTCGGTGATGATCCTGTTAGGAATCCCGAAACGGCAAACAATCGACCTGAAGAACCTGACTGCTGACTGTGCCGTCACCTTTCTCACTGGCTCCACTTCTGGCCACTTTGTGAACTTGTCGATTGCAACGTACAAGTACTCAAAGCCCCCGACAGCGCGAGGGAAAGGGCCGAGGATATCGAGCCCCCAGACCGAGAAGGGCCATGACAAAGGGATTGTTTGGAGAGCTTGAGCTGGCTGATGAATTTGCTTTGCATGGAACTGGCACGCTTCACACTTGGTTACTAGTGCAGTTGCATCTTGGAGGGCTTCTTGCCAAAAGAACCCTTGCCGGAAAGCTTTCCCGGCAAGCGCCCTTGCGCCAATGTGGTGGCCGCATATGCCTCCGTGTATTTCCGCCAACAGCTTCTGTCCGTCTTCCCTGGAGATGCACTTCAACCTGACACCATTGAGTCTTCTTCTGTATAGCTCGTTATCCACAAACTGATACATACTTGACTGCCTGGTTATCTTCTCTATCTCTTGAGGGTCGTCGGGAAGTTCTCCAGTTTGTAGAAAGCGGACGATCTGCTGTGCCCATGCCGGAGCCCGGGGCTCGACGGCAAGGACTAAAGGCTCGAGGGCCGCTGCGGGAACCCCGGCTTCTACGGCAAAGACCTCTGGTCCTGTCGGAGCTGACGGTCCCCCGGCAAGCTCGCCGGGGCGAGGCTTGTCGGGAACACTTGCTTCAACTGCACAAGCCCGAGGGCTTGCAGGAGCAAACTGTTCCTCAGCGTTGTCGTTGATCTTGGGAACTTTGGCGGCGGGTTCAGGAAGACCCGCCGGCAAGTAGTCGCCGGAGACCAACTTTCTCTTCTTAGACTGTCCGATTGATGGTGTAACGGATGGCTGAGTTAGCTTGAGCAGGAAGGTCCCTGGTTCCACAGGTAACTTCATCGCAGCACACTTTGAAAGGCCATCTGCAATTTCATTCTGAGCTCTCGGGACATGCTCCATCTGCAGACCTTCAAAGTGCTCTTCAAGCTTCCTCACTTCATCTACATAAGCTTCCATCAAAGGGCTCTGGTAGCTCTTGTTGACTTGCCGGACCACCAACTGAGAATCTCCACGTACAATCAGCTTTCTGATCCCAAGTTCAGCCGCAATTCTGAGGCCGGCGAGCAAGCCTTCATACTCTGCAGTATTGTTTGTCGCTTGCTCTCTTGGGAAGTGCATCTGGATAATATACTTGAGGTGTTCTCCGGTGGGCGCAATGAGTACTACGCCAGCACCGGCGCCTTGCAGCGAAAAGGCACCATCAAAGTACATTACCCATTCACTTGTTGCTTTTTGCACGGGTGCGCTTGTTTCTTGAACTTCTTCATCGGGCGTTGGGGTCCATTCTGCTATAAATTCTGCCAAAGCTCGGCTCTGTATGGTTGAAGTACTTTCAAACTTGAGTCCAAAGCTTGATAGTTCTAGTGCCCACTCGACAATCCTGCCTGTTGCCTCTGGATTGTGCAATATCCTCTTCAACGGAAAGCGAGTGACCACCGTTATCTCATGGGCTTGGAAGTAGTGGCGCAGCTTCCTCGAGGCCATGAGGAGGCCGAAAAGCAATTTTTGCACACCAGAGTACCTTGACCTAGCTCCCTGGAGAAGGGAACTTACAAAATACACTGGGCGCTGCACCATCTTCTTCCGCACCTCTCCTTGTTCCTGCGCAGAGTCTTCCTTGTCGGGGCCAGAGCTTGTCGGGACAGCCCCCTGCTTGTCGCTAGATTCGCTTGCCGGCGATGCTGACTCCTCGTCGGACTCCCTCTCCGCTACCAACGCAGCACTAACCACCTGGTTGGTTGCCGCTAAGTATAGCAACAACTTTTCCTGTGGTTTAGGTGCGACAAGTATAGGAGTGGAGGACAGGTACCGTTTCAAATCCTGCAACGCCGCCTCCGCTTCCGGAGTCCACTTCATGGGACCTGCCTTCTTCAAGATTTTGAAGAAAGGTAGGGCGCGTTCTGCGGATTTTGAAATGAACCTACTGAGAGCAGCAACGCAACCTGCAAGTCTTCTGACATCCTTGACGCGCTTCGGGGCTTCTATCTGCTCGATGGCTTTGATCTTGTCGGGGTTGGCTTCAATCCCTCTCTGCGAAACAAAGAACCCGAGAAGCTTGCCGGAGGGGACTCCAAAGACGCACTTCTCGGGGTTCAGCTTGAGCTGTATCCTGCGCAGGTTCTGAAACGTTTCTTCTAAGTCTTGAATCAGTGTTTCTTTGCTCTTGCTCTTCACCACGATGTCATCCATGTAGGCTTCTACATTCCTGTGGATCTGTGGCTCAAAAGCAGTGTACACTACCCTTGCAAAAGTTGAGCCTGCATTCTTCAGTCCAAATGGCATGCGGATAAAGCAGTAAGTGCCACATGGAGTGATAAATGCAGTCTTCTCTTCATCTTCCTTGGCCATGAAAATCTGGTGATAGCCTGAGTATGCATCAAGAAAACAGAGTAGCTCACATCCGGCAGTGGAGTCAACGATCTGGTCGATGCGCGGCAAAGGGAAGGGATCCTTGGGACATGCTTTATTGACATCAGTGAAGTCTATACACAGTCTCCACTTCCCGTTGGCTTTGCGCACGACGACTGGGTTTGCCAACCACGTCGGATGGATCACACCTCTAACTAGGCCTGCTGCCTCTAGTTTCTTGATCTCCTCGTTGATGAACTCTTGGCGCTCCACGGCTTGCTTCCTTACTTTTTGCTTGATGGGCCGCGCATGAGGGCAGACAGCAAGCTTGTGCTCAATCACCTTCCTGGGAACACCGGGGATGTCAGATGGTTGCCAAGCAAACACATCGACATTCGCCCGCAGGAAGGCGACGAGCGCGCTTTCCTATTTGCTGTCAAGGGTGGCGCTGATGGTGAAGGTACCACCAGTGCCATCCTCCCTTGCGGACACCTTCTTGGTTGCCGGAGGAGCAGCCATTCCTTTATTGCTCTTGCCGGTGGAGCTCGATGGAACGTCCTCGACGGCGGCGCAGCACTCCGAAGAGGTGCGGTTGCCGGAGTGTGTCCCAGAGCACTTGCCGGACTTGGTCTTCGTCTTCTTCCCCCCGGGAGCTTCAGCGGCAAGAGTATCCTTCTCGGCCGCAGCTGCCGCGTCCCGGTAAATCTTGTCGGCGCAAATAAGCGCATCTTTCTTGTCGCTGTGGACAGTGATGACGCTTATCGGCCCCGGCATCTTCAGCACGTTGTAGGCATAGTGGGAAGCTGCCATGAACTTGGCGAGGGCGGGACGGCCGAGTATCCCATTGTAGGGCAATGGAATATCAGCAACGTCAAAGGTGATGCGCTCAGTTCTGAAGTTGAGCTCCCCGCCAAAGGTCACCGGCAGAGTAATCTTTCCCTTGGGCTTGCTCCTTCCCGGGTTGATTCCTTGGAATGAACCGGTCTCTTCGAGCTCGCCGTCTTGAATCTGGAGTTTCTTGATCACAGCAGAGGAGATCAAGTTCAGGCCGGCCCCGCCGTCAACCAACATTTTGGTGACCTTGAGGTTGCGGATGGTGGGTGAGACCAGCATCGGCAAGCACCCGACCGCCGTGGTGCGGTCAGGGTGATCCTCAAGATCAAAAATGATGGGCGTGCTGGACCATTTGAGGAGCCTGCGTGACTCCACGGGCGGCTCCGCTGCATTCACCTCACGCACCCACTGTTTCAGCTGGCGGTGGGAGGTGTGCAGGGAGGCGCCACCGTCGACGCACAGGACCTCCGTGGCCTTCTGGAACTCCTGCTCGCTGTTCTCGTCGTCCTCCATGTCTTCATCGTCGTCTTCGTCGTTGTCGCGGCCCCGGGGAGGTCGATCTCCTTGCCGCTGTTTGGCCTTGCCGCGGCGTCCTCCCCGGCCATTGAATGGCCGCTTCTTGCTGGGCTCTTCCCCGCCACCTTGGGCCTTCTCCTTGTCGCGCCTCTCGTACTCAGCCTTTTGCTGCTCGACGAGGTACTCGACGCGCTTACAATTGGAGAGGTCGTGACCCTTGGTGCGGTGAATCTTACAGTATTGCTTGTCGGAGCTACCCGGCTTGTCGGTCGCCGCCGCAGGGGCAGGCTCCTTGCCGGAGCCGCCAGCCTGCGCTTGTTTGGCGGGGGCCTCCTTGCCGGACTTCTCGACGGCAAGCACTTCCTTCTTGCCCTTCTTCCTGTTGTTCCGCCGCCGGCTCTTCTTTGCCGGGGCGGCGTCGTCGCTGTCGCTTCCCCCTGCGCCAGCATCCTCCCCGGGGAGTTTCCTCCCCTCTTCTGCACGGGCGCACTTGTCGGCAAGAGCGTAGAGCTCGCTGACGTCCCTGATCTTGGTCATCGCCATCTCCTCACGCATGCGGCGGTTACGCACGTTCTGATGGAACGCGCTGATAACCGCAGCAGGGTGAACATCTGGGATGTTGTGCTGCACCCGGCTGAAACGTTGGATATACTTGCGCAGGGGTTCGCCTTCCTTCTGGGCCAAAATGTGGAGATCGCTCTCCTGGCCATGGGGTTTGTGGCCGCCGGTGAAGGCGCCAACAAACTGATGGCAGAGGTCGGCCCAAGAAGAGATAGAGTTTTCCGGCAAGTGCATGAGCCACGAACGGACGTTCGGCTTCAGCACGAGCGGGAAGTAGTTGGCTAGGATCTTCTCGTCGCGCCCCCCGGCAGCTTGCACTGCTATGGTGTAGACGCTGAGAAACTCCGAGGGGTGCGTCTTGCCGTCGTACTTCTCCGGTACGTCGGGCTTAAAGTTCTTCATGCTGGGCCACTGGACGCGCCGCAGCTCGCGGGTGAACGCAGGGCAGCCTGCCGCGTACGGCAAGTCGCCTGGTTCACCGGGCGCGGGTGCGTCGACAGTGTTCCCAGCTCTCTTGTCGGATTGTCGCCGAGCTTCTCGGCGGCGCTCGATCGTGGTCCGAGCGTCTTCATCTCGCCGGTCGTCGAGGACCTGGCGCTGGTCCCGACGGGCCCGCGGGTCCGACGAGGCTGTGGAGCCGTCGTCGGGATTGTTCCGGCGGGGCGGCGTCTTCTGCTTCTGCGGCGGGGGGTGCACGCTTGTCGCACCCCCGGCAGTCTTGTCGCCGATAGCCTTCGTCTTCTCGGCCTGCCGCGGCCGTGAGGCCGACGGCTGCTGCGGAGAGTCGTTGTTGGCGAAGTCTATCAGGCTCCGGATAGTGGCCCTCCATTCCTCGGCCTTGTCGGCCGCTGGAGGAAAATCGAGGAGCAGCTGCGCCCTTGCGAGCGCTTCTGCCGGAGTAGTGGGGAACGCGGGCGAGCGGTGCGAGGAGCGGGATACGCTCGGACTTCTAACGACGTTAGAAGGAGCGGGGTCCCGCGCCGGCGCCTTCGCTTTGCTTGTGCCCGGACGGGGGTCCGGGGCGTCCCGCGAACCTCCGGTATGGCCTTGTCCCAGCAAGCGGATACCACCTCCCGTGGTATGGCGCTGCGGGGTCGTCGTATGTTGCGATGGACGTGGCGCGTCCACGGAGACCGAGGTCCGGTCGTCCGTCCTGTTCTTGGATCTGGTGGCACCGTGAGTGTCCTCGCCGGCAGCCACCCTTCCGACGGCGTCTCCCCCGCCCACCGTTGGCTCTGGTGGCGGCGGGTGAGACGCGGACGGGCCTCCGACCTCCGAAGGCTTCTTCTTCGGGGCCATGGAGTTGTCGCTGATGAAGTTGCTGATGAAGCTGGAGAGGTTGATGAAGATTGCGCCCGCGCGAACGCCGGATCAGGTTCGCACAACCTCGACGCCCCCTACCTGGCGCGCCAAAGATGTCGGGGGAAACTGTCCACCACGAACACCTATGGGACCGGAGCCCCTTGTCTGTGCGGTACGAGGGCGGAGGGAGCACGAAGAGCAGATCGTAGCGAGCACGCGGGCAGTTTTACCCAGGTTCGGGCCGCGATGAACGCGTAAAACCCTACTCCTGCTTGGTTGTGTATTAAGTTGGAGAGCTCGGGAGCTTGAAGAAGCAGCTACACCGAGCGTGAGAGTGATCTAGGTTCCGAACCCCCTCCACGTTGTGCATGGGCCTCCTTTTATAGTGCAAGGGGTCACCGACAGGTGTCAACGTAGGAGAAAGGGGTAAAAATGTAAAATAGGTGGTAGTTGTAACAGTGCGGGAACAGTGGAGCTACAGTACAAAACAGTGGTCTATACCTACTTTAACAATGGGGGACAAGGGCATTTAATGCCCGTCGCCGTCGACCCCAAAAGCTCCCGCCGTTGCGTCTCCGTCTGCCACGGCGATGGATCCTCTGCCGTGGAGTGCCACCGTGTCCCCCAGGCTGCACAGCCACCCGCCACGCGTCCCTGGAGTGGCCCCAGGGCGACGCGTGGGCCGATGAGCTGGAGCGCGGGCACACAGCGCACCTCCCCCGGCAAGCACCTTGCCGGGGATCTCGACCTTGCCGGGCCCGGAAGCTTGCCGCTCCCCGAGCCCTTGCCGGGTCTTCTAAGATGAAATCTTCTATTCGTCCTGACAAGCTCCTCTTGCCAGGGCCTCGTGCTAGTTAAGCAATCTCGAGCCTGGGACGGCCTTCCCGGCAAGCTCCTCTTGCCGGGGTCTTGGTCTTCTGTCTTGTATACTTTGTTTTTGAATGGCTAGATAAGGGTCAGGAAGGTCTCCGGCAAGCGCGTGGTGAACCCTGCCGCGGGGAGCTGCCGCTGCCCGTGCACAAGTTGGGGTACTAGGGTACCCCTACCTTAGTACACCGACACAGGGATATTTTTATCTTAGCTAAACCCGTCTCCTAACTCCCTCATCTTTTCTTGTAACTCCTGTTATGAGATTAAGAGAAGGAAGAAAGAGAGCCGACCAGGCCTATGTCCATATCCCTCTCCATCGGCCCATCTACACCAACCCACAGCTGGGCCAACCTAATCCCCCAGCCCACCTAACGCTCCTATTCCTAACCCTAAAACTACAACGCCAGATCCCCTCTCCCTCGATCCCTCCATCCCCCAGCACCGCACCGCACCTCTTCCTCTCGATGTACCCTCGACCCACCGCTCTTCGTTCCCCTCGTCCTTCTTCTTGTCACCCCCTGCCATGGTGAGCCATGCGCTGACCTATCCTACCTTGCCGCCTCGGCCTCGCCAAGGCCACCGGGAGCCCGCCGTCGTTGCCCTGTCTCTCCGGCGCCTCCTTCCGCCACCATCGCGCCCTATCCCCGCCGTCCTTCTCCTCCAGCGCATCCGCGCCCCTTGCCACCCTTACCCCGCGCGCGTCATGGCGACCTCCAGCTGCGTCACGCCCACCGACCACCTCCGCTCCGACCGTCCTCGCCGGAGTCCAGCACGATCCACTGCCGTGAGTCTACAGGAGGCCGCAGCCTCGTGCCTCGCCCGTTCCCCTCGTTGCCTTGACCTCCATCGCCTCCTTGCTGATGTTGCTGCTTCGGGTTTCATGTGGCCATGAGAAACTGCAGCACGAAGCCCCTACTGCCGGCTCGACACAATCGCCCCAGAGGAGCTCCTCCTCCCGGTTGCATGCCAAGACTAACGGCGGCCACTTCGTCCTACTGCTACTCAACGAGCTCCAAGTACCTCGACGCCCGAACGACTACTTCCTCTTCGACGCCGTGTACCACAACTATCGCCAACTACCTCGTTGACAAGTGAACGACTACCACACTGAAAAAAGTACATGGATACGCCAAGTTCCTCTTCGAAACGTGTACAACTACCATCGACCCTCGATGACCCCGTGGATTCGACAAGTACCTCTACCCACGACCCCGAACATCTACAAAAACGTGTACAACTACCGTCGCCGAAGACCCGTGTACAACTACCATCGTCGTGTACCACTAATTCCACTACCGATGCCACGTGAATGACTACTTTCACTACGACCCATGTACCACTACTTCCCTTGTCGGGACCCCGATCCTAAGTCACACCGATCTAGCATGTAACACATCATATCACTTTGCGGCCTCACAGACGGTATTCCCACGGGTGCCACCTTACCTGGCCCAGGACCATTTGCGCATTTTGGCTCACGTACAAGATAGTGTCGCTAGCATCCATATGACAGAGAACCCGGGCCGACATGACTAGTTGTAAACCAAAAGTGGCGCTAAATTACAGGGACATGCATACATGACCCATCAACGAACGTGTCGGTCATCAATGTATGAACCCAAGTCGTAGCAAGCTACAAGGACTTAAAGGAACATGTGACATTTTCCTGAAGGGAAAGACAATGGAACGAAGAAGGACACATGCCGGCCAGCCTAAGTGTTCCGGAGCCGTAGCAAGCTACCAAGGCTCAAGGGAAGCACTAGGAGGCATTTCCCATAAGATAGGCTACCAACGGTAAACAAATCTTGCTCCATGTCCGAAGCCACTATGCCAAACCTCACCCTATTTTAAAATGTTTTGGTTAGGTTAAAAAATGAACTAAGTTTGAATCATATTCAAACTTGTTTTATTTTTATACCTCTAAAAATGTCCAACTCACTTTTATAAATAGGGCATAATTCCAGGAGCTAGGGAATATTTTTATTTCTCCCTAATTCCTCTCCTATCAACCTAGGCTTTTTCTTTTGTTTTTCTGCCTAAAGAAAAAGAAAAAGAAAGGCAGCAGTAGCAGTGCAGCAACCAGCCGCAGCCCGCAGACCAGCTTGGGCCTCGGCCACCAGGCCGGCCCAGCTAGCCAACGTAGCGGCCCGCGGCCAGCTAGACCGCACGTCCCTCTCGCCCTCTTTCACCCGTGCACCCACGCGCCCCTCTTCTGTGGCGCCTCCATATGGCCAGGCCTGGCCCACACGTCAGCAACTGCAAGGGCACCCACACCCGCCTTTTCGTCCTCCTCTCGCTCTCGTCATGGGGACCGGGAGCCCGAGCCTGCCGTCAAGCGTCCCCGTCGCCCAAGCCCCTTTTAACCCCACTCTTAGTGTCCACTAACTTCCTAGGGTTCCTCTCTTCCCCTCCCAGCCGCCAGGTGAGCTCTAGGCCACCAGATCTCCCACCTGCTCGCTGTCCCGAACGCATCTAAGAGCACGGCCTCGTCGCCGGCATGCTCCCCGTCCTCCTCTGCCTCACCGACCGTGTCCATTTTCTTCCCCGTCGTCGATTACATCCCTGACGTGCACTACGTAGAGCTGAAGGCCCCATCTGCTTCCTCTCCTTCCTCGTCTTCAACTCCGGCCGCCGCGGGTGTTCGTCCACCCTCACCGTCGACTCCGATCCCCTCACGGCAAGCCGAGCGTGTCATCTCGTTCGTGGTGAGCTCACGGACCATCCCATGCCTTTTCCACCCTCGTTTGCACATTCTAGCATCGAGTTTGTTGTGCGCATGAGCTCGCCGCCGTCGGACCTCGTCTCCGGCGAGTGTTTCAACCTCCGTAGCTTGTCTTTGCATGGCCAACATCTCCGCCATGTCGCGTAGGTGTTGTTGCGTGTCTCGCCGCGTCGCTAGGTTCTATTTTTGCTTCGCCGCAGCTCGTCGCCGCCGCCTCTGATAGTTGTCGCCGGCGTCGACTCCATCATCGTCTGGTGCGTCTAGTGGTACCCAGGGGCGTGGGATCCCTTCGTGGGCTCGTTGCGCACCTCCGTCGTCCTGTTTGGTCACCGGAGCAGCCCCGACGCACTCGCCGTCGTCTCTGTTCGCCGGAGTGTAGTGGCTGGCCCCCCGATCTGAATATATTTCAGCTGCAGTTCCCCTTCTCTGTCAGACGCACGCAACCTAGCCCAGTGGCTCGCCGCCCGCTCCCTTAACGCGCAGACGCGAGATCGATTCCCCTCAGGGCCGTGGAAAATGCCTAGTTTTGTATTTTTCTATCCCGCTGACACCCAGGCCCCACTTGTCTTTCTCTGTACACACACACCCACTTCCACACACGCCCCGCACCGCCACCTCAGCTCCCTGGACCCACTAGTCATGGTCTGAGACTAGTCCAAGCTGAGTCTAAGGTGCCTTTTATCTTTTCTGTTTTGTTTTGTTTTATTTAAATTTTGTTTGCATTTTGAATTCATCATATCTTTTAAACTATGCATCTGTTCAAAATGTTTTATATATGAAAACTGCTTAGTTTTTAGTGTAGATTGTTTATATGCATTTTGTTGCCATGTCAAAAGCATTTAAGATGATGTTTGAATATTTTTTTTAATAACATGTTCAAATTGGTTTAATTCATAACTAAATAACCGTAGCTCCAAATTTGACAAACTTTATATGTAAATGGGGTGAGAAAATGTGTAGAATAACATCATGCTATTACTTTACATGTTCAACAACTCTAAAATATGGTCAGCACAGATCTGTTCCATATTTATTTTTATGCACATGGGAGTTTCCGCAATTGTTGTTTGTTCATTCCGGCCCATTCAAAATGCTTGCATGATGTTGTTGGTTTTATGATGCATTCCTTGCCATGCTAAGCAACTTTTAAACTTGTTGGGTGCTTGGTTAGTTCAACTAAATAACTACATATGTGAGTATGGTTGTTCTTGCACTCTTTTGCATGATGTGTCCCTTACATGAATTGTGTTCTTGCATAATGACATGCCACATGTGCACTCATCATGTTCCTTTGAGATACATCATATCCTGTCCATGCACATATGCATCATGTCTTGCATCATGTGTATGAGCATTGCATGGTGATTGATTGTTGTTCCGGTATTTGTATTGTTGTGTTGGTTAGAGCCCGGTGACGATTCGGAGTTCGAGGTTCCTGTCGACACTGAGTTTGAGGAGCAAGGTTACGATTGCTCCGTGGACTTAACAGGCAGGTTGACCATTCCCCGATATCACCTCTATCTTTGCCTTGCTAGTTGTCTCGGTCTTTTGATATGCCTCGATGCCTATTCATGTTTGTCAGCCTCCCATGTTACCATGAAACACTCTAACCGCCTTCCTAGCAAACCGTTGATTGGCTAAGCACGCTTTTGCTCAGCCCCTCTTATAGCGTTGTTAGTTGGAGGTGAAGTTTGAAGATTGCTCCAAGTTTGGACTTGTTTATTGAGATATATCTTAATTAAATTAATGCACATATATATTGGTAATGGGTGGAAGGCTTGGCCTTCTGCTTGGTGTTTTGTTCCACTCATGCCACCTTAGGACCCGATAAACCGTTGTTATGTTCCTTGATTTTGCATTCCTAACATGGTTGGGGTTTATGGGCCCCCCTTGATAATTCGCTCTGCTTAAAGCTTTTCCAGCAAGACCCAACTTTGGTACTACATTTGCCTAACAACTAAAACTTGCATAGGGAGTTATAAACCCGAGTTCTTAATCAACAACCCGGGCCAGTGCTCCTCATGAGTGTTGGTCCAAACTAGGCGGACTGTAGAGCCTCCTCGGGGAAACCCAAGGTATCTGGTATTACCTGTAGGCTGACCTATCCGGTCGTGGCGTGAGACGAGATACGCGCGGCTACTATCTGGGTGTCAGCGCACTCGGAGGTCTTGCTGGATTAGTTTTACCTTTGTCAAAATATCTTGAGCACGGGATTCCGAGAATACTCGGGTCTTCCCAATTTGGAGTTGCGACTTTGCGGATCGTGAGCTTGTGATGGGCTAAGTTGGGACACCCCTGCAGGGTTTTGTACTTTTGAAAGCCGTGCCCGTGGTTATGTGGCAGATGGGAATTTGTTCATATCCGGTTGTAGATAACTTGACACCATATCCATAATAATACACTACCTGTGTGAGTACCGTGATGGTCTCTTTTCGAAGGGGTTTCAGAAAGTGAACACGATGGGTTTATGCATGCATGTCAGTAGCTAGGGTCTCTTATTGATCATCTTTGGCGACCGGTGGCACATATTCTCACCTCAATCTGAATTCGTAAGCTTGTTGCTTAGTGCTTGCTGCAAACACTTTTTTACCTCTCCACACCTAAAGGCTTTGTTAGTTCGATAACCGAGAATGGGATTGCTGAGTCCTTGTGACTCACAGATTACAACACACACCAGATGCAGGTACAACCAAGAACGATGCAGGAGATGGATCATAACTTCGCTGGGAGTTCAATGAAGAGCGTGGTCGTTTCTATGTTACGTATCCCGACGATCAATAGTGGTTCCTACTAGGGGCGATCAGGACTTGTGTTTGTGGTATCTTTTCCCATTTTGATTTCGTCCGTAGTCGGACCCTGTGTTATTTGGATGACTGTATGCTATTGTATTCATTGTGTGATGTGGCGAGTGTAAGCCAACTATTTTACTCTTCCATCCATGTTCTTTTACATGAGTTGTGCAAAGATACCACGCTTGTGATCATTCCAGAATGCGCTTATGTCTCGTGCCTCGACACGTAGGAGATATAGTCGCATCCTGGGCATTACATACTTGCACTCAATGTTGGTTAATCTCAAGGCATGTTTATGACCGTTGTTGCTCTCTAGCTGGTAGCTTCCCAGTCTCTTTATAGCCTTCACCTATACTAAGCGGGAATACTGCTTGTGCATCCACTTCCATACACTCAAAGTTGTTCCATAAGAGTCCACCATACCTACCTATATGCAGTATCTACCTGCCGTTCCAAGTAATTTGCATGTGCCAAACTCTAAACCTTCAAATAAAATTATGTTATGGATGCCCAAATCGCTCATGTCGCGACTGGGGGCTGTATTTATCTTCCATGCTAGGTGGGTTATTCTCACAATGAGTGGACTCCGCTTGTCATTCACGAGAAAATGGATGCTAACCGGGATACCCGGTCCCATGATCAAAATATCAAAAATTAAACAAAGCTCCCCCTGGACTGTTGTTGGTTTGGACAGTACCCGTTGTTTAGGATAAGCCATTGAGTGTGTTTGATGGTGGAGGGGGAGAAAAACTTTTCCATTCTGTTTGGGAACCGCCTATAATGTATGTTGCATGGAAGATATTGAGAACTCTTGGTCGTAGCGTTGACAAAGAAAGCATATCGCTCAAAATTAAATTCATCTCTGATTCAAAAACTTGAGCTCTGGCACCTCTTCAAATCCCTGCTTCCCTTTGCGAAGGGTCTATCTATTTAGTTTTATTGCTCAGTAATCATCCTCTTATAAAAAGCACCGGTTGGAGAGCAGCTCTGTCATTTATATGCTTTGATATTAATTGATGTTGAGTATGAGTGTGACTGGATCTCTTTAACCATGAATTACAATGTTTAGTCAGTCCTTGATCTTGTTAGGTGCTCTACATTTATGTTTTGCGGTCTCTGAAAGGGCTAGCGTGATACCACCTTGTCATATTATATCATGATTTTTTTGAAAAAGTGTTGTCATCCGAGATTTATTATTATTGCTCGCTAGTTAATTATGCCATTGATATGACTAAACATGAGCCATAAATGTTATTGTACATGTGGTTAGTTCACAGGATTTGCTGGAAACTTGAATGCTGGTTTTATGTATTTACAACAACAAGAACAAAAAGAGTTTGTAAAAAATTTTCTTTATCACTTTTAGTTTATCAACTGAATTGCTTGAGGACAAGAAATGTGCTAAGCTTGGGGGAGTTGATACGTCTCCATTGTATCTACTTTTCCAAACTCTTTTGCCCGTGTTTTGGACTCTAATTTGCATGATTTGAATGAAACTAACCCGGACTGACGCTGTTTTCAGCAGAATTGCCTTGGTGTTATTTTTGTGTAGAAATAAAATTTCTCGGAATGACCTTCACAGAGAATATTTTCAGAATATATAAAAAATATTGATGGAAAGAATCACCAGAGGGGGCCCACACCCTGGCCACAAGGGTGGGGGGCACGCCCCCCCTAGGGCAAGCCCCCTACCTTGTGGCCCCCCTGGAGCTCCACCAACGCCAACTCCAACTCCATATAACCTATTTCAGGGAGAGAAAAACCAGAGAGAAGATCCCATCACGTTTTACGATACGGAGCCGCTGCCACCTCCTGTTCTTCATCGGGAGACCTGATCTAGAGTCTGTTCGAGGCTCCGAAGAGTGGAGATCGTCGTTGTCATCATCATCAACCATCCTACATCACCAATTTCATGATGCTCACCGCCATGCGTGAGTAATTCCATCGTAGGCTTGCTGGACGGTGATGGGTTGGAGGAGATTAATCATGTAATCGAGTTAGTTTTGTTATGGTTTGATCCCTAGTATCCACTATGTTCTGAGATTGATGTTCCTATGACTTTGCTATGCTTAATGCTTGTCACTAGGGCCCGAGTGCCATGATTTCAGATCTGAACCAATTATGTTATCATGAATATATTTGTGTTCTTGATCCTATCTTGCAAGTCTATAGTCACCTACTATGTGTTATGATACGGCAACCTTGGAGTGACAATATCCGGGACACTTCCTGGTGATGACCATAGTTTGAGGAGTTCATGTATTCACTATGTGCTAATGCTTTGGTCCGATACTCTATTAAAAGGAGGCCTTAATATCCTTTAGTTTCCATTAGGACCCCGCTGCCACGGTAGGGTAGGACAAAAGATGTCATGCAACTTCTTTTCCATAAGCACGTATGACTATATTTGGAATATATGCCTACATTACATTGATGAATTGGAGCTAGTTCTGTGTCACCCTAGGTTATAACTGCTACATGATGAATATTATCCAACACCTATCATTGCCAATCCATTGCCTATGAGTTCATTCCATATTGATACTTGCTTTGTTACTTTCGTTACTGCTACTGTCACCATCACTAGAAAACTGCTACTGTTACTTTTGCCACTATTACCGTTACTTCCATATTACTTTGCTACTAATTTTTTTGCTACAGATATTAAGTTTTCTAGGTGTGGTTTAATTGACAACTCAGCTGCTAATACTTGAGAATATTCTTTGGCTCCCCTTGTGTCGAATCAATAAATTTGGGTTGAATACTCTACCCTCGAAAACTGTTGCGATCCCCTATACTTGTGGGTTATCAGACACATATTCCCTGTCTATCTCTCACGCACCCCTCCCCTCCCCAAGAAACACTCACAAACCCACCCACCATCTCTCTCACACACACCCACCTAGGCGGGGTATGTCTACAAAGAGGAGAGGTGCAAGTACGACGCACGTACTCACGTCTCGTTCCCCACCACACCCGCGCGGGTACACGGTGGACCTCAATTCTGTACGAAAAGGCAGCCCACGTGCTAATTTGAATCGTGTAATGGTTGTTTACTTGAAAGAGGGTCGTCTACCACGCGTGCACAAAACAAAGTTCGACTTGATGTGTTGGCATATTTTTAAATAAAGTTATATTGCTCAATGGCAAGCACATAATATAAAACGATTGTTATCAAGAAAAAGGTAATACGCTCCACGATATATAATGGACCTTGCCTACTAGGCTTGGTCTGTCTTCACACTCTCTCACACAAGACAATGGTGGCCACTCTCTCTCTCTCTCGCCGCTCGTCACTGGTCCGACCCGATCCCATCCGCCAGCGGAAACAGGGAGGATGTGCGTCGTTGCTCTGTTGGATGACATCGAGGCAGCACGTCCCTATCTACGGTACGCACCATTCTGTCTAACCAAGCTCCGGTGGGTATGGAAGATCCCGCTCGCCGGCGCCCTACTAGTTACATCCCGACGACCCAGGTCCAACTTCATCCCCTCCGGCCTTGCTCCACGTCCCATCTTCCCATGTCCCTGCAGGTGGAAAATCCTGCATGTGGATCTTCCCTAGTTCTTTGCCTAAAATGTAGCTCGGCCGGTGTACTTTCTATGTTGCAATCTCGTCCTCACACTGTTTTAGATAAACATCCGTACTGCTATCTTCCCTTAGAACAAGGAATATGCTTCTATTTTTGTCGGCGTATGTGTCATCAACTATTACTTGCCAGTAATTGTTTCCTTTCCACCTCCTTTTGCAAACAGGGCTATCCATTTCACCTCGTTGCTTTTGCGACCTTTTGGTGAACTGCATAAATCACTTGTTTTTTAAGAGTCTTTTGAGCAGCATTGCTGAAATGTCACACGGGCAATGTTTCTACATCTCAGTGGTACTGCACAAAGGGAGACTGGTTTTGCTCTATCCTCCACACCTAACTCCCAGCCTAATCTTAACAAAGACTGCAAAGGTGATCGACTTCTATTTATGTGTTTATTGTTTCATCAATATTCATGTATTATTGTAATCAACTTACTCAATATCTTTGGAACATGGACGCTTAGCTCTATTTTAGTGGAACTTCACAAAATGATCGGAATGTTACATGCTCCTACAACTACTCCCTCTGTCCCATAATATAAGAGCATTTTTGACACGACACAGGGAGTAATTATTCCCCAATATATCTTGCCGATTTTTTGACTGATTCATGGGAAAGTTGCTGCCAATGAAAGGATCAATCAATTTTTTTTATAACACCTTCTCACAGCTTTGTCTTCAGTTGTGATGTAAATATTGGTTCTGATATGCTAGTCATTGAGATACATCAGCAAGGAAGATATTTTTTATAGTTTTCTTTCTATTTGATTGAATGTTGTAACGTGATAACCTTCCAGGTCGCAAGACACATGAAACTAAAGTTAAAAGCTTCAGATCATTGCACAATTTCATGTCGCTGGAAAATTATGTGTACACCAATTATGTAAACAAACGGTGGAAGGTTGACAGAATTGCTAGAAGCCATTAAGCATCCGGGTCCATGTGCCATGCACCAAATTAGAGTGCACAACCGCATGGGAGACTCAGGCTAGTTGTTGCGCCGCAGTAATAATGGCTTGTGTGCGCTTGGATCTTCGCCTCTTCGAGATGTTGAACAATGATGTTACTACTTCTATAGTACCGAATCAACTACTGCATGTCCACTGCGTGGTTGAGGGAGAGCTTCTTGTTGTAAGAAAAATCTACTCCTCATCTGTGAGCCACCGCGCGCATGGGCGAGGGAGAGGGCGTACTAGTAATCAAGCTTCTTCTTGTTGTGCAAGTTGATGTGACACATCATAGCATGATTTTCTCAAAAAGTTGTGTTTACCTATGCATTAATTACAATGCATGCATGTCGTGAGTTTCCTGTTGATCCTTGCATCTGTTGATTTAATGCACCTTGAAGTTTCAACATGTGATGGTAAACTTGTCACAGTGGAGAGCACCTCGAGTGTTTGGAGGCAGCACTGCCTCTAACATGGGCCTCACATGCTTGCCTCTAAACTTGGCTAAAAGACCCATAGTGTACAATATTTGTTGCAACCTCTAACATTTATCCCACCAAAAATTGAAATATATATTCTTGTCTTGACCAGATCAGCGTGCAAACTACAATCACTAGGATGACAGGTAGGGCCAGCAGATTATTTTAATCAAAAAAGCTTCTAAACGGCCTCTTAGCATGGAGGTGACTCCAACGATTTTAAGCATAGATGCATGGTACACTGCTACACGCTATCCTAGACTATGTTACTACTACCTCCCCTACACATGAAACTGCCACGTGAGCGTTCGCGTTGCGCTTGGCTCTTCGTCTCTTCTGGAAGTCAAACAATGATGGTACTACTAAAGTGGAGTACTCGTATGCTTCTGGCCATTTGACACCGAATGAACTACTGCACGTCCACCGCCTGGGCGAGGGAGAGGTTGCATTTTAGTCAAAAGCTTCTCCTCATCCTACGAGCCACCGCGCGTATGGTAGATGGAGAGGGCGTAGTACTGCAAGCTTCACCTCATTCTGCGAGTTGACGGGATACAACAAAGTAGTGCTAGCTCGTACTGCCTCCTTTCCGGTTAATATGGATTATTTTGTAATGAGATAAATACAACGGTGGTCGCTGTATATTTGTAAAAATACTGTCAGTGGACTTCATAATACGCTCATTGCAGTCAATATATACATTTTCCGATGTTTATACAATCACTAGCTCACCCTATCTGTGTATGTGTGTGCATGCACGTGTAGGTTGAGCACTTGAGCGTGAGTGTGTGTATTTCGCGGTGTGTTGTACACATGCATGAGTGCGTGTATGTGTACGTTTGCATGTTGCATGCATGCGTTAGGGCCACGCGCGCGTTTTTTGTGCATGGAGCCTTGGCCAATGGTTGTTTTTATTGGATAGACACTGGTACGGCGAGGTGCTATACACACGGTTTTAACCCCTTTCTGCGATGACATTTTAAACCGTCGCCAAGTGAGTATGGGCAATAGGGGGTCCTTCCGACATGACCCAGAAATTGTCGGGGATAGGCCCTCCGATCACACACGCTGCGCAAAATGAGCTCGTGTGCGATCGTGCTAGCCATCGCATACAATTATACAAGCCCAATCGTTTTCGTTCGTAGGTACATCCCATACAAAGATTCCGAGAGAAACGTTTCCGTTCTTATGCACAACTCACACAGTCAATCCATGAGAAATGTTTCCGTTTGTCTGCATATCCCACACAATGAATACCAGATAAACATTTCCATTCATCTGCACATCCCACACAGTGAATTCTCGATAAGCGTTTTCGTCCGTATATACATCCCACACAGTTTGATCTATAGTCTCGTGTGTGATAGGTGAAACGATCACACACGCTCTTCCTCCGTTAACCGTTTGCTTTATTCAACTATATCACACACGATTTGATGAAGAAAACTCTATGGATTGGGCTATCCATCACAACCGCTTTTACTGCTACAACCGTTTGCAAAGTTCCATGACCCATTAGCAGGTTTATTAGTTTACAATTAATAATTCCAGTATTACGCAAATTCACATTTCATATCGAACAACTATTTTCCAATTTCATATCAGACACATAAATATATTTTAACATCACAGTACGATAGCTACCTAAAAATGGCACAGTACATCATATACCTAGTTCACCTTTATAAGAACAATATTAGAATATATTCATTTCCCTAATTGACTGATGCATGATTAGCGAGGTTCATTGTAATACCCAAGATGCAGCTATAGCTCCTATGTATCGAGGCACGACTTAGAGTCATAACCGCATTCTGGAATGGTCTCAAGCATGGTTTCTTTACACAACCCATGTAATGAACAGGATGAAAGAGAGTTCAATAGTTGGCTTACAATCGCCACATCACACAATGCATAAATAAGTCATACATTCATCCAGAGTACACACATAGTCCGACTACGGACGAATCCAAATGAAAAGAAGATAACCACCCACTATGCCCGATCGGCACAAGTAGGAACCACTACCGATCGTCGGGGAACATCACGTACATACGCCCACGCTCTTCATCAAACTCCCACTGAAACTCTTCCACATCTCCTACGTCAAACTCCGAGGTACCTGCACCTGTTTGTGTAGTAAACTGTGAGTCACGAGGTCTCAGCAATCTTGTTCCCGGGTATCAAAACTACCAAAGCTTTTGGGTGAGGAGAAGGTATAAAGTGGGCTGCAGCAAGCACTAAGCGAAGATGAGGTGGCTAGCTTACGTAACCTCAGAGCGAGAAGAGAAGTGAAAGCCATCGGTCATGAACTAATTCATGATCACTAGATGATCATGTCTACCTATAAGTCATCCATAACCCAGCCGTGTTCTCTTCCCGAACTCCCTCGAAAAGAGACCATCACGATTACTCACACGGTAGTGTATTATGTTTGAGTTATTGTGTCAAGTTATCTATAACCGGATATTAACAAACTGCAATCTGCCACATAACCATGGGCACGGCTTTCGAAAGATCATAACCCTGCAGGGGTGTCCCAAATTAGTCCATCACAACCTCTCTGGATCAACAGAGGTAAATCCTCTTATCTTAGGGACTACCCGATCAGACTCGGAATCCCGGTGTACAAGATATTACGACCATGGTAAAACAAGTCCAGCAAGACTCTAGATTCTCGTCGTATTACTTGCTCCTCTTGTCCAACTGACTGTTTGCAATCTCGTTCATCTCTGTTGTATTATTTCTTTCAATTTGTTCAACCTCAAGGTTTGTTGGTTTCACTCGTTTGTCGACGAAGCAACTTTGTTTTACCTCTTATTTTCTGTTTCTATCCGGTGCCTTCTCCGGGATCTCATGTCGAGATCCTCTGTTAGTGTGGGAGAGCTATGACGCCACAAGACCGACACTCCAGATGACTTCTGGTTATTCCGTGGTTACCCTGTGTTTTATTTGCTTACTCTATTTTATTTGTGCATTGCATCATACATCATAGATCATCATTGTTTTGGTTGTGGCATATTTAGTTTTGTCGTGATCTTTGTGAACTCTTTCTCCTCATCTTCTTCGTTGTTTAATCTTGCCCTTCCCATCTAAACCATCATCAAGTGCACCACCCCATCACTAGCTTCTTATTTCAAGTCTCATTCATTAATTGCAAGTGACATTTTCTTTTTCCAAAAATGTTCAATATCTTCCTATAAATACTGGATCATGTCAAAACCACCTCCTCCAATTGTCAGGTCTTTTGGAAGTGTGCTGGTTGGGCTAAGGATTTATTCGAGTTTGAGTTATTATCAAACTTGCATAAATTTGCAGCCTCTAAAAATTGCCAAAGCATTTTATTTAAATAGCCCAAAATTCCATGGTTCCAGGGATATTTTTATCTTAGCTAAACCCGTCTCCTAACTCCCTCATCTTTTCTTGTAACTCGTGTTATGAGATTAAGAGAAGGAAGAAAGAGAGCCGACCAGGCCTATGTCCATATCCCTCTCCATCGGCCCATCTACACCAGCCCACAGCTAGGTCAACCTAATCCCCCAGCCCACCTAACGCTCCTACTCCTAACCCTAAAACTACAATGCCATATCCCCTCTCCCTCGATCCCTCCACCCCCCTGCACCGCACCGCACCTCTTCCTCTCGATATACCCTCGACCCACCGCTCTTCGTTCCCCTCGTCCTTCTTCTTGTCACCCCCTGCCATGGTGAGCCATGCGCTGACCTATCCTACCTTGCCGCCTCGGCCTCGCCAAGGCCACCAGGAGCCCGCCGTCGTTGCCCTGTCTCTCCGGCGCCTCCTTCCGCCACCATCGCGCCCTATCCCCGTCGTCCTTCTCCTCCAACGCATCCGCGCCCCTTGCCACCCTTACCCCGCACGCGTCATGGCGACCTCCAGCTGCGTCACGCCCACCGACCACCTCCGCTCCGGCCGTCCTCGCCGGAGTCCAGCATGAGCCACTGTCGCGGGTCTACAGGAGGCCGCCGCCTCATGCCTCGCCCGTTCCCCTCATTGCCTCGACCTCCATCTCCTCCTTGCTGATGTTGCTGCTTCGGGTTTCGTGTGGCAATGAGCAACTGCAGCACGAAGCCCCTACTGCCGGCTCGACACAATCGCCCCAGAGGAGCTCCTCCTCCCGGTTGCATGCCAAGACTAACGGCGGGCACTTCGTCCTACTGCTACTCAACGAGCTCCAAGTACCTCGACGCCCGAACGACTACTTCCTCTTCGACGCCGTGTACCACAACTATCGCCAAGTACCTCGTCGACAAGTGAACGACTACCACACCGAAAAAGTACATGGATATGCCAAGTTCCTCTTCGAAACGTGTACAACTACCGTCGACCCTCGATGACCCCGTGGATTCGACAAGTACCTCTACCGACGACCCCGAACATCTACAAAAACGTGTACAACTACCGTCGCCGAAGACCCGTGTACAACTACCATCGTCGTGTAACACTAATTCCACTACCGATGCCACATGAATGACTACTTCCACTACGACCCGTGTACCACTACTTCCCTTGTCGGGACCCCGATCCTAAGTCACACCGATCTAGCATGTAACACATCATATCACTTTGCGGCCTCATGCACGGTATTCCCACGGGTGCCACCTTACCTGTCCCGGGACCGTTTGCGCATCTTAGCTCATGTATATGATAGTGTCGCTAGCATCCATATAACAGAGAACCCGGGCCGACATGACTAGTTTTAAACCAAAAGTGGCGCTAAATTACAGGGACATGCATACATGACCCATCAACGAACGTGTCAGTCATCAACGTATGAACCCAAGTCGTAGCAAGCTACAAGGACTTAAGGGAACAACGCATGACATTTCCCTGAAGGGACAGACAAAGGAATGAAGAAGGACACATGCCGGCCAGCCTAAGTGTTCCGAAGCAGTAGCAAGCTACCAAGGCTCAGTGGAAGCACTAGGAGGCATTTCCCCATAAGATAGGGTACCAAGGGTAAACAACTAGGTGTCAGATCCCACACATAGCAATACACATTACACATACGCATAACATGCAAGTATGTGTTGTACAACATGGCATCACAACATAACTCAACAACTCATATTGATAAAGGCCCAGAAGAGCCATCATAACATTTATTACAAGCAGTGGGTCTCATGACCCAACATACAGAGCATATAGGCAACAGAAGCATAAACATGTCTGAGTACAAACATCTAAAAAGGAAGAAGGCTATCAAGCCTGACTATCTACAAGACCCTCCCAAGGGTACAAGATTATAGCCGAAATAACAAGCTAATTGTCGAAGTCCACGCGGAACCACTAGTGAGACTGAAGTCTCTCTGCAAAAACATAAATTAAGAAAACGTGAGTACAAATGTACTCAGCAAGACTTACATCAGAACTAGCTACATATGCATCAGTATCAACAAAGGGGTGGTGGAGTTTGACTGCAGCAAGCCAGCTTTGACTCGGTGGCTATCCTGAACTACGACTGCAAGTAACTCTTTTGAGGTGGCGCACACGAGTCCACATATTCACCAAATCAATACACCACTATGGATCCGCTCCCGTCTCCCTACGACAAGGACATCCATAGCACTCACGCTTATCTTGCGCATTTTAGAGTGTCCACTTTCACTTGTCTTTGAACTGTACAGGCAACCCAGTAGTCCTTTACCGTGGACGCGGCTATTCGAATAGATCATGTTAACCCTGCAGGGGTGTACTTCTTCACACATGCTCTCGCCACTTACCACCATGTACATGTCGTGTATCTCGGCAACCTTCAAGCAAAAGCCCGGCGAGGGAGTCGGCCACGACCTGACTAACCACACAAGTCTCTAGTCCAGGTTTATCGCCTATTCGGGTTCCATCCGCAAGGAGATCCGGCCAGGGTATCGCTCACGGCCCCAAACGATGTGTATAGGGTTCCCGAGACACCAAATAGGAAAATCGGTACACCATGCCATGGTGTATCTACCGCATCATAGCCCACCCCTAGGGCCAGCGCTACGCACGGCCTCCAACACATATCCTACAAACACCAGAAACTAGTTGCAACTCCTGGACAGAGATCAAGGCGATTAATAAGTCGAGAGGGTCCATGGGTTTCGAGCGCAATGCATGGTAGTAACTGTCTTGGATCACAAACACAGAACTCGGTTCCTGAGGACGGGTTTAATGAGACAATCAACCATGTACTCCTACATGGCCTCTCATCGCTACCTTTACCAAATCATGTTCACACACTTAGCTCTCAACAGTAGGACATGATGACCACATTCCAATTCATCTCCGATGAATCAGACCTGACATAACTCTAAGCAATAGCAGGCATAACAAGCAAGCATGGATGAGTAGGCACAACATGGCTCAAACAACTCCTACTCATGCTAGTGGGTTTCAACTATTTACTGTGGCAATGACAGGTCATGCAGAGGAAAGGGGTTCAGCTACCGCATCTAATAGCAATTGAATCATTGTTGTTCTAATGCAGTAAAAGAGAGCAAGAGCGAGAGAGTGGGATTATATCAGAATGTTTAATGGGGCTTGCTTGCCTGGAACTTCTGAAGATAGTATTCTGGCTTCATCAGTGTCATCGATCGCATCGTCGGAACATCGTCTACCGAGAGGGGACAAACACCAGCAAACAAGAAGGAACACAATCAATGCAATGCAACAATATGATGCATGATCATGACATGGCAATACGCTATGATTTTGGCTGATGCAGCTAGCAACATTTTAAATGGAGTTCGCTTGAATACAAGATTCAAACTCAAACTCCATATGAGATTATTCAAATGACATTTAATTGATTTGGCCTGATTAGCACGCATAAGTTGCTCAAACATGCATGGAAATGACATAAACATATTCTTTGGATTTTTCTGATCTTTTTCCTATATAAGTTATTTCATTCTGAGCTACAGTTGATTTTATATAATTTTTAGAAATTTAAACAATTTTCTAAAATAAATAAATCATTTATGATTTATTTAAAATCCGAGAAAACATTTACTGCGTCAGCACTACGTCATGCCTGCGTCAGCAGTCACAGTGCTGGCCAGGTGAAACCTGACCAGTGGGTCCCACATGACAGTGACTACTGCTAACTAACTAAGGTTAGTTTAACCTAACTAACAACTAACAGGGCTGGGCCCACACATTAGTGGGTCAGTACTAACTAACCGAATTAGTTTAACACTAATTAATCCTAAATACTAATAAGTCAGCGTCTGGCCCCACTTGTCAGTGGCACAGGGGGAGGTCAAACCTGGCCGAACGGGGTCAAACTCACCAGCGTCACGTCGTCGGCGAGGCCAGGCACGGCGGCGCGGCGGCGCTGCGCGGAAATCATGCTCCAGCGACCAAAAGGGCGACGGAGAGCTGCTGCGTGATGCGGACACTCATCCGCATTGAGTGGTTGCCGCGGCGTGGCCTAGGGGTAGCCAGAACGTCACCGACAACAACGTTGGCGGCGACCGGAGCTCGGGTGAACTCGCGGTCGTTGCTGCGGTGGCCGTGGGAGCGCGGGGCTAGCTTCTACAGTGCCTATGTGGTGCAGTGAGCATGCTGGACAGGGTGGTGAGGCCGTTGTGTGGTCAGAGCTACGTAGGCGACGAGCTCAGGCGACATCGCAGTCAGGTGAAAGGGGCGCGGTGGCTACGGTGTGCTAGGGGGAGAACGGAGGGCAGGAGGTCAGAGGCTCACGGCAAGTGCGACGAGGCGAACAGACAGCTCGGGGAAGGCCGGATGGCATTGGGGTGAAGCCGGCGATCTTGGGCGGCCGGATTTGGGGAGGATGACATGGGCGGCGTTGCAGGGATCCCGGCATCGTGTGGCTCGGCGGGACGGCGTAGCAGATGGCGGCAGAGCTCGTAGACACGACGGAGAGGCGAGGGAAGGGCGATGGCCGCGGTTACGACGGCGGTACGGCTGCGGTGTCGTCGGCCAATGTGGGAGAGGGCTAGGTCGAACTGGAGAGGGGGAAATGAGGTGTCCGCGAGGTCGAGGGGAGAACGTGGAGTCGTCCCAGGGCGTTGCGATGGCGAGGGGGTGAAGCAGGGAGGCGAGGAGCTGCGTGGCGTGCTCCTCTCTGCCTGCCTGGCGAGAGGAAGCAGCTGCCTGGCGCGACTGGTGGGCTAGGTCGGCCAGCTGAGCCGCCACGTGGGCTGCGCCAGGTGGGTTTGCCAGGTAAGTCCCTTTTCCCTTTTGTTTCCTTTTTCTTTTGTTTCTGCAGTGTGTTTTGATTTAGTAAAAATACTAAATTACTTCGGAAAATTCTGAGAATAATCAGAGGCACTTTTGAGATTATTCCCAACAGCCTAAAATTGCTTTCAGAATTATTTGGACATTTAAAAATATTTATATCATTTTAAATGTCCAAATGCAAATAGTTATGACTTAATTCAAAGATCCAGAATGGCTCCCAAAATTACAAAACCATTTTTGGCAGAGGTTTTAGCCAAGACCTAAAATGATGAACATTTTGCGAAGGGCATTTTGGGTTCATTGAAATCAAATTTGTTTGAACCTAGTTTTTCAAAGAGGTGCTAGGGTTGGTTAATCCCCATTTCATGTTTATAAGAAATTTAAACATGAAGCATGATGCACTCAAGTGCAACTAATTACAAACAATATTCTAGGGTTGTGAAATCCCTCGACAAACTCGAATCGCTTCGAAAACGTACGCTTCAAAGGTATACCACGAGTCGAACGCCAATGCGATGAACGAATGAATATGTGATGTACGAGATGAACCATATGTTTGCACCATGTCCGTAGTGTCACTCGCTTCCATGCCGCAGACATGTGGGAACTCGGTATCCGGGATCACCTCACCATGTTTTGCATGCTCCCGTCACACTTCTTTTGCACCGATATCTCAACGAGTTGTCAGAACCAGAATGTTGCCGTGGCACCATTTCCTTTGTCGTTGTCATGGCACCTCTTTCATTTCTCCATGGTGACCAAATGCTTTATATCATGATCATGTCAACATTTTCACGAAAATGGCATAAAACTAGTATATGTCATCTGCATCATGATAACAACTTTTAAAATATTTAAAATTGTTGTTCGCACTAATAATTGCTAAATCAAATGGGGATTTTCCAAAATTGTTGTTCGTTGTTTCCGGCCCCTTTTTAACTTGCCTAAATAGTTAGTTTGCTTATGCTCCACCTCTTGCCATGTTAACCAACATTTAAATTTTGTCTTGTTTATAAATGAGAGCGAACTAAATAATCGAATGTGGTGTTCTGTCAATATGAAACTCATTGCATATTGAGCTCCACTTAACATGTAGTTTTGTTTGTGCACTTTGCCATGTCATGCATATTTAAACCGGACATGCATCATCCTTGGTTGAGCATCATGCCATATTTATGCTTGTGTGTTTACCATGTTGTTTGTTTTTTTCCGGTTTGCTTCTCTTGTTAGCTTCGGTTTCATTCCAGAGTTGTGAGGATTCGTTCGACTATGACCTTTTGTCTTCTTCATGGACTCGTTCTTCTTCCTTGCACGATCTCAGGCAAGATGACCATTCCTTGATATCACCTCTATCGTTGCCATGCTAGTTGTCTCGCTCTATTGCTTTGTCGCACTACCTATCTATTTGCTTGTCAGTCCCTTCCTTGCCATGAAACCTCTAACTGCCTTCCTAGCAAACCGTTGATTGGCTAAGTTACGCTTTTGCTCAGCCCCTCTTATAGCATTGTTAGTTGCAGGTGAAGATGGAAGATGTTCCATGTTGGAACATGGATTCTTTGGGATAACACAATATATATCTTAATTAATGCACCTATATACTTGGCAATGGGTGGAACGCTTGGCCTTTTCCTTCGTGATTTGTTCCTCTCATGCCTCTTTAGGAACCGATAAACCGGTGTTATGTTCCTTGATTTTGCGTTCCTAACGCGGTTGGGGTTTATTGGCCCCCTTGATAGTTCGCTTTGAATAAGACTCCTCCAGCAAGGCCCAACATTTGTTTTACCATTTGCCTAATAACTAAAACTTGCATAGGAACCGGTTAGCACCCGAGGACTTAATTTACATCCCGGGCCAGTGCTCCTCACAAGTGTTGGCCCAAACTAGGCAGGCTGCGGGGCCGCCTCCGGGAAACCCGAATTATTTGGTATTCACCCATAGCTTGTCCCATCCGATCGTAGCCTGAGACAAGATACGCACGGCTCCTATCAGGGTGTCGGCACGTCGGGAGGTCTTGCTGGACTTGTTTTACCATTGTCGAAATATCTTGTACACCGGTATCCCGAGTCTAATCGGGTAGTCCCTAAGATAAGAGGATTTACCTCTGTTGATCGCAAGAGCTTGTGATGGGCTAAGTTGGGACACCCCTGCAGGGTTATGATCTTTTGAAAGCCATGCCCGCGGTTATGTGGCAGATTGGAGTTTGTTAATGTCCAGTTGTAGATAACTTGACACAATAACTCAAACATAATACACTACCGTGTGAGTATTCGTGCTGGTCTATTTTTGAGGGAGTCCGGGAAGAGAACACGGTTGGGTTATGGATGACTCGTAGGTAGACATGATTATCTAGTGATCATGAATCATGACCGATGGCTTTCAATTCTCTTCTCGCTCTGAGGTTACGTAAGCTAGCTGCCTCATCTTCTCTTAGTGCTTGCTGCAGCCCACTTTATACCTTCTCCTCAGCTAAAAGCTTTGGTAGTTTTGATACCCGGGAACAGGATTGTTGAGTCCTCGTGACTCACAGTTTACTACACAAATAGGTGCAGGTACCTCGGAGTTTGACGCAGGAGATGTGCAAGAGCTTTAGTGGGACTTAGATGAAGAGCGTGGGCGTATGTACATGGCGTTCCCTGATGATCAGTAGTGGTTCCTACTAGGGCCGATCAGGCATAGTGGCTTGTTATCTTATTTTCATTTGGATTCGTCCGTAGTCGGACTATGCGTGTACTCTGGATGAATGTATGACTTATTTATGCATTGTGTGAAGTGGCGATTGTAAGCCAACTATATTATTTTACCTTTGCTCTTGTACATGGGAATGTGTGAAGATGACCACCTTGCGATCATACCAGAATGTGGTTATGCCTCTAAATTGTGCCTCGACACGTAGGAGATATAGCCGCATCTTGGACGTTACATTCATCTTCTCCACCTCTACTTTCAGTTTAGTAAGAACCTGTTTCGCACTAACCAACTGGGAAAGTGCCTCCTCCTTCGATAACACCTTCTTACAGAAGTCTAATTTAAAAAATCTGATCTCATTCTCCATCTTCCTCTTTTTTCCGCATCTTGAAATATTCTTCAGCGTTCACAACACTTTCTCTAAGCCTATGTCTTTTCTCTTCGTCATACATGCTACAGAGCTTTGCTAGGCACATCTTTAAAAACTATGGCCACTCTTGATCAACCCACTCCTGGTAAGAACACTTCCCTTCATCCTATAATATATAAAACTAAATCAGTAACAATTGTATGTAAAATGGGTTTCTAGCAACATAGAAAATCACATACATATTTTGAAAAACTGAAGAAACATGTTAATTGTAACATATCTTCTGAAAAAGATCAATGTGCAAATGAAATAATTGCTACTGAGACAACAACCAAATTTAGAAACATCAGAAGCTATAATTAACTTCAACAACGCTACAAGTTCTTAGGAGTGTACTATAAATAGCAAATTGAACATTTCACGAGTAAGCTAAATAAGTAAATATAACTGCAACAACATATCGACAGTGTCTGGATGACAACAAATTGATACTAACAGGTGTGTACATGCACAAATTTAGTGACACAAAACTAATAGCACTAAGGCCGTCCACTATGTATGCCAAAAGTGATGTCAAAACAAGAGTTCGTACATTTGGCACCGGTGCCCTGCACTGGCGAGCCAATGCAGAGAAAAAAAATATTAGGGAACTGGACTCTGGAGCACCTAGTTTGTCTGATGCCAAGTTCCTTCGTGCCATAAAGTTTTAGTATTTTACTTCTTGTCTGCTCGGATGTGTGGACCAAAGTTGGCTTCACAAACTGCTGAAGCGGTGCCAAATAATTTTCTAATGGCACCTCTGACAAGATGGCAACATTTTTAGATACTAGGTAGAAACTGTTACACTATCTTAATCACATCCAGAATAACATAGCACAGTGACAGTGTGTGAATCACATCTAACAAATGATTTGTAACAACGAAAGTGGGGCTAACCTTCTCTGCACATGCCAGAAACTTCCTCCCACTGTCCACAGATTCAAATGCAACTAATTTCAGGTATGTAGATCGATGGTGACAACGAGCAGGTAGATCTTCAGTCACCCCGCTACATTCGTGCAACTGATGGTACTAGGGAGCTACAAGAGGAAGAAATGACTCAAATTGACCGCCGGGTTAAAATCCTTCATGCCAAATCATAACCCGAGAGAGAGATAAGAGGGGAATACCAGGGTGGTGAAAGAGTCATTGTCGGAGGAGGAATCGTTGGACATGTCATTCAAGAAGACCATGGCGACCGCGGTGGTTGGTTGCGAGACGGTGGGAGTGAGGAAGCATCTATATCTTGGGAAGGAAGGAAGGAAGAAATAGGTAAAATTTGACTTGTGATCAGGGAGAAAAGGGTGTGGGGAAGGGGGAATTAGATATTTTGACGGTAGTTAAAAATTTCAAAAGGTGGACGGAAACTTTGCGCATAGTGCCGCCGGACACCATTTCACTTTGAACGAATGTGTGCATCACAAACGATTTTCTGCTTTATGTGCATGCAATGAGTTTGATCATTTAAATTTTCGTGGCAATTTTCCTGGGTACTGTCCTCATCCACATCATTGCATAATTTAACATCGCTTGCTAATTTGGGCACACACATGAGCCTACAACACACATACCACACTTACTAAATCGAGCAAATTTAGGAATTAAATAGAGCCAGTTAACCTAAATATTGCTCTAACAATAGACCAACATTATAAATGAAGGCTAAGTACATATAATTTTAACAAAGTCACCGACGCGCCGCCCTATGCCTCGCTGGTGTAAGATGAGACGTCGATGATTTGTCCTGGCAACATGCCGCCGTTGGTTGACTCCGCGTCCCTCGCGTTGGTACTCCACCACCGATTCCTTGAGAGACGTTCTCTTCTCTACCTTGTCCTCAGCCACGCGCAACTCCTCCACCTGGCGCTCCGTGACATGCACCGCCTCCTGCATCTCCAGCTCCCGCACAACAATCTCATGAGGAAGGAGGTGCTCCATGACCTCCGCCGCCTTTTCGAACGTGGATTGCTTGCTGGATTCCGAGGTGGCCTGGAATATCTTTGCCTGTTCATCCTCGATCTTGGCATGGATGGTCTTGACCAGGGACAGGGCGATATCGGCGATGCGGACGGCTGCTCGAGCGCTCTCGACATTTGTAGCCACCGTCGCTGGAGCTACTGCAGCTATGTCGGCTGCTGCAGCTTCCCTGTCGGCTACCGCAGATGCCCTCTCGGCGGATGTGGCCGCACTCAATGCAGATGTGACCGCGCTCTTGGCATAGGTGGTGGTGCTCTCGACGCAGGCGGCGGCGCTCAGGAGGATGCGGCCATCGTGTGGGCCCTCATGAAGTGTTTCCATTGCATCTTTCTTTACAAGAAGGGGTTGTGGGAATGGGGATTGGGGATTCATGGATTCGGGGGTGACCGACACTAGAGCAGACGAAGCCTGCAAAGCTTATGGAGGAAGACTTAAATAGAACCACAATGTTTCATCACAAACAGTTCCTACAACAAACGGTGTGTGATGTCGTTGATATTTTGAATTAGCTGTGAAAGACGAATTTGGAGTACATGCCAACGGGAGGTGTTTTAAATGTACAAGAAAATTTGGAGTACTACTACAACTGTCATGTCAAAATTTAGAAAAATTCAGGGGTCACTTGACCTTTCTTAAGACATTTAAGTGATTTTCTAGCCATTTAATGACCGTAATTCAAATTTGAACTACATGTACGTGCAACAGCTAACCATAATGGTTTGAAAATTCATATTTGTGTACTCCCGTGCGAGGTAATTCCATCTGTAATAAATTGGAAGGAAATTTCAAACATATTGGTGTCATGGCTTGGACACAAAGCATGGAGGGCCATGGTATTTAAATTCCAAAATAAAATAAAAAAATGATCAGAAATACATGAAACCTAGGTTGAAGTAATGGCATGCCACCAAGATGTTGTGCAAAATAAAATTGGCCCGTTTGACAAAAGTTTGGACACACACCCCTCACAAACCGGAGCAACTGACTAGAAGGCTCGTCGTTTCGAGAGGGAACAATGCATGTTTGATGACGAACCGGTGATAGCTTCCTCTATGGCCTTTAAAATTTTCCACAGTTAACGTGTACTAATACAATTGTCATGTCAAAATTTGGAAAATTGCAGGGGTTATTTGACCTTTTAAAGACATTTAAGTGATTTTCTAGCCATTTAATGACCTAAATTGAAATTTGTACTAAATATACATGCAAGAGCTAACCATAATGTTTTGAAAATTCATATTTGTGTACTTGTGTGTGAGTTAATTTAATGTCGTGTAAATTGGAAGGAATTTCAAACATATTGCTATGACGTTGGACACAAAGCATGGTGTGCCATGGCATTTGAATTCCAGAAAAAAGTTCAGAAATACATGAAACCTTGCTTGACATAATGGCATGCCACCAAGATGCCATGGTAAAAAATTTGGCCTGTTTGGCGAAAGTTTGGACACACATCCCTCACAAACTGGAGCAAGTCACTAGAAGGCTCGTGGTTCCGGGAGGGAACAATGCATGTTTGATGAAAAATCGACGATAGCTTACTCTTATGGCCTTCAATGTTTTTCTAAAGGAAATGTGCACTAATACATCTATCATGTCAAAATTTAGAAAATTTCAGTGGTCATTTGACCATTTTATTATAGTAAAGTGATTTCTAGCCATTTAATGACTGTAATTCAAATTTGAACTAAATATACATGCAACAACTAACCATAACAGTTTGAAAATTAATATTTGTGTACTTATGTGCGAGTTAATTCCATGTGGTGTAAATTGGAAGGGAATTTTGAACATATTGGTGTCATGGCATGGACACAAAGCATGGAGTTCCATGGCATTTATTTTACATTTTTTAAATGATCAGAAATACATGAAACCTTGCTTGACGTAATGGCATGCGACCAAGATGAAGTGGTAAAAAAATTGGCCTGTTTGACGAAAGTTTGGACACACACCCCTCACAAACTAGAGCAACTCACTAGAGGCTCGTCGTTCCGAGAGGGAACAATGCATGTTTGATGACGAACTGACGATAGCCTACTCTTATGGCCTTCATTTTTTTCTAAAGTTAACGTGCACTAATACAACTGTCATGTAAAATTTTGGAAAATTTCAGGGGCCATTTGACCTTCTTAAGACATTTAAGTGATTTCTAGCCATTTACTGACCGTAATTCAAATTTGAACTAAATATACATGCAAGAGCTAACCATAATGGTTTGAAAATTCATATTTGTGTACTTGTGTGCATGTTAATTCCATATGGTGTAAATTGGAAGGAAATTTTAAACATATTGGTGTCATGGCTTGGACACAAAACATGGAGTGCTATGGCATTCAAATTCCATTTTTTGAATGATCAGAAATAAATGAAACCTTGCTTGACGTAATGGCATGTCATCAATATGCGGTGGTAAAAAAATTGGCCTATTTGATGGAAGTTTGGACACACACCCCTCACAAACCGGAGCAACTCACTAGAAGGCTCGTGGTTCCGAGAGGGAACAATGCATGTTTGATGACAAACTGACGATAGCTTACTCTTATGGCCTTCAAATGTTTCCTCAAGTTAACGTGAACTAATACAATTGTCATGTCAAAATTTGAAGAAATTCAAGGTTCATTTGACCTTTAAGACATTTAAATGATTTTCTAGCCATTTAATGACCGTAATTCAGATTTGAACTACATGTACATGCACCGGCTTACCATGTGAAGTAAATTGGAAGGAATTTTCAAACATATTGGTGTCATCGGTTGGACACATGCATGGAGTGCCATGGTAAAGCAAAATAAGCATTCATGCCTTATATGAGGAAAGAAAATGTAAATATCTAGCAAGACAACCTAGCCCCACACAATTGGCACTCTATTTTTCGTGCCTTGAGGTTTGGAAGGTGAGTGGCGTGGGTTATTAATCAGACACGGTTCTATACTGGAAACCGTCAGCTATTAAGTTCACACACGGCTTTTTCTGCGGGAATCATGTGCAATTCAAACTACAGTACTCGGAAATTCCGGCGACCGGTGTTTGTACTATCCCCATTGATCTAGATTCCAGCCGCCAATAAATACTACCTTGCTCACGTCGTCCAGTATGCATTCTCATCTACTTCCTTCCCTTTTTCGCCCACTCTCTCTCTCTCTCTCTCTCTCTCTCTCTCGCAAATCTCTGCCATGGTGCCACCCAACTGCCCAC
>LR738715.1:511759869-511773576 GCA_902687465.1 Secale cereale
CGATGAGGCCCCCCCCCCCGAGGACATTCAGTCAAAGAGCAGCGACGAGGAGGACCCCTACGTGCCACCGGACAAGGTTGCGTCGGACCCCCCAACTTTTGACTGGTTTTGCGGCAAGTACAATATTTTTTGTGGAAGTCGATGCTGCCAGCTAAGAAAGCCAGGTAAGTGACATTGAATAAGGAGATGGCAGATGTGACACCCCGAGACCGGTGCTCCAGGTGTCAGCCAGTTATTCGTTGTCAGTGCCTTGTCATCTGCTTGCATGTTATATCTTGCCATGTCATCGTGTGCTTGCATCAGCATGTCTTCAAAACTTGCATCCGCCCGAGTCCCCTCGTCCTTTCCGTTGTCCGTTCTGAGCCCAGACACACTTGCACGCGCCCGCGGTGCCTCCGAATATTTATTTTGTGAGTGGCTGGAAAATGTTCTTGGAATGGGATGAAACTTGTCATGTGGTCTTGTTATACTGTAGACAGGCCGCCTGCCAAATTTCATCGCATTTGGAGCTCGTTTGATAGCCCAACGGATATATATAGCGGCACTAGTCGCCGGTTATTTCATCGGATGTTTTCGGTCTCCGAAAACCTCCGGGGGCCTCTCTCCCTCTCCTCTCACCTCAGCCCAACTACTCTACACAACCCACCTAGGCCTTTCTAACTCCCCTCCGCTCCGTTGCCGTTGGATCGCGATCCGATGGCTTTAAAACCCCTCCAAACTCCAAACCCTGGCCCTCCTACTATAAATGGACTGCCCCTAGTCCATTTTTGGCCTTCCCCTACCTCCATCCTCAATTTCCGCGCAGTGCTTCCATCGTTGTCGCGCCGTGCTTCCATCGATGTCGCGTCGTGCTTCCACCTCGCCGCCGCGCGCCGTGCTTCCATCGCCACCGCGCCGTGCTGCCATCGTTGCCGCGCCGTGCTTCCGCCGGAGCCCCGCCGCTGCTCCTCCTCCTCGCCGCCTTGGCCTCCACCGCCGCCGCCCAGGCCTCGCCTCCGGCCAGATCCGGCGAGGAGCCGCCGGATCCAGCCGTTCTCCAGCCTCCCCGGCCCTCCCCTCGCAGCAGGCCGGCGCCGCCGCAGCGCTTGCCATGGCCGCCTCGATCCTTCGCGTCGGCCGCGCCTGCTCCCTCCCCAGGCCCCGAGCAGGCCGGCCCACCTTCCCCGCGGTGGCCAGGTTGCCCATCGGCCCGGATCCGCCCGCTGGCCCGGTCGAGCCGCGGCCCAGCCGCCCCCTCCTCCAGCACCGAGGCCTCCCCCAAGCCAGCGCGCCAGCCACCTGAGCCCGACCGCCTCCTGGGCCCGAAGCCAGCGAGCCCAGCGCCCCAGCCCCTACTCGCTCCAGCGCCTGGGCCGGCCAGCCAGCGCCCGCGGCCCAGCACCTCCCCACCGGCCCGACCGCGGTGGCCCAGTCCGCCTCCTCCTTCCAGCCGTTCTGGGCCAGGCCCTGGGTGAGAACCCGCTATCCTTCGCCCGTGCACTGTTTAGTATCTTGCGCCCGTCTGTTTTGTCAAATCTGCTAAGTCTTTTATTTCTGTCTGCAGTAATGTTGCTACTTTGCATAGTGATAACTTTTTGTGTGCTTATCCGTTTTGAGTGAATGATATGTCAAAATGATCGTGGTGTTATGCTCTACACTTTGTTCCATTGTGCCATGCTCATTTGAGTTCATCTAGATGCTTAAATATCTGTTGCAAGGGTGCTACTTGTTATAAACTGCTGCTACTTGTTATTTTCATGCCATGTTTGTGATGTGATAACTTGTTGCATGTTTATCCAAATGAAGCAAATGATATGTCCACATGTTCATCATGAAATGCTCTACATGTTGGTTGCTTTAGCTTGCATGAAAGATTTCATCTTGACATGTTAATCTCTGTTGCAAAAGTGCATGTGGCTGTTATGTTTTGAAACTTGTTACGAGATGCCTAGTTGATGAGCTTGTTGCTATTGTTGAGTTTGTCCCCATGTCACATGCCTAGATGTTTTAGAATCTCCATGATGTGCTCTTTGATGTGGTACATTTAACTTTCCATGATATGCCTTGTGTTGACTTAAACATGCTCACAAACTTGCCATGTTGCTATTACTGTTTTAACACTTAGTGAAATTTCACTAAGTCTGGAATCTGTAATATCCAGATGCCATGTTTGCTTGTTGTTCTAGGCAAATCCATGATAGTTTTGGGGTGACTATTGATGTTTCCTTGTTGTATATGTTGTTGGCTATCCATTCATGCTCTCACATGCTCTTTTGGGTGGCTGTAGCATATTTAACTCTTGCTCCCAAGTTGCTATAAATTACTGTTGTCAGGATTTTGTTGTCATGTTCAAAATGTTTTAGCTTGTTGCTATTGATCCATGCCTCCTTTGGAGATGCTCCAATGGATTTGTTTGTTGTAGAATATGTCTACTTCATGTCCATGCTTCTTGTCACCATGTTTGAGTGCTGTAGCTTATATTTATCATGCTCCAAAGTTGCTATGTGGTTGTTAATTCCAGCTTGTTGTTATATTTTGTTTCATGTGTATCTTTTAGCCCGTTGCTCCGTTTGGGGTGTTCTTTATATGTAACTTGTGTGGTTTTGCATGTAGATTCATATTATCCTCTTGTTATCATGTTTTGAAGTATTTTGCTTGTTGCATATTGTCATGTTCCTTGTGCTGTATCTCTGTGTTTGCTATGTTGACTTTCTGTGCATCCTAAGTGCATCTACAGTGCTTCCTTAGTGCATCTGTTATGCTTCCTGTATAGATTTGACTTGCTTCATACCTTGCCATGTTATGGTTCCTGTATAGACTTGTTACGCTTCCTGTATATACTTGTTGTGCTTCCTGTTTAGATTTGTCATGCATCATACCTTGCCATGTATGCATCATATAGACTTGTGCTGTTTTGCGGTGCTTCCTACCTTGCCATGTTTTGCTTCCTGTGTAGACTTCCTGTGCATCATATGTAGACTTGTCATGCATCCTACTTGGTAGTGCATATTGTTATGTTCTTGAGTGGTTTGTTTACCGTATTGCTTGCTTCTTCTTGTTAGTGCTTGTTCCGTTGCGTTCGTAAGGATTCGATCATCTACCCGTGGTTCTTCTTCAAGGCTTCTGTGGGGACCCCGACTTAGAAGTCGAGATCACCGAATGCACGTGTACAGTGATCCCAGAGATCAATGCTCACTGAACACACAGAAGCTGAAATAACAAGAGTCTTACATCCATACAAATAGTCTTACACGAATTAAGGCCATTATGGCCAAGTCTTACATAGGTAGAGCCTCACGGGCTGAATAGCAAATAAGTAGCGGAAGTCTTCGATAACGGGTAGAACCCATGCCATCTGCCTTAACCCTACAGGCATTCTGACTGGGATAGCGTCCTAGTTCGCATGTTCGTCTCCCAAGAACTCTTCCTCATAATCCTGTTCTTCCATGCCTGGCCAATTAAATAACCAGTGGCAAGCCAATGAGTACTTTGAATGTACTCGCAAGCAACCCATGATGTGGTTCAAAGTAACAGTGCAATTGAATAATAATGATCAATCTAGCAAGGCTAGAACAAATATTCTACCATAAAGTTAATGCATCAATAAACTTGCGTAACCTCGAAGACAGGTTACCGATATCAACATGAATATGATTCATCTCATCGAGTCAAGTCACCATCCTTGACTTATATACACACGCATGGTTTCACAAACATTGGACGTAGCCCAAGAGCGGTTACCCAACTGTCCATGACCGTGGACACGGCTATTCGAATAGTTTGACACTCTGCAGAGGTTGTACACTTTACCCACAAGATCCGGGGAACTTCCGTGTCATCCATGACCCGCGGTACCTCAAGTACCCGGGGTAAGCACCCGGTCATTATCTTTCCTCAGACGACACTAACATAGAGTCCACTCATTGGTACGCGGCCCTCGGGTACAAACAATAGATCATGGGCCTTGCCCTAATTTCAATGTCACGCGTACCCGAAGGGACCAACGGTGTATCCGGTGCCCTGTAAAAATAGTCATGGCCGTCTATCCAAGCACGACCCCGTCCCGGGAAAGACCTCAAGTCTTCCCGTCACTAGTAATGCAGGCACCATGCTAGTATTGACCTAAGTAATCAATAAAGCCCCGTCCCATAAGGGGTAGTGTGGTTGCACATGTATGGTTGGAATAACGGTCGCAACTTAAACCAATCCGTTTGAAAAAAACACACACACACTTGCCTCGGTACACCACTTCGTCATCAAGTGGTCACCCAACTCATCATCATCATCTCCCTCAGGCATGAATGGCACCCGACGGGGTTTTATGCAAAGACTTCAACCATGAAGGTTCACGTCACACATGCATCTCTAATCATAACCACTAACCATATGCAAGTCATCTAGCACATAGCAAGATCAAGATCTAGCATGCATCATGTGGTGGAATCATCTAGGTTACCGTCGTAACCCTAATATCATGCATCGGAAACAAACGGGTTCCGAAGAACAAGTGTATCATGGTCAAAGGGCTGCTTGCCTGGATGGGCTTGGTCTTCAAAGTCTTCAAGTCCTTCTCCTTCTTCTTCCACAGCAACTTCGTCAAATACGGGATCGATACGTCGCATAATAACCACGGGAAAATAAGAATACAAACAAAACAGAAAAATCAAAGTGCTCAAAAAAATGTCAACTCATTTTTGTAAAATACTAGAGGAATTTCTAAGATGGGGAAAAATCTTAGTTGGAGTTTTGGAGTAACAGAATAGAATTTATTGATTTTTGAACAGGAGTATTACTGCCCAAATTTGAATTTAAATTTGAACAGTGCAGCAAAGTTTCATGGATTTGAGTGAAAGTGGTACCATTAAATAGGTTGGAATATTACAAGATTTTAGGAGTTGGAATTATTTAATTTGGACCATTTTTCTTTTCTGCAGAAATGTTTAAAACAATTACAGAAAAGAAAAAGAATAAAAAGACATGTGCAACTGGGCCAGAGGGGCCATAGTGCACGGCCCAGGGCGGTCCAGCCCAGCCGCGCGGGAGCCTGCGCACGCACGTTAGGTTTTTAAACCTGACGGGCGGGGCCCGTGGGTCAGTGGCACAGAGGAGGGGGAGAGAGGTGAGGGGATGACAGGCGGGGCCCGCCTATCATCTCTAACCCCACGGCCACGGCGACGGCGAGCTCACCGGCGAGGTTCCCGGCCATGGCGACGGCAACGGAGGGCAGGGATGAGCTCAGCGTCGTGTCGCGGATGCAGGGGTGGTGGTGCGGCACGGCGGGGAGGTCTGGTTCACCGGCGGCGAGGTGGGACGGCGGAAGCTCGTTGGGAGGTGGTGGCTGAGGATGTTTCCGACTGCAAACGGAGGGGGAAACAAGGGGGAAAGGATCAGTGAGGCGAGGGGGTTCCGAATCAGGTGGAAGGAGGGGCAGGGAAGGCCCGTACCACGAGATCACTGGCGGCCCGACGCGGCGGCGCTCCGGTCGATCCCGAGTACCGGGACCTCTTGGGGTCAAACTGAATATGCTGGGGGACTCAGTGGAGTGGAGTGAGGCTTGTGGTGCTGCTGGAGAGGCTCGGGAGGGGCTTATATAGCCGCGCCCACGGTCAACCGTGGACCCGTGCGCCGGCGAGGTTGCAGGCGAGGCTAGGAGGGGTTCTGGAGCCTGGGATCACGCCGGGGAGGATCGTGGACTTGCTCCACGTCCAGCTGAGGGGAAAAGAGGAGCGGGGAAACGTCTGGAGTGCGCGCGCGTGTGAAGCAGCAGAGTGGCCGTCGCGGGCGGCCAGCGCGCGTGTGACATCGGCCACTGGAGGGCGCAGGAGGAGGGGGGACAGCGCCGGGGAGGTTGCGGACGTCGAGGGGCCTCGACTGGCGCGAGGGGGAGGCCCGAGGCTGTCGGGGTCAGCGATTGGCCGGAGCCACCGTGCGGAGGTGCACTGTTGCGCGCTCCAGAGCGTGCGTATTGCTGGCATCATCGCGCTCTCGCCGTTTTGGTCCAAACCAGCGTGTCCAACAGTGTCTAGCTCGTTGAGGAAAGAGTAAAGAAATGGCCTGAGGCCTTGGATGCCCTGGAGATGCTGAGAGAGAGTGGAGATGCTGGTGAAATGGTGAAAACCTACTGTCCAGCAAGGTAAAACAGGGCTTTCACCCCTCAATCATGGAGCTGGGATGCTGGGGAAGTTACTGATGGTAGCTAGTAACTCAATGATCATGTGGTAAGAAGTTGAGGCCATGGAGAAAAGTAAAAGTGATCAAGTTGGAGGTTTTAGCAATTTTGCAGAAGGTGTTTGATCAGTGTTTGGTCAAGTAAATGAACTCCACTTGACATGGCACTTGACAGGGTTGAAAAACATGAGAAAATAGGGTGCTTCACCAAACTTGGGCTCATTTGAAGAAACTAGCCAATGTAACTTTGGTGAACCCTAGAAATCAACAGAAACAATTTCATCTTGATTGAGTCAAACTAATCATCTCCCCTTGATGCACCACTTGGTGTAGCATCATCATTTGGGGTATTGATCATGCCCACAAAGTTTGAAGCTCCAGATAAAAAGTTGGTAATGTAAAGTTGTTCAAATTTACATTTGAATAGAAAGGGTTTTGAGGTGATTTGATCAAGTTGCTCCATTCCAAATCTTGTGCCATTGGGTCTAGATGCCTTATTAGGTCATTCTAGCATGTGCACCAAGTTTGAGAGCATTTGGACAAGTTTGGCAATGTAGAGTTGCTCAAACTTCAAATATGGACAGAATGGTTATGAAGGGGTTTGAGGATGTTTTCTTGCTTCCCAAGGCATGGGACTTGGCAAGATCATCAAATATGTCATATATGACATGATAGAATTTCCCTGGAATGTTTGGAGAAAATTTCCTTTGTAAATATTTCAAAAGCTTGAAATATCCAGAAAGGGTTTTAGAGGGTTTAGCCCATTATTTTGAACATTACCAAGTGTTGGAACTCTTATATATGGACAATATATGTCCTCTGAGTCTCTCTGAATTTTGGCAAATATTTTTGAAACAGTTAAATAATTTTCCCCTATTAAAGACCATTTCTGGCCTTAAGAAAAAGCTTTTAAATAAAATAGGAAAATAACTTTTAAAATTATACCTTTGTGGGAGTCCTATGACTACTATGTCTCAAATAAACCTTTTGAAATAATTTTCTCACCCTAAATCAAGTACTTGCAGTGCAAATCTCAATTCAGGGGTTTTTGGAAAACTAAATTTATAAAATACTTTTTGGCCAAATTAATTTTGTAAGAAAATACTATACTGTCATATAACACTTGGCATGATCATTGGGCAGAAGTTTTGGGTATGGAGATGAAATCTACAAGAGGTCATAGTTGACTTTAATGAGCACATGAAAAGCACATGAAGAAAACTCAATTCCAAATAAAAGCCAAATGATGCTAAAAAATTTTGCTGGTCCAAATTTTCATGCTTCAAAGGTACAAATAACATGTTACAAAATGCAGGGTGTGACAGCTTCTTCTCCGTCTTCTTCACGGAACCGTTCTTCTTCCTTGCGGGATCTCAGGCAAGATGACCATACCCTTGGATACCTTTACTATCATTGCCATGCTTAGTGTCTCGATGCTATTGTTACATGTCGCGCTACCCATCATTATTGTCAGCCTCTCCTTATTGCCATGAAACCTCTAACCTTTGACACCTTCCTAGCAAAAACCATTGTTTGGCTATGTTACCCGCCTGCTCAGCCCCTCTTATAGCGTTGTTAGTTGCAGGTGAAGATGAAGTTCGTTCCAGGCGGGAACTTGTTGTTGGAATATCACAATATCTATATTATTATTTAAAACACCTATATATTGGGCATGGGTGGAAGGCTTGGCCTTTTGCTCGGTGTTTTGTTCCACTCATGCCACCTTAGGCGCCGATAAACCGGCATTATGTTCCTTGATTTTGCGTTCCTTACACGATGGGTGGATGGGGACCCCTTGACAGTTTGTCTTTGAATAAAACTCCTCCAGCAAGGCCCAACATTGGTTTTAATTTTCTCATAATAACAACTTAATTAATTAATTAATTGCATAGGGGGTCATGTCCCCGGGTTCTTAATTCTACATAACAGGGGGGGCCAGTGCTGATGGTGTTGGTCCCAAACGGGGAGCCTGCAGGGCCACCACGGGGAAACTCGAGGATTGGTTTTACCTGTAGCATCACCCATCCGGTCGTGGCCTGAGACGAGATACGCGCGGCTACTATCAGGGTGTCGACACACCGGGAGGTCTTGCTGGACTAGTTTTACCATTGTCGAAATGTCTTGTGCACCGGGATGCCGAGCCTGATCGGATTTCCCTAAGATAAGGGGTGATGATATTATATTTATCACTTCAGCTAATCGTGAGAGCTTGTGATGGGCTAAGTTGGGACACCCCTGCAGGGTTATGATCTTTCGAAAGCCGTGCCCGCGGTTATGTGGCAGATTGGAATTTGTTAATGTCCGGTTGTAGAAAACTTGACAGAGGATCCGAAGTAAAACACACAACTGTGTGAGTAACCGTGACTGTCTCTTTTCACTTTGAGAAGAGAACACGGTGGGGTTATGTTTGACTCGTAAGTAGTTCAGGATCTTTAGCGATCATTACTAGTTGCGACCGTTTGCGTAGATGCTCATCTTATTCTTGTACACGTAAGTTAGCCCCCATACTTTTGCTTAGCCGCTGCTGCAACCTCGCCACTTTACCTCTTCCTACCTATTAAGCTTTGATAGACTTGTTACCCATGGTTATGGGATTGCTGAGTCCTCGTGGCTCACAGATACTACAACAACAGTTGCAGGTGCAGGTTTCCGATATCTTGACATGAGAGCGTTGATCGTTGTGTTGGAGTTCTTTCTTCTTCTTCTTCTTCTTCAGTCTTGGGTTAGGTTCCGGGTCGGCAGCCTGGGATAGCAGATGGATGTCTTTGTCTTTCTCTTGTTTGTATCCGTAGTCGGATACCTTGTATTGAGGGTGTTGTATTCTTGAGACTTGTATGTAATGTTGTATCCCCTATGTATGTATGTAATGGTACGATGTAATGATATCCATCTTGCTAAGCGCCTGAAATGCGGTTGTGCCTCAATCACGTAAGTGTCACGTGATCGAGATAGAATCGCATCTTGGGCCTGACAGCAGAGGAGGAAGCCAAGTACCAGGCGGCCTGTGAAGCCCGCATGCCTCCTGAAAAAGGAGGCGGTGGAGCTTTGGGGGCGGGCGCATCATCCTGCGGAGGAGGTGTACGAAGACGGGTACTTTGTGAGAAAGGTAAAAGGCGCTAGGCGCCTCATCATGGCGTGGAGGTGGGCCGATAAGCTCCAACATGGCACTGACGAGGAGCTCTAGTGGGCGCCCAACCAAATGGCAAGATTGTTCACGATCATCCGCCAACAAGAGGCTGATCGGTACGTTGATATGTCTCCAATGTATCTATAATTTCTTATTGTTCCATGCTATTATATTATTTGTTTTGGATGTTTTTATGCATTAATATCCTATTTTATATGATTTTGGGACTAACCTATTAACCAAGAGCCCGGTGCCAGTTTCTGTTTTTTCCTTGTTTCTGAGTTACGCAAAAAAGGAATATCAAACGGAGTCCAAACAGAATGAAACTTTACGAGGATTTTTCTTGGACCAGAAGACATCCAATGGACTTGGAGTACACGCCATGGTATCCTCGAGGCGTCCACAAGGGTGGAGAGCTCGCCCTGGGGGGGTAGGGCGCGCCCTCCTACAATGTGGGCCCCCCGAGAACCCCCTGGCCTACTTCTTTCGCCTATAAATTCCCAAATATTCCACACACATCAGAACGTCCATCGAAACCACTTTTCCTCCGCCATAACCTCCTGTTCCCGCGAGATCCCATGTGGGGGCCTTTTTTGATACTCTGCCGGAGGGGAATTCGACCACGGAGGACATCTACATCAACACCATTGCCCTTCCGATGAAGTGTGAGTAGTTTACCACAGACCTATGGGTCCATAGCTAGTAGCTAGATGGCTTCTTCTCTCGCTTTGATCCTCAATACCATATTCTCCTAGATGTTCTTGGAGATGTATTCGATGTAATATTCTTTTGTGGTGTTTTTGTCAAGATCTGATGAATTGTGGGTTTATGATTAGATTATCTATGAATATTATTTGAGTCTATTCTGAATTCTAATATGCGTGATTTAATATCTTAGTAATTCTCTTCGAACTATCGGTTTGCTTGGCCAACTAGATTGGTTTTTCTTGCAATGGGAGAAGTGCTTTGGTTTGGGTTCAATCCTGCGGTTCTCAATCCCAATAATAGTAGGCGACATGACACGTATTATATTGTTGCCATTGAGGATAACAAGATGGGGTTTTCATCATATTGCTTGAGTTAATTCCGCTACATCATGTCATCTTGCTTAATGCGTTACTCTGTTCTTATGAACTTAATACTCTAGATGCAGAATCGTTTCGATCGATGTGTGGAGTAATAGTAGTAGATGCAGGAAGGAGTTGGTCTACTTGATACATACGTGATGCCTATATTCATGATAATTGCCTTAGATATCATCATAATTATTCGCTCTTCTATCAATTGCTTGACAGTAATTTGTTCACCCACTGTAATATTTGTTATCATGAGAGAAGCCTCTAGTGAAACCTATGGCCCCAGGTCTATTTTACATCTTATAAGTTTCAGATCTACTATTTTGCAATCTTTTACTTTTCAATCTATAAACCAAAAACCAAAAAATATTTACTTTACTAGTTTATCTATCTCTATCATATCTCACTTTTGCAAATAACCGTGAAGGGATTGACAACCCCTTTATAGAGTTGGGTGCAAGTTGTTTGATTGTTTGTGCAGGTATTTGGCGATTTGTGTGTAATCTCCTACTGGATTGATACATTGGTTCTAAAACTGAGGGAAATACTTACTCTACTTTGCTGCATCACCCTTCCCTCTTCAAGGAAAAAACCAACGCAAGCTGAAGAGGTAGCAAGAAGAATTTCTGGCGCCGTTGCCGAGGAGATCTACACCAAGTCAAGACCTACCAAGTATCCTTCATTAAACTCTCATCTCCCGCATTTACAGTATTTGGCATTCACGTCTCATTTTCCTCTCCCCCACTTCTAAAATGATTTTCGAAAAGATTTTCCTTTTCTTCGCCTTTCTTTCATTTGTCTTGTTCGCTTGCTTTTTGTGTGGTTGTTTGTTGGATTGCTTGCTAGCTCAAGAAAATACTAAATTATGTGACTTTTCCAACACCAATAATAATGATTTATTAGTACTCCGATTACTCCCGCAACTAATGCGGAATCTTGTGAAATCAATGCGGAATCTAGTCATGAAAGATCAATTTTCTAGCCTTCCTAGTGAAGATGTCGCTTCCCATCTGAATAATATTGTTGTTTTATGTGACTATAAAAGAAAAGAGATGTGGATAATGATCTTATTAAATTAAAGCTATTCCCGTTCTCACTATGAGATCGGGCTAAAACTTGGTTTTCACCTTTGCCTAAAAATAGCATTGATTCATGGAATAAGTGCAAGGATTCTTTTATCGCCAAGTATTTTCCTCCCGCTAAGATCATCTCCCGTAGGAACAATATTATGAATTTTAAACAAATTGATCATGAGCATGTTGCACAATCTTGGGAGAGGATGAAACTTATGATAAGAAATTTCCCTATGCATGGCTTGAATTTATGGATGATTATACAAAAAAAATATGCTAGATTAAACTTTGCTTCTATCAATCTCTTAGAATTGGCCGGGGGAGGTAGTTTTATGGAAATCAATTTAGCAGAAGGCATTAAGGTATTCTCACTGGCATACCGAAATATCTTCCACTAGTAAAAAAGTGCATGCCCTTGTCCACTTTGATTGAGAATGATAATGAATCTATGGATGTGAATTTTATTGGTTGGAACAATTTTGGTAACAATGCTTACAGAGGAAATTTTAATCCTAGGCCTTTTCCTAGTAATTCCTCTAATAATTATGGTAATTCCTACAACAATTCTTACGGAAATTATAATAAGATGCCCTCTGATTTTGAGAATAGTGTTAAAGAATTTATGAGTGCTCAAAAGAATTTTAGTCCTTTGATTGAAGAAAAATTGCTTAAGATTGATGATTTGGCTAGGAGCATGGATAGAATTTCTCTTGATGTTGATTCTTTGAAGCTTAGATCTATTGCACGCAAGAATTATATCAATGAGTCTCTCAAGGCTATGATAATTTCCATTGATGAGTGCAAAGAAAGAACCGCTAAGATGCTTTCTAAGAAAGATTGGTTTATAAAAACATGTTCTTCTAGTTTTCGTGAAAATAATGATGAAGATCTTAAAGTGATTGGTGTGACTCCTATTGTATATTTTTTCCAAAATAAATCTTGATAAATATGGGACTAGAGAAGAACCAACTTTAGTTAAAAGGCGTCCCAATAATTCGGAGTTTTGAGATCTTGATGCAAAAATTGATCAAAGTGGGATTGATGAAGTCAAAACTTTAAGTAGCAATGAACCCACTAGATTGGATCTCAAGGAATTTAATTATGATAATTTTTATTGAATAGATTGTATTTCCTTGTTGCAATCCATGTTGAATTCTCCTCATGCTTATAATCAAAATAAAGCTTTTATTAAACATATCGTTGATGCTATGATGTAATCTTTTGAAGAAAAGCTTGAATTAGAAGTTTCTATCCCTAGAAAAAATTATGATGAGTGGGCACCTACTATTGAGATCAAGATTAAAGATTATGAGTGCCATGCTTTGTGCGATTTGGGTGCTAGCGTTTCTACGATTCAAAAAACTTTATGTTATGTGCTAGGTTTTCGTGAAATTGATAAGTGTTCTTTAAATTTACATCTTGCGGATTCCACTATTAAGAAACCTATGGGGAGGATTAATGATGTTCTTATTGTTGAAAATAGGAATTATGTACCCGTAGATTTCATTGTTCTTGATATAGATTGCAATCCTACATGTCCCATTATTCTCGTTAGACCTTTCCTTAGAACAATTGGTGCAATTATTGATACGAAAGAAGGAAACATTAGATTTCAATTTCCATTAAGTAAGGGCAAGGAAAACTTTCCAAGAAATAAAATTAAATTGCCTTATGAATCTACTATGCGAGCTACCTATGGATTTGTGACGCCCAGGTAATTACACTACAGTAATTCCACACTAATGATGCCACGTCACCATGATCGCTGTTGATAATCTCGCATTAGTTCAGAACGATCCAAATTCAAATTTTGAAACAAACGCAAACAACAAAAGTTTTCAAACATTAAAACTAAAATATTCTAGATGTGTCAAAGTAAATCATGAGTAAATATGATGAAGGTACCACATTTTGATAAAATGCTTAAAAGCTCTAAAACAAATAAATCACGGGCCCAAAGTATTAAATAAATGCTTTTGCATGATAAACAAATATTAAACTAGTTTATTTAGTCACCAAACGTTTTGTAGAGGTGGCCTATGTTGTTATGCTAATTTAGGAGCAAGGATTAACTTAAAAAAACTATTTTTGTAACTAAAATAAAGAAAACAGAAAAGATTTAAAAGAACAAAAAAAAAGAAACAACAAAATCGAAGAGGACCCCCTGGCCAACTAGGCCAACAGGCCCAGCTGGACACCCACGCAACCCAGCCGGCCCATCCCGGCTGTATAACCCCCATGGACCCGAAACCCTAGCCCAATCCCTCCCCCACTTCCCCCTCTC
>LR738715.1:511773697-511814825 GCA_902687465.1 Secale cereale
CGATCGCCGCTCGCCGTTGCCGTCGCCTCCCCGAGCTCCTCCGGGCCGGACCGCCGCCGGCCACCCCTACTCAGCCCCCCTCGTGAGCGCCCCCCTCTCAGCTTGCCTCCCCGCACGCCGCGCTCCGCCACACCCTCCCGTCGCGGTCACCCCACACTCACCGTCGCCGTTCGCGCTCACCCCCACCCTCGCTCCGGCTCGCCGTTGCCGTTCACGTCCTCTCCGCCGTCCGCCTCCCCGCTGCCTAGCCGCTGCCGCCCGCAGGCATTTCCCGCGCGGACCGCCTCCGCCGAGTGCGCCCGGTCGCGCCAGCGAGTGGCCTCGTCGTGGCCTCGTCCCGGCCGTCTCAGGCGCCGGCCATCCAGCGCCTGTGACTGGCGCCCTGGCCTCCCGCGTCGACCTGGGCGGGTGCCCAGTCGGGCCGCACCTAGAGCCCGTCACCCAACGCCCGAACCGCTAAGGGCCTATGGCCCTATGACAGGGGGCCCCATGGCCAGAAACGTTTAAAAAAAGGAACAAAAAAAGAATAAATTTAATAATTAATTAATTAATTAATTAGTGAATTAATTAAGTTAATTAATCCTGTTTAATTAATCTAATTAACTAGTTAGTTTAATTAACAGTAATTGGATTAACTAAATCTTAATTAAAATAAATAGTGTATGACAGGTGGGACCCACTGGTCAGGTTGACCAGTCAACCATGCTGACGTCAGCATGATGTCATGCTGATGTCATAAATCCCCTTAAAATTAATTTAATTAATATTAAATTCCAGAAATTAATAAAAACTTTAGAAAATCGTATCTTTTAAACCGTAACTCGGATGAAAATACATTGTACATGAAAGTTGCTCAGAACGACGAGACGAATCCGGATACGCGGTCCGTTCGTCCGCCACACCTCTTTATCATACCGAACGTGCAACATTCCCCCTCCGTTTCATCTGCCCGAAAACGCGAAACACCGGGAATACTTTCCCGGATGTTTTTCATCCTTGCCAGTATCACCTCCTACTGCGTTAGGTCACACGTAGCACCGCGTATTTCCATGTTATGCTTTGTGATGCTATTGTTTGCTCTGTTATTTATTTGTTTCCCCTTCGTTCCTTATTTTCGGTAGACTCCGATACTGTGATAGACCCCGAGACCATTGATGCTTTGGTGTTCGACTACGGCTACGCTTCCGAAGATTCCTTTCGTATGCAGAGCTTCCAGGCAAGCCCCCCCTTTGATCACCAGATATCGCCTATTCTTCTCTCTACTGCTTGCATTAGAGTAGTGTAGCATGTTACTGTTCGGTTGCTCCTATTCTGTTGCATAGCCTGTCATTGCTGCTACAACTGTTGATACATGTACCTACCATCCTAATGCTTAGTGTAGGATGCTAGTATTCCATCAGTGGCCCCACATCCTTGTCCGTCTGCCATGCTATACTATCGGGCCGTGATCACCTCGGGTGGTGATCACGGGTATATACTATATACATACTTTACATGATACATGATGTGACTAAAGTCGGGTCGGCTCATTGAGTACCCGCAAGTGATTCGATGTGGGGGCTGAAAGGACAGGTGGCTCCATCCAGGTAGTGATGGGCCTGAGTTCCCGACGGCCCCCCAAGTGGATCTTTGTGGCAGAGCGACAGGGCAGGTTGAGACACCCAGTGGAGAGGTGGCCTGGCCCTGGTCGTTGTCCGTGGTTATTTCATAATAACACGCCTAACGAGTTTGGATATTTGATCTGAGTCTGGCCGTTGGCCTATATGCACTAACTAGCTACGTGGGAATAGTTATGGGTACTCGACGTCGTGGTATCAGCCGAAGCCTTCTTGACGTCAGCGACTTAGCGGCGCGCGCCGGATTGGACTGGAAAGCCTACTCTGGTATTAGGAGAGGCTAGGTCTGCTTACCGGCCGCCCTCGCAATGCGCAGGTGTGCATTGGGCGATGGGCCCAGACCCCCGTGCGCTTAGGGTTTAGACCGGCGTGCTGACCTCTCTGATGTGCTTAGGTAGGGCTGCGACGTGTTGATCTTCCGAGGCCGGGCATGACCCTGGAAAGTGTGTCCGGCCAAATGGGATCAAGCGTGCTGGGTTATGTGGTGCACCCCTGCAGGGAAGTTAATCTATTCGAATAGCCGTGTCCCTCGGTAAAAGGACGACCCGGAGTTGTATTCCGACCTCATGACAACTAGAACCGGATACTTAATAAAACACACCATTACCAGTGCCAGATACAACTCGGTGGTTGCTCTCTCACAGGGTGATGTGCGGGAGGATCGCCGAGTAGGATTATGCTATTCGATGTTACTTGGTGAACTTACCATCTACTCCCTTCTATTGCTGCAAGACGGAGGCTGCGAGAAGCGAGGATACTTGTTACTTTTCAGCTACCCTCATCTTCTGCTGCAAGATGGAGGTTACGAGAAGCGTAGTCTTCGATTGGATTAGCTATCCCCCCTCTTATTCTGCTTTCTGCAGTTCAGTCCACATATATTACCCCTTTACACAGATATCATTGCATATGTAGTGTAGTTCCTTGCTTGCGAGTACTTTGGGTGAGTACTCATGGTTGCTTTTCTCCCCCCTTTTCCCCTCTTGTTCCTTCTTCTCGGATGATGCAAACAGATTGATGGAGTCCAGGAGCCAGAAGATCCCGAGGATTTTTCTACGTGGAGTTCGGCTTCGAGGAGTAGTTAGGAGGTCCCAGGCAGGAGGCCTTGCCTTTTCGATCGTTGTTACTTTTGTGCAAGCCTTCTTAAGGCAAACTTGTTTAACTTATGTCTGTACTCAGATATTATTGCTTCCGCTAACTCTTGTGTTTTCGAGCTTTTGTATTCGAGCCCTCGAGGCCCATGGCTTGTAATATAAAGCTTGTATTAATTTAATTTGTGTCTAGAGTTGTGTTGTGATATCTTCCAGTGAGTCCCTGAACTTGGTCGTACACATTTGCGTGCATGATTAGTGTACGGTCAAATCGGGGGCGTCACTGGATTGCATACCAAAGATGATAATACCTAGATCTATTTGTGTTTTATGCCTAGCTAAGGGCGTTAAACAATAGCGCTTGTTGGGAGGCAACCCAATTTTATTTTTTGCTTTCTTACTTTTTGTTTCCGTTTTTCAATAAATACACATTATTACTTCTGTAGTGTTTTGGTCTTTTAATTAGTGTTTGAGCCAAGTAAGACCTTTGGGATGGCTTGCGGTGATCGTTGACTTGATTTTGCTGAAAAACAAAAAACTTTTGCGTCCAGTGTAGAAAATTCAATAATTCACTAGAACTTCGAAACCTTCTGAAATTTTTACAAAAAATTGAAATACAAATTCCCCATGTCATCCTAATTTTTTTAAATTTTTAGAGTTACAAAAGTATGCGAAGTTTTCAGGTTGCTACACACTGTTCTGTTTTTGGCAGATTCTGTTTTTATGTGTTGTTTGCTTATTTTGATGCATCTATGCCTAGTATCGGGGGGTATGAACCATGGAAACGTCGAAATACAGTAGATATAAAACCAAAATAAAATTAGAATACGATCACAACAGTACATTGAGTGGTTATTTGCTTTGTTTCACTAATGGAGCTCACGAGATTTCTGTTGAGTTTTGTGTTGTGAAGTTTTCAAGTTTTGGGTAAGGATTTGATGGACTATAGAATAAGGAGTGGCAAAAGCCTAAGCTTGGGGATTCCCAAGGCACCCCAAGGTAAAATTCAAGGATGGCCAAGAGCCTAAGCTTGGGGATGCCCCGGGAAGGCATCCCCTCTTTCGTCTTCATCAATCAGTAACTTTACTTGAGGATATATTTTTATTCACTACATGATATTTGTTTTGCTTGGAGCGTCTTGTATGATATGAGTCTTTTCCTTTTAGTTTGTTACAATCATGCTTTCAGTACACACCTTTTGAGAGGGACACGCTTTAATCATGATTTATTAGAATACTCTATGTGCTTCACTTATATATTTTCAGCTAGGCAATTTTGCTCTAGTGCTTCACTTATATCTTTTTAGAGCACAACGATGGTTTTATTTTATAGAAATTGTTGAACTCTCTTGCTTCACTTATATTATTTTGAGAGTCTCTAAAATAGCATGGTAATTAGCTTGGGTTATGAATTTAGTCCAGATATGATAGACATCCAAAGTAGGTATAATAAAAACTTCCATATGATAAATGTGATCGTTTTGAGATACGAGGATGGTAATATTAGAATCATGCTAGTAGTAAATTGTAGGGTAGAGAAAATAATTGTGTTAAGGTTCGTGATTCCCGTAGCATGCACGTAGGGTTTCCAAAAAGTGCAACCGCAATGAAATGCTTGTGTCTTGATTGTTGACCTTTGTGTGAAGGTCGGGGGCGCACGATGGTTAAATCCTACCAACCTCCCTCCTAGGGGCAGCTTCGAGGGCTAATAAATCTTTTGTAATAAGTATGTGAGTTCTTTATGACTAATGTTGAGTCCACAGATTATACACACTCTCACCCTTCCACCTTGCTAGCCACTCTAGTGTCGCGCAACTTTCGCCAGTGCATAAAACCCTCCTTATACCTTCCTCAAAACAGCCACCATACCTACCTATTATGGCATTTCCATAGCCATTTCGAGATATATTGTCATGTAACTCCACCGATCTATTTATTATGACACACATCTTCATTGTCATATTGCTTTGCATGATCGTGTAGTTGACATAGTATTTGTGGCGAGGCCACCATTCATATTTTTTTATACATGCCACTCTTGGTCATTGCACATCCTGGTACACCACCAGAGGCATTCATATAGAATCATATCTTTGTTCTAGTATCGAGTTGTAATATCGAGTTGTAAGTAAATAAAAGTATGGTGATCATCATTATTAGAACATTGTCCCATGTGAGGTTATCAAAAATAAAAGAGGCCAATGAAGCCCACCAAAAATAGAGGCCAAAGAGCCAAAAATAAAAAAAATAAAAAAAATGAGAGAAAAAGAGAAGGGACAATGTTACTATCATTTTACCACACCTGTGCTTCAGAGTAGCACCATGTTCTCCATGATAGAGAGCCTCCTATGTTGTCACTTTCATATACTAGTGGGAATTTTCGTTATAGAACTTGGCTTGTATATTCCAACGATGGGCTTCCTCAAATGCCTAGGTCTTCATGAGCAAGCAAGTTGATGCACACCCACTAGTTTTCTTTTTGAGCTTTCATACACTTATAGCTCTAGTGCACCCGTTACATGGCAATCCCTACTTGCTCAGATTGATATCAATTGATGGACATCTCCATAGTCCATTGATTTGCCGAGTTGATGTGAGACTTTCTCCCCACTTTTGTCTATTACCACCTTCTATTCCACCCATAGTGCTATATTCGTGGCTCACACTCATATATTGCATGAAAAGTTGAAAAGGCTGAAGCGCGTTAAAAGGTATGAACCAATTTCTTGGCTGACACTGGGGTGGGCATGATTACCTTGTGTTGAGAAGATGGAGCATAATAAGACTATATGATTTTGTAGGGATAACTTTTTTTAGCCATGTTATTTTTGAAGCTTAATGATTTACTATCTAGTATGCTTAAAATATTATTTTTCTCATGTCAACATAAACTTTTGCTTGAAACGATCTGAACTTTCATACCACGTTAAAGAATAATTGCATTGATAAATATGTTAGGTAGCATTCCACATCAAAAATTCTGTTTTTGTCATTTACCTACTCAAGGACGAGCAGGAATTAAGCTCGGGGATGCTTGATACGTCTCCAACGTATCTATAATCTTTTATTGTTCCATGCTATTATATTATCTGTTTTGGATGTTTTATATGCATTAATATGCTATTTTATATGATTTTTGGGACTAACCTATTAACCTAGAGCCCAGCGCCAGTTCTATTTTTCCTTGTTTTTGAGTTTCGTAGAAAAAGAATATCAAACGGAGTCCAAATGGAACGAAACTTTACGAGGATTTTTCTTGGACCAGATGACATCGAGAGGACTTGGAGTGCACACCATGGGAGCCTCGAGGTGGCCACAAGGGTGGAGGGCGCGACCTAGGGGGTAGGGTGCGCCCCCTACCTTGTGGGCCCCCAGAGACCCCCCTGACATACTTCTTTCGCCTATAAATTCCCAAAATTTGCAGAGACATCAGAACATCCATCGAAACCACTTTTCCACCGCCGTAACCTTCTTTTATTGCGAGATCCCATCTGGAGGCTTTTTCTGATACTCTGCTGGAGAGGAATTCGACCATGGAAGGCATCTACATCAACACCATTGCCCTTCCGATGAAGTGTGAGTAGTTTACCACAGACCTATGGGTCCATAGCCAGTAGCTAGATTGCTTATTTTCTCTCTTTGATCCTCAATACCATGTTGTCCTTGATGTACTTGGAGATCTATCTGATGTAATATTCTTTTGCAGTGTGTTTGTCAAGTTCCGATGAATTGTGGGTTTATGATCAGTTTATCTATGAATATTATTTGAGTTTCTTATGAATTCTTATCTGCATGATTCAATATCTAAGTAATTCTCTTTGAACTAACGGCTTGGTTTGGCCAACTAGATTGGTTTCTCTTGCAATGGGAGAAGTGCTTTGATTTGGGTTCAATCTTGCGGTGCTCAATCGTAATGACAACAGGTGACATGACATGTATTGTATTAATGCCATCGAGGATAAAAAGATGGGGTTTTCATCATATTGCTTGAATTAATTCTACTACATCATGTCATCTTGCTTAATGCGTTACTCTTTTCTTATGAACTTAATACTCTAGATGCAGAATCATTTCGGTCGATGTGTGGAGTAATTGTAGTAGATGCAAGCAGGATTCGTCGGCACTGAACTCCTCATGGTCTGTGATGAATGGGCCATCGCCATGCTCATCCCCGAGGTCTCTACAGAGGAATTTCATGGTGCCATCGCCCTCATCACCAACTACCTTGAAGGCCGGGGTTGGCGCATCAACTACACTTCGCGATGTGGTATGGGCACTGCATTGATCTAGTTTACCACTGCATGTTCTAGAGATACTGACATTAGTAGCAGTCTGTTTCAGATCGGTGACTCTGTTCTGAGGCTTAGTAGGCAAGATCGTGGTCTGAACTACCGTGGTATTACATTTACTCATGATGTTTAGATCATGCTCATGAATTACCCTTTGGAATGTTGGGATGTTGCGGTTAGTCGCATTGTTGCTCAATATGGAAGGTTTCTGATTTGGAGTAAGGACCCCATAGAAAAAACCAGAGTTATTGTTAAGCTCGAAGTTATGAATGTTGACACTATTCCAATCAGCTTAGTTGTGATTCGCAATTTAGATGATGTGGGTTACGGTGATTCATGGACATGGCCTACCTATATTATGTCACGTGAACGCATTGGGAGGCAGGGAGGAGATGAAGATCCACTCCCTCCAGATGGTGGTAATCCACACCCACTACCACATGTTCATGGTGGTTTCTGGCACGATGATGTGCTTGGTAACATCCCTATGGATCAGGTCGTCATAAACCACCATAATGTTGGTCTTGGGGAACCATAAGAGGATGTGCATGCTCCCAATAATGCCAATATTGATCTCAATGCTGATATGCCAGGTAATACCATTGGTCAGAACAATCCCAGTAGCTCTGAAACACATGTTATTGTTGAAGAGTCAGGACAGAATGTTATGACTCAAGATCAACCTGCTGCCATTGTAGGAGGACAGTTATATGATACATTGGGTCCTGATATTATTCCACTTGAGTCTAATCAACAACAACCTGCTCCCCCTAGCCCTAGGTTCTTGCCACACAATGCCAATATGAACTACAATGATCTTCCATCATCTAGCACTGCTCAACAGGTTCAGACTTGTAATATCTCTGTTGAGGGCATTACCAAGCACATTACTGTGTTGCAAGATCTGGTAGGCAACCTGGTCACTAATGCCAGTGAGATCATTCCCAAACTTGGGGGTAGTAAGATCATCAATGTAAAGTGTAATGTTGTGCATGTGATTGGAGCTAATGGCACTAACAAAAGATGCTATCTTCAGATACAAACTGTCCAGGAGGGATAGCTACTGCCACAACACACACTACAAAAAAAATACACTTCCGTGGTGATACGTGTTTGTCACAGTAGGTCATGTTTTCTGTCATGCATGTACATCCATGAAGATTTTTTGACAGATCAATATAGTCATACATGTGCTGTCGTAGAAGTGTTCCATGACACTGCCAAAATTATCATCACGAAAGTGTCCAGTTCCATGACGATAAATCACGTGTCGCAGAAGTGCTTTCATCAAGGGTGACCGACATGTTGTATCCACCGTAATGGAACGCCGTTAAGCTATCGGGTCCGGTTTTGGATCCGATAACCCGTTAACAGCCCCGACCAATGGGGATTTTCCACGTGTAAAATTCTGATTGGCTGACGGAAACAGGTGTCAGCTCCGCGTTGGCACAGGTGTCACTCATCCAATGGGCGAGATGCACCTATGATATGTTGACACGTGGACCGGCCCATAAAGTTTAAACGGGCCGGTCCAACTAAAGGCCCGCGAGATTTTGCAGACCATAATGGGCTGGCCCAACTAAAGGCCCACAAGATTTTGCGAATCATAATGGGCCGACCTAGATAAAGGCCCACAAGATTTTGCAGGTCATAATGGGTCGGCCCAGGTAAAGGCCCACAAGGTTTTTGCGGGCCATAATGGGCCGGCCCAGTTGAAGGCGCACAAAATTTTTGTGTACCATAATGGGCCGGCCCAGCTAATGGCCCACGAGATTTCGCCGACATTAATGGGCCGGCCCAGCTGTAGGCCCACAGGATTTTGAGGACCCTAGTAGGCTGGCCCATTAACTGGCTACCATATTTTGGGCCAAATGCTAGCCCATATATGATCCGGTCCATTAATGGCCTGCCACATTCCGAGCCTAATAATGGCCCATATGAAATCCGGCCCGTTAAAAGCCTACCACGTTCTGGGCCAAATTGCGGCCCAGACCAGGTCCGGCCCTTTAAGAGGCTTTGGGCTAAATTATGGCCCATATCAGATTCGGCCCGTCAACTGGACGCTATGCTTTTGGGCCCACTTGCCAAAGGCCCATTTAGTAATTCGGCCTGATATTAGTTTCAGCATGTTAAGGGCATGTTTAACATTTCGGCCCTATATTAATATCAGCCTGTTAAAAGCCCGTCATATAGTTGGGCCTAACTACGGCCTGGTTTGCATCCAGCCTGCTCGCAGCCAATAATCTGATTGGGCCAAACAAGGACCGAGACAATTTTGGCCTGTTATAAGCCCGTGATTTGATTGTCACATTCATGAGCCGGGGTCAATATCGGCCTGCTGCCGGCCCGTGAGCTGTTCGGCATGATTCAGGCCCATCCTACTTTTCAGCCTCCTAAAGGCCCATTGAGTTTTCTTGCGAAAATAGGGCCGGCGGTTTACTCGGCCTATTAAAGGCCCGAACCTACTAGTGGGCCAGTTTACATTTAGGCCTGTTAACAGACCAAGATGACGGGGCCCATGATGCGGATCATACATGGTGATTTGCATGACGGCCTGATTATGTACTGTAATTTTATGGTTTGACCGGTTTACTGCGAAGACAGGATATATATACAGTAAAATAACTGCAGCATCGTGAATAAGAAAAAAACCTAGACTGTACAATAAAGAAATTACGGCATATTACATCCACTGGGCATCAAAGTTCGCCACTATGATAATAAAGCACAAGCAGATAGCAGATTACATACACTAGGCATCAAAGATCGCCACCAGTGCAACTAAACATGCCGACTAAATAATATACAAAACCGACAGCACTTCAATAGAGTTCAAGAAAGGTTAGCCCTGCTCGGGAGCTGCAGCGCAAGCAGCTGCGCAAGCTGGTGAGACTGCACTTTTTTGACACTTATATCCTCCTCACTCTGAAAGATAAACAAGAAGACAGATGACAGGTTTTGCACATATAAGTATCAGTGCTGACAATTCATCACATTTCTTGCTGACGAATAAAGTGACACAGTTTAAAATAGCATTAACACAATATGGTATTGTTTAGGTCAAGACATGGCAGGAAATGACATTGTGAAGGAGTTGGCAGCTTCACGACACCACTGGATTATAGATCATGAACTCATAAGTATCAATGGTTAGTCTGCTGTCAATTTATCCCATTTCAGATTGGAAAAATAAGTTCACTTGCTCTGTATAGTTTAATTTACATCGTATGAAGAAGGAACTTGGTTGTACAACTGAAAACTTAAATTGAGAAGGACAAACTTTTGTTTATGAACTAGAGTACATAATAAACTTTAAACATGCAATTTGATGCAAACACCAAAAATAAACAGCTATTGCAGTCATGCCTAACTAAATATACACAACAAAGTTTGAAGGCTTGAGAAGGACAAACTTACATTATTGGTGAAGGCAGGCTCTATAAAGCCCTTGTCCATTCTGATGGGGGGGGGGGATTCAAGAAGTTTACCACATAATCTTCTTCATAAGCATTGCCTTTATTCTATATTTTGTTAAGAGTAAATATAGATGTGACAATATAAGAAAAAATGGAGAATATTTAAGATAAGATGAAGAGTGATGCTACATAACCAAGTAGCTATAAATGTAAGTACAACGATACAGGCAAAAGGTACAGCCAAGAGCAATGCAGAGATAAACTTCTTCAGTACCATCGGTGTTATCCAACCTTATGGTAAGAGTAAATATAGATCTTATGTGTAGAAAATGGAGGGCAAAGGAAAATAAGCTGCAGAGTGATGGTACATGAACAACTACCTGTCAATATAAGTACGCTGATAAAGGACAACATGTACTTTCAAGAACAATGCGGAGCTAAAAAAATTCAATGGCATTGGATATATTCTACACTAATGTAACCATTCATACAGATCAGATAATTTGGAGCGAACAATTGATAAGCAAGCTATCATGCATACTGCTGTCATATAATGAACCAGGGATGTATGCAAGTACAGTGATACAAGACAATAGGTACTAACAAGAGCAAAGCAGCGGGCAGCATATTTGCGATATCCTGTCGTTCTTTTCAAACCGGAATTCTTTTTCGAGCAGATTTCCTGCAAAAAAGATCCGTAAGGCACATGCGGAAAAGTAGAAGTTCAAATTGTCATGCGATATCATGGACATTACCTCATCCTCGGAATGAGACCAGTGCATAACAAGGTTTTTCCATTCAATGTCTTCTAAATTTAGCACAGGAGACTTCACCAGAATCTCGTTTATAGACTTGCCATCAAAGTGTGATTTCGTTAAGTAACACCAATACTGCTGCAATGCTTCCTTGAAAAGCGCAAGCAAGCTTTGCTTGTCATGACTATCCAGATTGACCCTCGCCTACTGACAACAATGTAATGTAAATCATTGATGTGTTCAATCAGCAGAAAATAGGAAAAGAATCAACATGAATAATAGCACTTACACGTGAGTGGGACAGGAAGATGTGAAAATGGTGTTTGTCTTCACTATAATCTTCCAGTGATGGGAATATATGCACGTGGTCCCTAACAACATTGAAAGCATTGTCTTTTAAACTGGGAATAATTGGAATGGGGTTCCAATCTATAGGAATTGGCCGTCTCTACAGTTGGGATAGGTCTTCGGCCGGTGGACTTGCTGTACTTTTTGCTGGAGTGGGATTTTTCAGTGGTACGGCTGGTGCTATAGTAACTGAAATCGGCATACCTTTTGCTGGAGTGCAGGTCCTGTGTGGTGGGGCTAGTGCTGTGGCCAGTGAAGTATGGGTACAGTCTGCTGAAGTCGGTCCTATGTTTTGTGTCACTGGTTGTACAACCAATATAAGTGGGGTGATATCTGATTTCTCTGGCACAACCACGTTTTTCAAGGACTTTGCTGGTGCTCCTTTAGGTTCGGTAATCACCCGCTTCCGTTTTGATGTCTGATGCACAAGAACAACATTTGAGTGGAAAAACATGGTATGATGACAGATGGAATATGTATTGATAATGGATGGGCATGGCATCTCGACATATATGATGAGAAAACTAAGCAGCTGGCGGTGCAACAAAGTAGAAGAAATGCAAGACAACATATGCAAGATACATGCAATCAATAAAACCTTGCCAAATTAGAGCAGGCACCTTGATGGGTGAACATGAAAGGCCATCTGCCTTTGACTCCTCGAGGTTAGAATAGTCAATAGGATCATATTCTGAACAAGAATCTACAGGTGGGGAGCGTATGAGTTACATTGCATCCAGAATGGCACTCAATGCCTTGGTGCCAATTTTGTAAGTCATTGCAGTGTTCCACAATATTCTTCTAATGTGTGGATTCTGATATTCACTGTAATTACGTATAATATCTGAGAACCATGAAAACATAAATAGTTGTGAGGTTATCTTTGTAATGCAGAGGATATTCTAATATAGGGGCGCCCCTGTAAACACTTGTGTGCTATCACTGGATTCTGATGAGAGAGCTCATGTGTGCTGTAATATGGTGCGTGCATTTGTATAATCTGGCACAAGTACACAAAAAATAGGCTCCATAAGTAAGGATAGTTGGCAGATGATAGGTTCAAAATATAATGTATAGAGAGTTTATTGCCAAATCATGATAACAAGAGCACACAACAACTAGGCAGATCATAGTGTACTTAAAAGGGGTACACCATAACCATGATATATAAATCGGGAAAGTGAAACTGGCTTGAAAATATGGTGTTGTATTGCCGCTAGTAATTGAAAGCCTATCAATCAAGTACATGCTAGCTCTTTCAGCTGTTGATTGCAGATGTCCCTGCTCCCCTTCCTGACAAGGAACATACTGTACGTACTAAATAGAGAATAACAAAAGAGGAACATGTTAAAGAACAGAAGAGGAAACATATTCTTGAGGTTCCGCTTAATTGCATACAATTTTGGTTGCCCACTCATGATGAATCACAGTGCCCAAAGAAATGCAATTCCATGTTGTCTTTCTATATGTGGCAATTTTGAACAAGAGTCATTAGGACCATATTCTGAACAAGAGTCAACAGGTGGGGAGCGTATGAGTTTCATTGCATCCAGAATGGCGCTCAATGCCTTGGTGCAAATTTTGTAAGTCATTGCGGTGTTTAGCTTCAAGAGTGGACTGCTGCTTGTGCGACACAAAGCAGCTACACAGATCATAGTGTAGATATAATGGGAAAGCCATAAGCATCATAGTAAAAACAGCTAAGTGGAACTTGCTGGAATATATGTGCTAGTATTGTCGGTACGGCTAGAAAGGCTTCGGATACCAGCTCTCTTCAACTGAACGTGCGGTACTGTTAATATTAATGTAACTCTCAAAGGCGACACGGCTCCCTGCATTTCCTTGCTATTCTTATAGGATTCAAGTGGGTAGGCCACTACAAATCCTATTCCCATGTTTACAAAATCCTACAAATTAAAGAGGCCCGAAGAGTTCAAAGTGTCCATACCAACCGACTGTATAGACCTCTACACTGCAAATGTGCCTGCTCATCTTCACTACAAGGAACATACTGTACTACTATCATACTCCCTCCGTTCCAAAATATAAGTCTTGGTAGAGATTTCCACTATGGATCACATACAGATGTATCCAGATACATTTTAGAGTGTAGATTCACTCATTTTGCTCCATATGTAGTCCATGGTGGTATCCATACAAAGACTTGTATTTAGGAACGGAGAGAGTACTTATTAAAGAAGAACGGAAGAGGAACATGCTAAAGAAGAGCAAGCAGATTTTGGATAATAAAATGTTCTTTGCGCAGTGCCCACACATGATGAACCAGAGTGCATTAAGAAAGAAAATCCCTGATGTCTCTCTGTATGTGGTGCACGTGCTTTTTCTAAAGTAAAGTAGGAACATTATCTTACCAATTAAATGTTATCTGTTTTAGTAATATCAACATCATATCAGATTCGTACTTGAGCAACAAGTTTGGAATTATGAGTGGCACGTTGTTTAGCTTGATGGATTCAGGAGCAGTGCTAAGTAGGTACGATGATAGTACTGAATATAAAGGCATGTCAGCATGCAAGTCGCGTGACTTTTGTCATTTACGTCAGTCGACCATTTCAGGCGATTGGATGAAGATCCTACATCTCCTAACCCTTCTTCTTCCTCGTCTTTGATTCTTCCCATACAGAACACCGCACTGGCTGCCGGCCGGACCACCGGCCCCCACCGCCTGTGTTCCTCCACCACCCCACCCCCACCCCCACCCGCGTCGAGTTTTCTTCATTCGGCGAGGCCCCACCACCACCCCCACAACCAAAGTCCCCACCCGAGCCCCTTTGTTCGCACCGGAAAACTCCGGCGAGCTCTGAAAAATCGACTGACCCAATTTTGAAATATAGTCTACTATGATTTAACTAGTGTGGAATATAAAATGGGAAAACCATAAGCATTGGGAGTATAGTTTTGAGCGTGCCGTGGCGGATCTGAAGGTGCAAACTGGACAAAGGCAACTTCGCAACCAATGTTTGCTCTCAACTAGCAAGTAAGTGATGGACAAGAAATTAGAGTAAAGTAGTGGCGATCTATTTTCTTGCTGCGATAAATTCGTTTAGCAGATACGAAAGAGTACCGCCTCTGGTGCGGCGCCGTGTATGCATCTGCTGAGAATTTGACGGTGCTGCGGTAGCGATGGCTGTCGGCGTTGTGGAAGCAGATCTAGGAGGGTAGACGGTGGCGGCGGGGCGCGGTGGATGAGACGGTGGTAGGAGCGGCGCCGGCAAGGTGGACGACGGCGGGGATGAAGCGAGAGGACGGGATGCAAGGATCCCAGTCCGGAGCCATGGATGAGAGAGGTCGATCTCTTGTAATGGACGGCGGCGTCGGGGTATCAGCTCTGGCATGGTGGAGCAGGACGGCGGTGGATGGGTGGCGTACGGAGGAGGCTGGGGTGGAGAGGGTGTTTTGGCGCCCATGGAGTACAAATGGGGAAATGGAGGTGGATATGAAGGGGGGAACCATGTCTGCAGGGCGCGCTTGTCTCAAATGCGAGGAAATTTACAAACTTAGCCCCCGTTTCAAATTTCCTACATCACAACAATATTAGTCGGTTGGGGATAGGACGGTAATCTCGCATACACAGAATATTTGCCGACGAGAGTTTGTTTTTGGCGCCCATCGTGTATGAACCGGGGAGGGAGTTGATTTCGGCCAGGACACACTATGTGTTGGCGCCCACCGTGTATGAAACCGGGTGAGAGGCGGTTATGTCACGTTTAAGTGAAATTACAAACCTGCCCCTATTGAAACCTATAGAAATCGAGCAGATAGGCTTTGTGTGGCAGGGATAGGCACTAGTAATTTCCATCTCGCAGATTTTGGTTTCGGGCGGTTACTGCGACTTTCCCCGCTTCGTTCAAATTTTGCAGAGTGCACGTTTACCGTGCCAACTCAAATCAAAGCCCGTTTGTATTCTATTTTTTTTTGGGCGGGATCCATTTTCGATTGGAATAAAATTCTATATACATCATTTTTTTATATACTTTCAAAAGCACAACAAAGAATTCTTCTCCTTTATATGTATAATATGATTTATAAATACAATGATCTCAAAATCATAAGGTTGAAATCAAAAAATTAAACCAAATTATGTTCTACTAAAATGTATGGATCAGTAATATCTACATATTAAATAACATAGATGCATGTGAATTCATATGAGTATGCATGTTTGATAGATCAATTTTGGTTCGAGTATGGATTACATGTATCATCATCTCGAATTCAAATATTTGAATCCCTTTTATGTTCACTCCTTTCATGCCCATCTCTCTCGCATGCATGCTCCTTCATGTTGCTATCACTCTCTTTTCTCCACCTCACCCGCACGCTCACTTCATGTTTCTCCTATCCTCGCAAACATGGTCTCTCGACGTCTCCCTTGAGAAGTGTCACACTCTCCCTATCATTATACATTACACGGTTTTCATTATCTCTCACATCTCTACCGTTCTCTCGTATCACTAGGTACCTAAGCTTTCTTTTCCACCGCCACACACAGTCTCCACTCGTCTTTCACTTTGTCTTTCTCTCTACGGGATTCTCTCACACACCCTATATGTCTCTAGATATGAATCATGCCACTAAAATTACTCTCTCTCTCTCTCCTGTAGACACAACATTTGTTGCGGTCTCCTTTTCGTCTCCATCCCAGACTGACATTATTCATTTGTTTACCGATTAGACAAACTCTCCCCCTCTCTCTCTCTCTCACACACACACAACTCCTGCTTCCACTCCCCTTCCCGACTACCGTGTCTCTCTCACACACAAAACTCTCGCTTTCGCACCCCGGACTCGAATTTCTCTCACAAACATTTATCGACTAGCCTCTAGATAGGTTTATACACCCGCACACTCGTGCTTCCACTATCGCATACATGTCTCTCTCCCGCTCCTTGTATCTATGTAGATGTTTCTTCCCTTCTTGATACACACCCTCTCGACCGTGCACACACACACTATCACCTCATTTTAAGCTGATACCTCTCGCATACACACTCTTTGTGTATTTGTCACACATGCACTCCGTCCTCCTCCTCTCTCCCTCTCTCTCTCACACACATGGGCTTTTTGCAACAACTAGCAAGATGCCCATGCGTTGCACGGAACATCAAGATGCATTTGTATGAGTAGTTTATCTTGTGGGAGAAAAGGGTGAACAAGGGAAGGCCTTATTTGCAAGTGTGGAGAGGGGTGTGGGTATCTTTGTGCAAAATTGCCATAGTTTCCTTCTTATCCGTCAGATATATAGATTGGACGGCCTATATTGCAAGATGGCAGGCACACGATCATCACCGACTATGCTTTTTATAAGAGTAGGGATAAAAACAGAGTTGGTGATGATGGTGGGCCTGCCATCCTGCGATATAGGTCGTCCAATTTATATCTGACGGTTAGGAACGAAACTATGGCAATTTACCCGCACTCCTCTCCACATTTGTAGATAAGGTCTTCCCTCATTCATCCTTTTCTTCCACAAGATCTTGATGTTCCGTGCAACGCAAGAGCATCTTGCTAGTAAGAGTAGAAATTAGACATATACCACTTCTCGAATCTTGAACAACAACATTCCTCCCTTATCTCATCAAAACCACCAAAGGAATATATTTTGAGTGAAACATAACAATTTTTTAGTGATATACGTATTTCAAAACTAGAATTTTTTTCTATCAAATCGGTGAATATGTATTAATCTACTCAGATCGTGTGGCAACGCATTGGCACATTGCTAGTCCCTACTACTATAGTACATAAATTTTTGAATTCAGGTTATCTATCCGCCAAGACTGGGGAGCAATTAGTGGCCATTTGATTTGTTCCACACAATACCCAACTCAAGTGATCTAATGGCTCACGTTTCTTGGGTTCGCTCTGTACGGCCACCCGCCAAAGTGACTCTAGGAACTTTCTTGAACCCTCACTATGCCAAATGCCCACACACGTGCTGGTGCAAAAGTCTGCTATTTACCATATTCTGTGGCTCTGAACTCTAATGCTTAACAACTGGAGGCATGTAATATCTGTCAAACAACAACGACTCACTAAACAACTGATGCCTAACCAATCAAAGTACTCAACGTTTGTATGATTATCCCCCCACCTCCGGGAACTTCTAATGCAGCAATTTGATAACCCTTTCTCAAAATGCAACAAATTGAACAATAAAGTTTGTTACATGTTCAATACAATCTTAACAACCATGGGCAGAATAAGCCACCTTTTTCAGAAAAAAATTAGTGAGTAAGAAATACGTGCATAACACGTGCCTTCAACTACTAGTTATTAGTATAATTTTTTGGACACCAGACAAATGGTGGAGTACATATACGAAGAGAAGAGGCGCACGCACGCAGTCAATCTCTCGTTGTCTCGCAGACACGAGTATTACGTAAAGGCAACATTAACAAATAGTAAACCCTAAAACCCTAGGTGCACGATTGCTGCATTCGCGGGTACCGGGTATGTGGTGGAGCGCACCTTTGTAGGAATAGTCAGCTCGCGTTATAATTTGATCCATAGGAGTTGATGGTCGGGACCACAGGTGAACGACTTGGAGGCGGTGGCTCGCCAGTTGCCACAGATCGAGTAGCCACGTTTAAAATATCATTTTTTAGCGGGGTTAAGAGTTCCGATTTTCATTGGCGCGTTATAAGTACTAAGTAGTTTTTAGAATGATTGGTATGGAGCGAAAATGAAATTCATAGTACTACATACCTCCTTGGCGTATGGTTGTATGGGTTTATGTTGTGAGATGTTGAACCTGGTAGTTCTAGGGCAAATACTATGTTTAGATTTAGATGTTGGTTTTCAGTAATGAAAGTCGGAAGGGGGAAACCCTTCTTTGATTAGAAAAAAAACTACTAACTCCGTTCTGGTTTACTAGTCCCCATCATATTTTGGGTCAAAGTTTGTCCACGAATTTTACTTGTAAAATGTGAATGGAAAACGAGATTTTGTTATACACAAACAAAAAAGGACTGGAGGGAGTGATTGCTTTGACACGGACGCGACCTCTCATAGCGTAGGCATTGAACCGGCGCGACGGCCAAGAGGGCCGCACTCGCTGTAGGCCCTGCTGAACACGCCTCCTCGCCGCATGCAACCGGCTTCAGACTGCCCCGCCTGCCTTCATTGAATCCACGCGTGTGCCGGCAACACGTCCTTCCGCGAGCCGGTGGGCATTTTAGAACACAAAAAATGACCAAAATATAATTAATTACGCATGGTCTTGACTTGTTGTGCTCGCACTGGTAGCAGGAACTAGAGGTTTTTTTTATTCATAACTCTCCTCAAATTCTTTTTTGCTTTGAAGTGAATCATGGTTGTGGACATTATGTATGAATGTGGAGATATCTGTGAACATGAGTTTGATGTGGAAGTTGAACTTGGAATGTCGGGCTTGCGCGTGAACTATACCATGTCCAATGCTTCGTGTGTTATTGTTTGGAAAGTAATTGCTCTTATTACATGACCCGAAAAAATATATTTTGTGCCACATCGGTAGATGCACGGACATCACAACAGGCATACTGACTGGATAAACATTTGAACCTAGCTACTATGAAGGAAATTTTGTATTGACAACAGTTTTAGATAGCAGGAGACGCCTAGCCTGCACTGCCTCTGCTAGCTTATTTCTGGCTTCTTCCATCTCTTCTTTGGCATGGGTGAAGAGAACATTTGATTGCTCTTTTTGCTTCTTCAGGAACTCAGCTACATTCTCAAGGGCTCCTGCATGCTTTCTTTCAGCCTTTACTAGAGCCACGAGAACACGAACAACTGACGACTCCACCTGGCTTGTGTGTAATCCAGCATCATCTGGGAATTTCCACCTTGTGTCTAATCCATCATCATTAGTGAACTGGCACCTTGTGTGTAATCCAGCCTCACTCTGGAAACATGATCTCGAGGTTGACCATACTTCCCTCCTCGTAGGAACTGCATCCTGACATGAAGTTACTTCTTTTTTAGATAATTACTCAGAGCAACACAGATCCATTTAGTAGAAGCCAGATAAACAGAACTGGGAGAAGTGAATTCAAAAGGAAAAAAATATAAAAACAGACTACCAGGTGAGAACACCCACTTCCTACATCAAGCTAAAAATGAAAGCATTCGGACGATTAAGACTCTTCTTATGACACATTGAAGAACACGAGGCTTAAGAGAAACAGAAACTACAACATATACACATCGAAGAACACGAGGCTAAATGAAAGTAATTGAAAGGGTGTTACTTACCAAAGCTTGTTTTACAGGTTCGGTGCAGCTCCTCTTTAACTTGCCACGCTCCTTGAAGATGTCCCCAATATCCCGTGTTTGGTCTTCATTACTCCTCTGCATGTTCACACTCATGGTTTTAAAATCTCAACATTGCAATAAAAATATACTACTAGTAATACTCGCGCATCTTGTGGGCAACATTAGAGCATCTCCAACAGAATCACAACGCGCGATGCTTTAGAAAAGCGTTTACAATGCTGAGATCGAGAAGTAGAGATAGAGAGTAGAGGATAGTTCTCATCATAGATAGATAAAAAATAGATTATTCAACTACTCCTCGTCGTCCAACTCCTCCTCGATGATGTCCTCCTCCGACATTTGACTGTAGGCCTGAAGATACCGATCGTCGTCGGATTCCCAGGGCGACGCTGCTCCTAGTCTCATGTTGAATTGAGCGTCCGCTTTTCTCCTACGCTTGTCCTCGCGATAGGCGGCTCGCTCCGCCCTCCTCTTATCCCTCTTTGCCCTCCTTTGCTCGTAGAACTCGCACTCGTTGATGATGTCCTGCGGGAAGCGTTGGCGCCACAACACCATGGCTTCCTCGTCCATCTCGGCAATGCCGAGACAGTGCAACCGCCTCCGGTGGTCGCGACGATCCTTGTCGGTGATAAGCCGCGGTAGAGGCGCGAGCTCCTATGCCCGCTCCCGCGTCGGCACGTTGGGGAAGTTCAATGTTCTATGAGGCCATCAGAGGAGCCACGCCGCCACGTCGTACGCGGGGGTGGCCTCATGGGCGGTGTCGAAATTACCGAGGCCGAGGCACATCCCGCGGAACCGGATCTCGATGAAGAAGCCGCCGGAGGGGCGCGCGCGGACGTCGCGGTATCCCCAAGTTTCCCAGCGACGCGGCGGCATGCTGGCGCAGCGGCGGCGAGGCGAGAAAGAGCGGGGAGAGAGGGGTGGCGAGGCACAGACGGGGAGAGAGCGGTGGCAAGGCACATAGTGGTGGGAGGGCGTTGGATGTTATAAAGCGCGTCGGACGCCGCGCGCCAAAACTAGGACACGCCCTGCCGCTTTTTCCCGCGAGTGTGCAATCATTTCCCGACGTCTCTGCTATCTCTACCCTCTTCTCTACCGTTATATTTATTTTATATTTAATATTGATCTCTACTTCTCTACTCTCTGTTTTTTCTCTACTTTTTCCCTAATTTTCTTCTAAAAACAGAGTTGATGATGATGGTGTTCCTGCCATCCTACAATATAGGCCATCCGATTTATATCTGACGGATAGGAAGGAAACTGTGGCAGTTTTCCAAAAAGATACCCACACCCCTCTCCGCATTTGCAAATAAGGCATTGCCTCGTTCATCCTTTTCTTCCACAAGATAAACTACTCATACAAATGCATCTTGATGCGTGCAATGCATGGGCATCTTGCTACTTCTAAAAAACCATCCATCATTTGCCACACTACTGGTTGCAGATGAAATACCTACCCAAGCACAGCACGATATAGGAGCGACGCACAATTACAGGCTGATATTCTGTTGGACAATGGAGGCTATAACCAATTACTTTTACGGGAACAATAGCACCCAGGAAATTTGAAGGCTAGGTATGAACAAAATTGGAACTGCACATGTACTGCTAAGTGATTCAATACACACATTACCAATCGATGAGGAGAACGATGGTCGCGTCGGCCTCTGTGAGTCATGGTCGGCAACGTGAGTCAGTTCATTGGCCACGACGGTGGTGCTTCTACGCTTGGCGTCGGCTTTCGGGAAGCAGATCCGAGACTGTGGAAGACGGTGCCGGGGATGAGGCTCCGTGTACGACGACGACGGTGGACCGGCTCCAGTGCGGCGTACGAGGTCGTCGATGAGGTAGATCCGCTACGGTGGATGAGTGTACCGATATAGAAGGGTAGGAGCACGAAGGCTGCGGTGCCGTGGAGAAGTCTATTTTGCGGTGGCGATAGAAAATGGGGAGTATTTAGGTGTACTACTTTGGGTGCCAGGGTGGGCTTGGCTGGGTAGGGTGAACCTGAAGTTACGAAAATAGCCCCCTACCAACCGGCATCTGTCGGCCTGTTCCGAAGGCTATGATGGTAACTTCCCACTACTCGCATAAGGGTCGCGGGATATTTTCCCGCCGACCTCAAAATTTTGTGACACCGAACTCCCCGTGTGGCGTGTTGGGTGATTCGGCTAAGCAACTAGTGAGTAGTACTAGTAAACTCTGCATATTAGGTTTGACCGAAGTCAAACTTCCTAAAGTTTGACGAAGTTTATAGAAAAATATAAACATTTACCATAACAGATATGTATGATGTGAAAGTACATCCAATAATGAATCTAATATGTTAATATATTTTTTTATAAACTTTCTGAGAGTTTACAAAACTTGACTTTGACCAATGCTAATACACAGACATAAATAAAAACAGAGGGTGTACACATTTGTTTTCCTAGTATGTAGTGAATTAATCATTTGTTGAAATTGTGAAATAAATATATTAGGCTACTGACTTCGAATGTAATGGTCTATACAATTCAATAGTTACAATCATTGTCGAATTCCAAGAGGTATATGAGGTCTATAGTACTCCCTCCGTTTTTATTTACTCTGCATATTAGGTTTGACTGAAGTAAAACATTGTAAAGTTTGACCAAGTTTATAGAAAATTATATAAACATTTACCATAACAAATCTATATGATGTGAAAGTATATTTAATAATGAATCTAATGGTATTGATTGATTATTGTATATGTTAATATCTTTGTTTATAAACTTTGTCAAAGTTTACAAAGCTTGACTTTGACCAAAGCTAATACGCGAACTAAATAAAAACGGAGGGAGTACTTCACAACATGATCAAACTCGCATAATCCTAGTCAAATGACAATCAAAATGCATTTCATAGTTATTACTTTGTAGGATGCAACAAAACTAACAATAACTCTACATCGGCCATTATAAAAGCAACATTTTGAACATATCCCAATGTGTGAATGAAACGTGCAGAGAGAGCTTGCGAAGATGGAGCAGATAGGGCGGGAAAGATTGTATGTATGTGGACGAGAGAGTAGGAGACAAACCTAACGAAACATAGAGAGGGAGATAGCTAGAGAGAGAAAGAGAGAGGAAGAAGTTAGGTCTGTGAGAAAGATGGAGACATGTAATATACGTGAGATGCGTGTGCATCCGGATTCTGTACACGTGGAAGGAGAAGAGACAACAGGTTTGATAACAGAGCTAGAAAAACATGGACGACAGGGGAAGGGTCTCGTGGGTTGAGGGATTGATAAATTTGTGCGGGGGAGAGAGGGAGTGGTAATTTTGTGCGAGAGAGAGAGAGGGTGGGGGAGGAGTCAGTTAGCCGTCGTTAGATCATCCCACTTCCAAATGGCCCCGCATTCTCTAGCGTAGTGTGGTCGCCGTCTTCGACCTCCTCGATGCCCTCTTTGTAAGATTGAGGTGTTGTGCATGCTGGGGTGCAGAGAAGCACAAGCGAGAGAGGTCGCCATATAACCTTGGATGGGGATGAATTGTGTGCTCGGGGGAGGGGGCGTGTGTGTGCTGTGTGCTGTGTGTGTCAGATATTGAGAGAAAACAAACCTAAGGAGAGAAATGTGTGTGTATGTGACGGAAAACTACTTGCTAAACAAGGTATTCACGAAGAGATTGTGCGTGCGAGATAGAGAGCGATGTGCGGGCCTTGAGGTGGGCAAGGGCCGAGTGAGGGTGTCAAAATGTGCGCGTTGATGCATGTGTTACATGCGATCGTGCGAGGGACGGACGAATCGAGAGAGATGGTTGTTGTGTTACGGATGCTCCTCTCTCTCTCTCTCTCTCTCTCACACACACACACACACACACACACACACACACAAGTAAAATGGAAGACCGTTCTCTCATGTATACACAACGTATTGGCATCTGTATATGTCTCACTCATGCATGATCATTTGCACATTCACACCTCTCTATGTCTCTATCACACGCACACCGTCTCCACATTGCCCTTCCGCCACAACACACATATGGACACATACACACATTCTCTCTCAGTCACACACACAAAAATCAGTATTAAAAAAACCAGGGCGCACCTAAAACGTCCAAATCCAAAAAAACAGGAACTTGAGCTAAATTCAAATATATGGAAATATTGTAGCGTCAAGAACATTTCCCGGAAAAAAGTTGAGCAATATTCGGCGATTGTTTTCACACACACAAAAAGGTTCGGTGGATGTCCTTCGAGCGCGACACGGTGACGCACCATTCGATCGACCGCGTGGCCACGGTTCACGCGCTTGCACAAGATTCCGTATCGTGGCTGTGGTAACTAATAAAAGCGCTGCCTAAGTGTAATGTTTACGTGTACTAGTACGGTTTTATTTTAAGTTTGACCAACCCTATATAAAACTAAACTAAGCTTCCATACGCGCACTCGTCAATATGCCGCCGCCGCCGTTGCGCATGCCGGCGTCTGGCTGCTCCGACCAACAATTTCTCGCCCATCACCGCCGTGTTGCCGCCAAGCCGAAGGCTCGCCCGCTCACGTCGTCTGCAGTCCCTCCTCGCGATGCCGCCGCGCTGCCAAGCACGCGAGCAGCTGGTGGAGCCGCGTCTATGCATGCAGCATACGAAGAGGAGGACGACCGCGTGCTCCAGCATGCCGACGAGGAGGAACTAGCATGTCATTGTCGTCTCCGCCCACGAAGAGGAGGCGCGCTTGGTGGCTGTCGCGGTGGAAGCAGGTCGCGCGTGTTGAGCTCGCAAACCGGGTGCACACACGGAATCTACCTTCGAGACCTTGAATGCCACCTGGATCCTGCAATCTGAAGGAGCAATTTGGTCAGTCGACTCTTGTGAGACGTTTGATGCAACATGGATGGCTAGAAGGGCTACTTCAACCTCCGAAATAGATGCACGGTTCATCTTCTCAGCCCGCCACACACCTAATCGCCTGCCGCCACCGCCGCGCCCTCCACTGAACCGCCTGCCCCCGCCATGCTCCCCCTCACCCCCGCCATCCGTTTAACCCCGGGCATAATCCACTTTTTTCCGGCGAACTGCATTCCACACCCAACACTCATAAGATAGATCATGGGCACCATGTCGTCTTCTTCCTTCACTCCGTCGAACTTCTTTCACAAATCGACTAACCCAAATTATACTACTAGTACGAACGTATTGACTACAGTAGGAACACGAAGATACGAGCAGTAGTACCAACTGCAAGAAGAACAGTAGTAAGACATAGTACTAGTACTACTGTACATACTAAAGAGTACAAATAACAAGAAAGAACATAAACATAGTTCTGTTGGGGCCTCAGCACAACACACCCTTGAAAATGAACTAAGCAACTAGTCTACTTGACACTGCAGTAGAACCAGCATGAGCGACGGCACTGCCACCTACTCGGAGTCCAAGTCCACATCCTTGACTTAGTCCTCGTCCCTCTTCCTCTTCGCCGATGCTTCTTTGCTTGAACTGGACACTGAGCTATGCTTCTTTATCCAATCCTTGTAGATATTTAAACAAAGGTAGGCATCCATTGCTGCGTACAAGATGTGATCTTCATCTAATGTCTTCGACTCCCATGCACGATGAAACTCGTGATGAGGTTTCTTCAGTTTAGCGTACAAACGATCAATCATGGCTGCTGCCAGGGTCAGCATTGAAGGCTGAGAGGAGGACACCAGGCTCTCCTTCTGGAGATCGAAGGGCTGGACTACAATGAGGCCTATCCGACCCAGGATTTCCTTGTCGTTCCTAAAGTGTACAGTAACGAATTTGACTCGGCCGCCCATGAGGAACTTCTTAAATTCCTCGCACTCAATGTCGACATGGCATATGTGGTAGACCAAGCATAAGTCATGCACGCAAACCTGGATCACGGCGGGCTTCTTCTTCTCGGCCTCCTTTAGTTTCCTCTCGCTTCCCTGGACTATGGTATACTCAACATCTAGCCCAGCGACCCACTCATCATTTGAGTTTTTGAACATGCGTTCGAAGCGAGAAGGCACTCTTTCACCGTTGCAGAAGAACGGGCGTAGATGACGTCGAACTTATCGCCGGTGATGGTTCTAACCTTGTACTCACCGTGGATCATGGAGATTTGGGACGCCATGGATTTGGGAGGAGGGCTAGGATTGACGGGACGACTGGGAGCGAACTATTGTAAGGTACTGTACTAGTAGAAGACGGGGACGACTAGGGCGTGCGAACGGCGTGGGGTTGCTGGCTTGCCCGGTGGATAAACAGCTGCAAGCCCCCCAAATAGTTCTCGAGAACTATGCGGGACTCACTAGATGTCATGTCTACTAGACCCATATCGTAGGCCTAACGGTTTAGCTTCTGCCTGTTCGCACGCCATGCCGGCTTGTGTGTAACTTCAATTAATTCCGTCAACCGTCGCGCCTCCCATGACCTTCGGCCTGTTCGCACGCCATGCCGGCTTGTTTGCTATTCCCATGTGCACGATACTTCCTCTGTTTCAGCTCGCATACCAAGGAGAGGCCCATTCGAAAATTTCTGGACAAGTTTTCCCCTGCTTTTGCGTGGATTAGAGTACTAGTCGCCTCGAATCCCTCCATGCATGTCACACGTAATCTCTCTCTCCTCCGCTTATGTCTCTTCATGCAAACTAGGAAGTTGCGCCAATTGAGGAGATTAATTGCTAGCGAAGCGGAAAGGCAGGGGCAGGCTGGGAAAGGTGCGCTACTCCAGGGGATCGTGTAGAGCACTTGGGAAAAAATGAAAAAAGTTATGCGCAGAGTATAAAGGATCAGAGGGAGTACCAGCTAAGATACCACCATTATGGCCAGCCTTAACCATCGCATGCAATAATTTAGTGCACCTAGCCTGGCATGTGTGGGGCGTGTATGTTTTTAATGACTTGAGAATATACCTAGCCCGGCTTGCAAGATGAGACTTTATGCACCGTTCCCCATACCTGCAAGAAGCCCGTTCGTCTCCAAATCTTTTCCTCTCCATGTGTAGAAACAATATGCCTGCCAGACTCTCCTTCTCCCTCCGGCGGTCCCACCACTCCACCCGGGATGCTGGTTTAGTTACTTAACTTCAGGTGCATTGGGTCACTGACATATGGGCCCAACGGGGGTATGGCCCACATGTCAGTGATGCAACTGGACCTGCAGTTAAGTCAGTGCAGCTCAGTCCATATCTTACGTAGGTGTGCCATTGCTCGCTATAAATACTGCGCCTCCCATGACATTCGGAAGAACGCTCACGTTCATCGCTATCTCGTCCCCCTCCTTCTCACGTCAACCACCATGGCATTGCCCCTCCCAAGCCCTAGGCACCCCTCGCTGCACCACGCGGACGGTCACACGTCGGCGTTCCATTCCTCGCTGCCACTAGTCGAGGAGGACGCGTCGGCATTCCGCTCCTCGCCGCGACGCGTCGAGGTGGACACGTCGGTGTTCCGCTCCTCGCCGCCACTAGTCGAGGAGGACACGTCGGCGCTCCGCTCCTCGCCGGGACGCGTCGAGGTGGACGCGTCGGCGTTCCCAATCTCGCCAGCACGCGCGTCGGAGGACGCATCGGCTCCCCGCTACGAGGAGAACGCCACTCCACCGGCCGATCCCCCCAGCCTTGAGGAGCTTTGGAAAGAAATGGATGTCGCCTTCTGGGAGGCTTTGCCTCCAGCGGAGCGCACCAAAATAGAGGCGGAGAAGAAGGCAGAGGAAGAGAAGCGCACCGCGGGACAAGCTGCCTGGGAGGCCTATGTCGAGTCCGAGAGAGTTAGGCAATTGGCTCTTTGGTAGAAGGCTCATGCGAGGGCCGTGAGGGTGGCGTAGGACGCGCGTGCCAAAGCCCTGAGTGCAGTCGGGTCCAAGCGCCTAACTCTTGGACCGGGTACGCTTGGCGGTACGTGGACCGGGTGCACGCTTCCAGCCAAGAGTAGTACCTATTGTCGCCGTATCTCCACAACAGTGAGATCACGCTCCCCGCCGGCAAGCCGCCAATCAGCACCTCACGAGTTGCGAGGCTGAGGAAGAGGCATTGTGTCGGCGCTCTGGGAAACGGCCGCGCACCAGGGCACTCGTGGCGCGCCGCAAGCGCTCCTGCGAGCGTTGTGGCTTTTAGTAGGAGTATAATTTTTGTTTCGTAAGGCGATCTCATTAGTTTTGGGAAGCAAATGATAAATCCGGAACGTTCAGAAATTATTAGCGTCCTTAATTAAGTTTGTAAAAGGGAAAGTTTGGAAACCTTGTGTATTCGTACGCCTTTTGTAAGTACGTGCATATAGCACAAACTTTATTATATACTATCGCACTACACGTCTCTCTCTATATATGCTTGCAGACTGTGCTACTCCCTCGGTCCAGGTCAATAAGTCATCTTTGGTTGTGCACCGTGACCAAGAAAGAGGGAAGACTTATACACCTAGACGGAGGGAGTACTACTATTACTTATGTACGTGCAAATGCACGTTTTAACACTACGATGCGGTTTTTGTAAAAGTAAAAAAACAACACTAATCAATCTTGTGAAACGATTCAATGCAAAACAAATGCAAAAATTCTCATTTGATTGTTTACTTTTAGCTTCCTTCTCTGTCGTACTTTGTACGGAGTATGTCACTGGTCGGAAAGGCATGCAAATTCCCAAACCGCTTCCTACACCCTATATCGAATTTTTTGCCTAACAAGTTGTGCCGTGCAATAGGAATTCCAACTTGAGTACTACTCTCTCCGTCTAGGTGTGTAAGTCACCTTACGAAAAACAGATATTCCCAAAACACTTAGGCGCAATGTATCAAATTCTGTCCTCGTTCCCCTCACTGCCTTGTTCATCAGCGAGCAATTTTTTTGGCTGAACCACGCGGGGCAGGAAGTTAATGCGGGAGAGAATGAGCGACCTATGCATGTAGAGAAGGAACATGTTGATTAGGGGAGGGATTGACCCCAGTTTGCATGCACGTCAATGGGCCTGCATGGGTTGGCTGAAACGGCAACCCTATTAATTAGGGATTCATTGCTAATCTCTGTTTGGTTTAGGAGCAAAAAAGTGGCATAGTGATTGGACGAATTTTCGGTATGATTCTTTGGCATCTTCTAATCCGCAACCACCTAGGTCGCGCTGCTCCATCTTAGGTGACTTACACACCTAGACGGAGGGAGTACTACTAGTAGGAGTACCAGGGGCCAGTTCTTTTAGGCTTCTAGATTAGTAATCCCATAACTACTATTACCTCCATCCTGGTTTATTGGTCCCCATTGTAATCTGTGTCAAATTTTGATCATAAATTTAACTAATGAAATGTTAGTGCATGCCACATGCACTAACATTTTATTAGTTAAATCATTGGTCAAAATTTAGCACAAATTACAATGGTCAGGAATAAACCAGGACGGAGGTACTACTAGTAGTACTAGTTTAGAAGCCCAAATAAATGAGTGAGGTGCCTTAATGTTACTCTCCACTGTGACTAGTCTTATGGGAAAAGCTGGGAAAGCCGCCAAAAGAACTGGTCCTAGGAGTAATAGCTAGGGATACTAGGAGTAGTAGCTAGGGATCGAGTGTGCAAGATGAACCGGAGAAAGTAAATGCAGAGAGATGAAATGCAAAAATGACAGAGGGATGTGATGGTTGCTTGTCCGTTTATTTTACTAGGCCACTTATTGCTGGGAGTGGTAGGGTTTTGTGATATGAAGGCTTTACTGCCGCGCCACGAGCGGGGTGAAACTCTCATGCAGCACCGCCCACTACACTAGTACTACTACATCGATCGTGGTTTATCCCCCATTGCATTTGACTGAAGATTTAACTGACAAAATGTTAGTGCATGTCAACAAAAACAATATCGTTGGATTCGTATTTGAACATAGTTCTCAATGATTAATTTTAGGTGACATGCATCATCATTTATCGTACTATATATAATGTTACTTCAATTTTTGGTCGTACTAATCTATAGTAAGGCGCCCGTGCGTTGCACGGAAGAGTGAAATGCATTGATCGGGGAGTTGTTTATTTTGAAAAAGGATGTGGGGGTCATCTCATGTGTAACGGGTATCGATAAGTTTGTTCGGATATTATTTCATCTCTAGAGCTCACAAACATCCGGGTGAGATAGATAAAAAAGTATCTTTTGCAAACAAAAGCGTTCAACTGTTCAACCTGCATCCAAAACTTGTGAAGAAATAACTCTTATTGTGCTTTGCAGGAAATGATCTTCAAGAATTAGTTTTTGAGTATCCATTGTTATACATGTTGGCTACAGATGACATGGAACTTTCTTATAGTCAATAGTTGGCTATACTATTTAAGTATTAACCATGCCCTTATACACCTAGGTGGAGGGATTAAATCAGGATGACATGAAGGGGGTAGAGGATATGTAAGAAATGGTTGATCATAAGTCTTTCACCAGTACTGTAGTAAAAATTCATACATGGAAGATTCTAGACTAAACCATAAATGGATACACTTTTATTCATGCGTGATACTCCAATAGAGCAAGATCATGCATGGAAGTCTCCACATGCTTAGACAGCGGATTACATTGAGCGAAGACTAATGATCAACATTTAACTTGATAATGCAGATGTCCAGGTGAACCTCCTTGGAGTCCCCGTGCACTTTGTTGGGGGTCAAATAATACCGTGCGTCTTCCATGTCCACATCGGCGGGAAGGTCCCAGCTCGGCAGAGTCCAAGTCAGCTTGACGTAGCTAGTGTCGCCGCCCACGTACCTCTGAGGGGTAGTAATAGTGAGCACGCACCCGTACATCGGCCTCGTGTCAGTGTCAGCGTCAGCGGCGTCGCCCCTGACGCACACTGCAGAGATGTGGCGGCGGCCTACGCGGGCCTCGCCGGTGCCCACGATCAAGAGGAAGATGCTGTCATCCTCCTCCGAGACTAGCAGGCGGAGCTGATCCTCGAGCGACTCTGGCACGGTGAACGGGTAGCACGTCTCATACTTGATGTTCTTCGCCAAGGGCCAGTAGTGATCTGTGAATTATAAAGACTCCAGGCTAATTGCGTTCTTCAACCGCGGTCTCGCCTATCTGACAGGTCACTGCGGTAAGTGGATAAATCAGCACGTCCATCGCAAGATCATACATCCTCCATGGTTCTCTGATGCCATTGAACACAAGGGCTTCATTTACGTTGTTGACTCCTTCTATGGTTGGACGTATTGCTGGCCTACTCCAGTCATCGCTACAAACGGTTGTTACATGAGTATGTTACTTTCCTATGATATCATGATGGCTTGCTTATATTACTGTCAACATTACTAAAAAAATATTCATGCTCATAACATGTTGTTCTTAAGATTGACTACATCAAGAGCCCTATTTTATTTGACTCCAACTTTTTTTAGGGTTATTTGACTCCAACTTGATATGATGTTGTAGGCCGCCTGGTGTCCCTACCCTTCCTAATCCCAGAACCTTTCAAAGAAAAGCGGCATGGCAGTTGCAGCTGGTTCCTGGCTCGATCAGGCGACGGCGAACGATCATTCATTCGCACGTACCGGACGTGTTGTTTTGCGGAATACAATCACAGTCACTACAAGGTCTTTGAGCAGGATCCCAGCTTCTCTGGGCCTTCAGGAATTTTTTACCAGAGGTTGGTAAGTAGCCTTGGTCTCTCTGTTTGTTGGACTGAATTATCCGATTAACGAGGAGATAAGCGACGGCAAGGATCATGATGGCAGCGCGGTTTCGTTCATCAGGAAAAACTGTGTGTACACGGCGTACCATCGTCTCTGTATGCACCATACCCTGATATGTGCCGCCACGCTCTGCAGCCCAAAGTAGGAGAGAGGGTCGCAAGTATCAGACTTTGACCTGCTGGCTGGAGTTTCCCCCGTCAGGCACCCATCTGGTTCAAGCCGTCAGCCAATCTCCACATCTTAATAAATAGTAACGTCCAACTGAGCCAGTTAGTTAGATGCGTACACTTGTGTAGTAGGATCTTTATTTAGTTTGATGCATACACTTGTTCTTTTTTGGTAACCCTTTTGTAATGATGGCTGATGTTTGGTTTGGAAGAGAGAGTTGCTTCTTCACTCTTCTGGCCTGCTTACTGCTTCTGTTGCACCCCCAGCCCTGGTTATTGCTGCTGTTGTTTTCAATGTACAATCAGTAGTATATTTCGTCTGTTGGTTGAATAAATGCGTTGTTAGAACGACAAACACAATGTTTTGGAAGTCGTTGCACGGTTCGATCCTTTAGTGCGCCATACCGTACGTAGCGCATACTATTTTTCGTACGGAACACATTTTCCACTTGTTGATAACATGCAACCCACTGATGGAGGCCCAATAGCGAAGCCCATAATTAACTGGAAGGGAGGCTCTCACATGAATCCGACCCAGGTACCTGCTCATGGTCCCCTAAACATAAATAAGTAATTCGGAGGAGCAAGCTATAAACAGGGTTGTGCGGTCTCTGTGGCCCGTCTAACAACATGACCAGTCCAGTAATTTTTTCTTTGGGAAAATAGGTAGCCCAGTATTTCTTTTTGAAGAATACCCAAGCTAGGCCTATTTGTTTTCTCCGACTTACTGGGCAGCAAATCTTTCAAGACGAGGAGGGATGCATTCCTGCTTGGCCAAAGAGTATGGTCAGTGTTTGTTAAAATTAATATCAAAAGGGGTTGAAAATTCCAAAAAAATTATAGCAAATGAGATATTAGTTTCTTTTCTTCACTGATATCTTATACGCATTTCATTGGATTTTACATGACATAGTACTAATTTATTTTTGAATTTGTTTTAGTATGGCTACTAATTTTTGGATTAAGAATATTTTGTTCCCCAGCAAAAATTTGCGAATTTTCAAAATTTCCCACATATTTAGTTATTTTTTTAACCCTGGCACTGACCAGAAAATGGACAGCTATTCTAAAAATGGAAAACAAGATGCAATAAATTCCATATGAATTATAAAATGAGTAAACAATATAAAAATAATAGCAAATGGGTTGTACACGCCACATATTTCGAGGCTGACTTGTTTACACAAGGCTTTATCAGTCAACACACTATTCTAGCAGCAGTGACTGTTGGATGTCTATCCAACGGCCGACGTGCTTCTTCAATCTCTGATCTTCCTGCTCGAGCCGCCAAAACTAGCGCCAGCGAGACTGCCTGCTCCCTCCTCTTGTGGCCCGCTGTGATGCCACGCCGGCTTCCCCGACCCACCCTACTCCCTCCGCTGGCCTGGCCGCACGCAATCAACTGCCTCCTTGTTACGTGAAAAAAATAATTCCTTCCACTGACATCTGGGGCGCACCGGTTGGGAGGCTGACCTGTGGGCCTACTAAGTTGACGCGTACGCAGGGCTTGTCAACTTAGTCAACAAACGATTCTAGCAGCAGTAACCGTTGGATTTGAATCGAACGGTCCTGCTGCTTCTTCAATCGTTGCTCTTCTTGCACCAGCCGCCCAAATCAGCGCCGGCGAGACCTCCTACTCCTGCCTCCAGTGGCCGGCTGTGCTGCCGTTGAGTCCTCATCGTCCCCTACTACTCCCACCGCTAGCCAGGCCCTGCGGCGACGGCAGCCTCCCACCGCAGCCGAACCAGTGAACCATCGTACTCCTCTCCGCGTGGGCATCCACTACCGCGTCTTCCCCGGCTCCGCTTCGTGCCCTTCCTAGGCCTCACCGTCGTCTACCGCCTTGGTGCTCTCGGCGTGGCGTAGTCAATGTGGTCAACGAACAACTTCCATCGGAAGAAAACTGTACGTGGAGAGGCTGACAGCTGGGTCCACGGCTACAGCCCAGTTTTTTTTGTGATTTGCCAAGTAAGTCGCTTTGTCGGGCCTGTTGGGCTGCAAATCTTTCAAGACGAGGAGAGCTTTCATTCGGCTGGCCGAGAAAATGGCCTATCGGTAATGAGAAATGGCTTCTACATTTTTAAAACACATCAAACCGGCAATTAGTTTCAAATTTCTTTTTTTCATTTCGAGATTTTAAAATTGAATTGATTTCTATGCGTGGACAATTTGTTGGATTTTATATTGATATATATTTATTTTTAAAATCAATTTGAACGTGGCTCAAAATTTCGGGATTAAAAACAGTTCGGACCGCACCGAAATATGCAAAATTTTGTATAATTTTTTAACCATGGCCACAATATGGGTTGTAATGCTAACAAAAAGAATATGAGCTCCAAAAAAAAACCTTAAGAATTAGCAAATGGGTTGTATGATGTTTTCCACAGATTCGAGGCTTTCCTAAAAAAAGGTTGACGCACAAGCAGCTACTGTTGGATGTCCATCCAACGGCCGCCGTTCTTCTTTAATCTCTGATGTTCCTTCTCCAGCCGCTCAAACAAGCGCCGGCGGGACTGCCTGCTCTCTTCTCCCCGCGGCCGGCTGTGCTGCCGTGCAGGCCTCACTGCCCCACCGTACTCCCATCGCTGGCCTAGCCATCCCTCTACTCACCCACACGGCCACACCTACCGTTATTCTCCAGTGACGGCAGACGAACCAGTAAACCCTTGTACAGTCGTACTCCCCTCCGCGTGGGAAACAACTGCCGAGTTTTCCCTGCCTCCGTGTCATTCCCTTCCTAGGCCTCGCCGTCGTCCACCGCCCTGGTGCTCTCAGCGTGGCGTGGTCAATCTGGTCAACGACCGACTTCATCAGAAGAGTATTGTACGTGGAGAGGCTGACAGCTAGGTCGACGGCAGCCGCAAGGAAGAGCCTCCTTAATACGCGGAAAATAATTATACCTCCACCTGACAGCGGGGACCCACCGGACGGGCCACCGTATTCAGCAAAAAAAACTTTTCCCCCTGACTGTTGGGACCCACCGGACGGGCCACCGTATTTCGCGAAAAAAACGTTCCCCCCGATGTCAGCTCGGACCCACCAGAAGTGCCTACTTATTACGCACAAAAAAATGAATACTCCCCCTGCTAGCTGGGACCCAGTATAGTGGGAGGTTGACTTGTGGGCCTACTAAGTTGACGGGGATGGAGGGCTTTGTCAACTTAGTCAATATGCATGATTCTAGCTCCATTGACCGTACGATGTCATCCAACGGCCATAGTGCTTCTTCAACATCTGGTCTTCTTGCTCCAGCCGCCCAAACCAGCGCTGGTCGTGCCTCGTGCTCCTGCCTCCCGTGGCCGGCTGCAATGCCGCGGAGGCCTCACCGCCCCCTACTATTTCCACCGCTGGCCAGGCCTTGCGGCAACGGCAGCCTCACACCGCAGCCGAACCAGTGAATCCTCGTACTCCTCTCCGCGCGGGCTTCCACCGTCACGTCTTCCCCGGCTCCGCATCGTCCCCTTCCTAGGCCTCACCGTCGTCCACCACCCTGGTGCTCTCGGCACGATGTGGTCAACGTGGTCAAGGAACGACTTCCATCGGAAGAGTACTGGTCCACGTTGACCACGGCAGCCGCAAGGAATTCCTCCTTATTATGCGGAAAATAAGTATTCCTCCACCTGACAGCAGGGACCCACCGGACGGGCCATCGTATTTGGCAAAAAAATGTTCCCCCCCTGACTGCTGGGACCCACCGGACGGGCCACCATATTGCGCAAAAAAAACATCCCCCCCGCTGCCAGCTCGGACCCACTGGAAGTGCCTCCTTGTTACGCACAAAAATTGAATACTCCCCCTGCTGGTTGGGACCCACCTTGGTCAGAGGCTGACTTGTGGGCCTACTAAGTTGACGGGGACGGTGTGCTTTGTCAACTTAGTCAATATGAACGATTCTAGCTCCAGTGATCATACGATTTCCATCCAACGACCATAGTGCTTCTTCAACCTTTGGTCTTGTTGCTCCAGCCGCCCGAAGCAGCGCCAATCATGCCGCATGCTCTTGCCTCCCGTGGCCGGCTGTGCTGTCGCGGAAGTGCCTGACAGTCGGGGCCCACCTGGTCGAAGCGTACGTAGTGTTGTCATTCTGGTCGCGAACGTGTACGTACATACTGGTCGATGTAGAGGCGCGCACGTGTCGTAGTAGAGGCGCGCACGTAGCTTGTACATGTACGTACAACGGCAAGTGTGCAAGAAAGAAAATATGGCCACATACGTACATACAAACAGGGTCTCGAACGCTTACTCGCGCATACGTATGGCCAGGGCTCGTGTACATGGCTGGGTCGGAACGGAGAAACAACGTCATCGTCGTGTTCATGGGGAGCCAACCGGCTGGGTCAGAACGGAATGCGTCGTCGTGTTCATTGGGAGGGCTTGGACGGAACAGCTGATGGAAACGTGGCCTGGCGTACCGCAGAACGAAGGAAACGTGTGTTCGACCTGCCACGTTCGAAACGGGATCATGTTCATCGCGAGGGGTGTGGCGTACCGCAAAACGGAGGAAACGGACCTCCTACGGTCGAAACGAGGGTCCTATTGATCGGGAGGGGTGTGGCGTACATCAAAACAGAGAAAACAGACTTGTGTTGGAGCGCTACGGTCGAAATGGGGGTCCTGTTGATCGGGAGGGGTGTGGCGTACCGCAAAACAGAAGAAACGGACTTGTGTTGGAGCGCTACGGTCGAAACGGGGGTCCTGTTGGGGTGTGGCGTACCGCAAAACGAGACTCCACGGGGGTACTGTTCATCACCACCGTCGACCCGCTCCAGCCTCCACGGGCTACTGTTCATCCACCGTCGACCTCCTCTAGCCTCCACCTGCGACTGTTCAGCCTCCACCGTGCGCTACTCCACCGGCTACTGTTCAACCAGCCCTCTCCACGGGCTCCTGTTCAACCACCCCTCCACGCGCTACTGTTCATCTAGCCCTCCACCGTCTACTGTTCATGCAGCCCTCCACGGGGTGGTCCTGTTCATGCATCCCTCGACGGGGTCCTGTTCATGCAGCCCCAACCGGCTCGATCGAATGGGGTCATGTTCATGCAGAGGCAACACCACGGGGTCCTGTTCAGCCACCCCCACCGGGAACTTTTCATCCAAACCCCCCAGAAACGCTCACTATTCATGCAGAGGCAGCATCGATCGACTTCAGTTAGCAACAGTAGCGAAGGAATCGCTCGACCGGGTTCAGTTAACAGCCATCGATCGATCGCTCGGGTTCAGTAACGCGTAGCCTGTAGTGCAATCTCCCGGGTTGAGTTAGAGCCCAACGCCTCACTCGGGTTCAGTTAGAGCCCAACGCCTCGCACCCACACGCGTGCGTGTATGAGAGAAACGCACATCGCTCGGTCCCGACCACCCACCGTAATCGGGAACACCCCGATATTTTCCTCGCCCTCGCTTCTACCACGGTTTTTTCCATCATGGACGGCCCAAAGAATGTCATGCACCGCCCAGGACAAAAAGCCCATTTTCTGTCATGACTTTTTGTCATAGAAGTACGACCCCACCACCTCTATGATGATACCGTTTTTGTCACAATTATTGTCACAGAAGTGTCATAAGTATGACAAAAAAAAGTTTCATTCGGACCAAAATGTCACGGATGTGTCTTTTCTTTGTAGTGACACCAGCTCTGTCAGTATTGAGGAGATAACTGGACAGGATTTTGCTGAAGTTCAGAAGCCTTCTAACAAGAAAAACAAAAATCCCATTATTGATGAAGCTTTCTGCAGAAGGAGTGGAAGAATTGCACTCATCTCCAAGGGCTTTAAGGACAAATCTGCTGCTGAAGGTGCTAGCAAGGAAGATGATAGTCAAGCAAGGGAGCTGACCAGTCAGTAGCGCAACAAGAAACTGAAGAAATCTGTGAATGTCAACCTGGGGCCCCAATTTTATGTAGTGGTCAGAGATAAGAATGCACCTCCTCCACTTGTTCCTGTCAAAACCCCCCAAGCTATTGGCACTAGACCATGCAAGATGGCACCTCATGAAGTGTCAACTAAGGTTCTGAACTATGATAGCTCTGATGATTAAGGACTGCAAATCTACTTGGGGCTTGGGTGGCTCCCCTATATGCTATCCTGTTTATTTTTCCATGATATATGTTCTATCATCTTTGTCATTTGGATGCCTACGTGCATCTCAGTACTATTTGGTTTGTAATAATTTGCTTTTATGCTACCTTGAACTTCTAGACTGCACTGTTGCTCTACCATGCACCCTCATGTCTGCCAGCTCTTGCAGTATCTGCCATGTCAATTTTCATTCCTCTTGCATATTTGCTATGAGGCTTCACATGAGAATTCACAAAACCTTGGTTCCTGGTCATGTCTATGACCTATTATGCTATGCTATTCATATGATAATAACATACATACAAGAATCATTCATATACGAATAAGAGTTGGAATATTTTAAATTGGAATGTCAGAGGTATTAACTCCAATGCTAGATGGAATGATAGTAGACAGAAAATTGATGGAAGTGCATGCAGCATGAGAACTCTCCAGGAAACCAAGAGAGAAATTTTTGATATGGCCTATATCAAGATTTGTTTCCTAAGAGGTTCAATCAATATTGCTACTCACCCTCTAATGGCAGCTCTGGTGGGCTCGTCACTATTTGGAATGGACAACTATTCACAGGGAAAATTATATCCCAGAATTACTTCCACATCACTATTGAGTTCATTTCCAATCTGGACAATGGTATTTGACAAATGTTTATGGGCCAAACTCTACTGAAGATAAGCTTGAATTTACTACTTGGTTACAAAACTTCAATATTACTCAGAGCAAATTATGGATGATACTTGGTGATTTCAATTTTATTAGAGGGCCTGACAACAGAAACAAGCCAGGTGGTGACCCCAATAGTATGATGACTTTTAACAACATCATTATTAATCTTGATCATGTGGAGATACCTTTAAAAGGCAGATCTTTTACATGGAGCAATAAACAAGATCTACCTCTTCTTGAGAAATTGGACTGGGTATTTACTAGTTCTCATTGGACTAACACATACCCTCCTACTATGGATTTTCCTTTGGCCAAAATTACTTCTGACCATGTTCCTATCAATGTTCAAATGGATAGCAATATTCCCAAAAGCAACATTTTCAGGATTGAGGAATTTTGGACTGAGTTTGATGGTTTTATGGAGACCGTGGAACACCACTGGTTAAACTCAACTCATTTTGCTGATTCTGCTAAAAACCTGAATGCTAAATTTAAAAGCCTGAGAAGAGGTTTGAAAAAATGGAGCAAGAGATTATCTAAATTGAATAAAACCATTGAAGATTGTTGTTTTTATGTCAAACTTTTGTATGGATTAGAAGACCAGAGAGATCTTTCCACTGCTGAAAAGAACTTCAGGAAGATCTTAATCAATCATACTAACAAACTTTTGGAAGCCAAAAGATTATACTGGAGGATCAGAGCCAACATCAAATGAAAATACTAATTTTTTTCCATGCTATTACCTCCCAGGTATTTAGACATAATTAGATTAACTATCTTCTTGCTGCTGATGGCCAAGAAGTCAATGACCATGATCAAAAAGCTGCTCTCCTATGGGCATCTTTCAAAGAAAGAATTAGTACACAAGCAGAATGCAGAAAATCTTTTGACATAGCACATCTGGCCATGGATAATCTTTCATCTAATCTTCACAGGCCTTTTACCACTGAGGAAATTTATGATATCATCAAGCACATGCCCAAGGATAAGTCACCTGATCTAGATGGGTACAATGGGCACTTCATGAGCAAATGTTGGGACATCATCAAGCATTGTTTTTACAGGTTTATCAATGATTTCCATGAGGAAAATATATCATTATAGCCTATTAACATTGTTTATATCACCCTTATCCCTAAGACACAAAACCCTAGATCCCCCAATGATTACAAACCTATCTCTGTGGTAAGTATGCCAATTAAGATTCTCACAAAATTACTCGCCAATAGAGTTCAACCCATCATTCTATCCAGGGTCAACAACAACCAATATGGATTTATTAAAACTAGGAACATCTACTACTGCCTGGCATGGAGTTTTGAATAGATTCATATGTGCCACAAATAAAAAAAATAGATCATCATCTTCAAAATTGACTTTGTGAAGCACTTAGACAAAGTGAGATATAATGCCATTCTATTTATGATGAAGCATCTTGGATTTAGTGACAAATGGATCAGGTGGGTTAACATGATTCTGACTACAGCTACCACCTCGGTTAATCTGAATGGGGTGCCTGGGAAAACATTCACTTCAAATGTGGAGTCGGGCAAGGGGACCCTTTCTCCCCCTACTATATGTCATGGTTGGTGAATTGTTGCAAATCATGGTTAATGAAGCATGGAGAGAGGGAACTCTTAATCTACCCATTGGCACAAAAGACACTAAATCCTACTCTATTATCTAGTATGCTGATGACACCTTAATTATTCTCCCAACAGATGTTGATCAAATCAGAATTTTCACTTAAATTCTAGAGAAATTCTCAGCTTTCACTGGCTTATAGTTAATTACAGCAAATCATCAATTGTCCCTATTAATATCACTGATGATAGAGAACAAGAATTGGCAAACATTTTCAACTACAAAAGGGAATCAATGCCTTTCACATATTTGGGACTCCCTATGGGATCTACTAGACCCAAAGTTACTGATTTAATGCCCATGGTATCTCGACTGGATACTAGACTGTGTGGCATTGCAGCTATGATGACTTACTCTGGTAGACTCACACACCTGAAAGCTATTGTATCTGCTCTACCCATGTTTTCTATGTGTTGCATTAGAGTACCATTTACGATCCTTGATCATTTTGAGAAAACTGGTAGAAGTTTCCTCTGGTATGGCAAAGACATCAACAAACATGGAAACTGTCCGGTGAAATGGGACAAGGTCTGTCTTCCCAAAAAAGCAGGGGGTTTAGGGGTGCTTGATATCAGAATGCAAAAACAAGGCCCTCCTGACTAAATTCCTCTTTAAATTCTTTAATAAGCAGGATACCCCATGGGTGAAGCTGATATGGAACAACTACTATAACAATGGAGAATTACCAAGCTTCCCCACTAGAGTGGGGTCTTTTTGGTGGAGGGAATGTTGCTTTATCATCGAGAAATTTAAAGAAATGACTAAATGCATAGCTGGGCAAGGTAATACCATCATGTTATGGACCGACAAATGGTGCTCCCAACCATTGAACACCATGATGGCACAACTATCCTCATATGCTAAAAACTCCAGCATTTCCCTAGAGGAGGCTAGTAATCTTTATTATGATAGTTTTTATGAGATGTTTCACCTGCTAATGTCTAGTATTGTTGTTCAACAAAGCATCCAATTAAGAGGACTAATTAATGATAGAGAAAACCAAGAGCAACCTGATACTTGGAATTTATACTGGGGGGGTACCAAATATTCCAACAAAACAATATATCTGGAGTACATTGGTAAACCTATGGATGCACCCAAGCCATTCAAATGGATATGGAAATCATGCACTCTGCCTAAATTTTCTTCTTCTTTTG
>LR738715.1:511823287-511857975 GCA_902687465.1 Secale cereale
CCCGCCGCCGCTGCCGAAAACCCTAGTGCGGTGAGCGTTGGCGCTGGCGCCGCCGCCGCCACTGAAGCTCTGCTGACCGCCGGCCTCGCGCGCAGCCTCTTCTTGCCGCCGCGGATGACCACGCCGACGGGTGGCATCGCGCCGGCGCCATCCCGTGCACCGTCAAAGCTCCCCAATGCGTCGGAGCCAAAGAAAAGAAAAACATCCGCGAAGAAGAAGGCGGCGGACTGCTCCGGCAGCTCGAAGGTGATGAAGAAGAAGCTTGCAAGGCGACGGACGGCTCCGGCGTCTACTGAAGCGTCGGTGAGCTCAATAGTTGAGCCGGCGGCCGACGCACACCACGTGTTCAACGAAATGCCCCCAAGGTGAAAAAAATTCCAACTTTTATTTTTTTGTTATTTGTTCAATGCATCATCATATAGATTTTCTTATATTTGCATTTGTAGTCTCAACGATGATGCATACATGTCAACTATGGGTGTTGGTTCCAACAATTCGCATTGGTCTCAAACCAATGACATCCATTTGGACGACCATGAGTTTGAGGTGGACGAGGAGGGTGAGGGCATTGTCGAGGCGCCGAAAGGAAGAGCGGGCAATTACACCACCAATGATGACAAATTACTATGCAATACTTGGTTGCAAGTGTTGAGGGATCCATCTGTTGGAGGTGATCAAAGTAGAGATGCTTATTGGGGGCGAATGAAAGAACACTTTGATGCTCAGAACGTGAGTGGAATTGACCGCTCCGAGAGATCACTTCGGTCCCGATGGTCGACAATCAACTCGGATTGTCAAAAGTGGGCGGCCGCACAAAAGGCAGTTGACAAGCTTAACCCAAGTGGCACAAATGAGGATGATAGAGTAAGTGGCATCTCATACATGTTCATCATACTTGTTTTTGGTGTCCGAAGTGCTAACTTGTTTTGTTTTTCTTGTAGTACAACATTGCACAAAACTTGTTCAAAGAAGAGACGAGGACAACCAAGAAGGGGAAGATCAAGAAAGGAAAGATCTTTACCTTGCCTCATTGCTATGAAGTGTTGAAGGATGATGAGAAATGGAAGAAGGGTGAAGATTTGGATGATTTGCATTTGAGCAACAAACGCAAGAGCACAATTGAGTTGAATGATGATGAGGAGGAGGATGATGCATCAAGTGGGGACGGCAAGAGAAGCCTCACACCCAACTCGGTTTCATACTCGAAACCAAAACGACCGGATGGGTGCAAGAAGGACAAAACCGAAAAGAAGAAGAGGAAAGGAGATGATGAGCTCACAAATGCTATGGAAGCTATTGTGAAGGCAAGAACAGAAGCGAACGAGGTGAGGAAAATGGCAAGGAACCAAGATGCCGCGGCCGAGGAGAGGAGGTTGGCGGCCGAGGAGAGGAGGGTGGCCGCCGAGGAGAGGAAAGTGGCATTGGAGGAGAGGAAGGTGGGCATGGAGGAGCGAGCTAAGTTATTGGAATGGGAAAAGCACTTGTTCTTCTTGGACACATCTTTGTTCAATGATGCACAAATGGAACATGTCAACCTTGCCCGTGAAGAAGTCTTGATTCAAAAAAGAGCCATGATACGCACAATGGGTGGCGGTGGCCTCGGCCGCATGGGTGGCGGTGGCCTCGGCGGCATGGGAGGCATGGGCCTCGGCACCATGGGAGGCTTGGGTGGCTTCGGAGCCATGGGAGGCATGGGTGCACCTCCGGCCGCCATGGGAGGCATGGGTGGCTTTTGAGCACCCTCCAACTCTATGGGAGGCATGGGTGGCTTTGGAGCACCCTCCAACGCTATGGGAGGCATGGGTGGCATGAGTTTTGCTTCTCTCATGGGAGGCATGGGTGCACCTCCGGCCGCCATGGGAGGCATGGGTGCACCTCCGGCCATGAGGAGTGGAATGTCTTTCGATGTGCCTCGCACACATACCCATGAAAATGCCGTTGAAGAACTTGCCAAGACCGTCGGAGCTACACGTGATGCGGTGCGTGATGAAGTTAGGGAGGAAGATTCATCGGCGGAAGAAGAGGAAGAACCGTCGGCGGAAGAAGAGGAAGAAGAGGAAGAAGACGAGGAAGATGGTTGATGTGTTTATATGTCTTGAGCTTTGTTGGATGAACTTGTATTTTGAACTTGGTTGGATGAACTTGTGGGCATGACTTTTATTCATCAACTTGTTTGTGTTAAATTTCACATGTTAATTGCATTTTGATTGAATGTTTCAAACTATTTTGTGTCCAAATGTCATATTTGGCGCTGCTGGAGCGGCGCGCGCGCTGCATTTTTTGCACGCTGCTGGAGCGGAGCGCGCGCGCTGCATTTTAAAGCTGCTGCTGGAGCCAGCGCTGCGCGGCGCGGCAAACCAGGCGACCAACGCGCGACAAATGCATTTTTTGGGCGCGGCGCATAGCGCGGCTGTTGGAGATGCTCTTAGAGCCGAAGGTGATGGCCCACTGGGACCACTTGTCGGGGCACGCAGCCTCGAGCCTCGGGAGGGCCGCGTAGACCTCGTGGGAGAACTGCTTGAAGACGTGGTTTGAGGAATGCGCCTGGGCTCCTCCAATGATGCAAGCGATGGCACAAGGATCCTCTAAGCCCCTAGCCCCCTCGTCCTGACGGTTATCCTCATTCGTTCTTGGTGGTGGCGGCAGTGGAGGGAGACCAATGCAGCCCTAAGAGAGATCCTCATGAGGTGGATCACGCTAGGGGACCTCATGAGGCCCATCATGCCAGTGATCCTCACGAAGCGGGTCACGCCAGCTTTGTCATGGGTTGCGATTGTCCAAGCGGCCCTTGTCGCGTCCTCCCCCACGGTCGTAACCCCGATCGCTGCGCTCGGGACGACGACCCAAGCGCACATCATGGATCGCCCTGAGCTCCTGGCAGTCATCGGTGTTGTGGGTGTGGAGGTCATGGAAGACGTAGTATGGGTGGCGGTCCTTGACCGTCTCAGCGCGGTCTCGGACATGCTTCTGCTCAGGTTCCAGCGCCAGCACGGTGGGGCCCTTGTGCTTCACCTCGTTGGCCTTGGCCTTCTTGTCTTCGGGGTCCGTTTCGGGCTGCTTGTGGAGGGCGATACGCCCTTCTTTAGCCCTGGCGCACTTGTCCGCTGGATTGAATAGCTCCAGAGTTGTGCAATGCTCGTTGCGCACGGGCACCAGACCTTTGTCCCACATGTCACGCCTGGGGTTTTCTTCGATGTTGCGCCGGAGTGGAGGCGGGGGTGCGCCGTGCACCACCTCTCCTGCACGCGACGGGGGAGGGCGAAGCGAGACAGAGGGTGTTGGGGCCTCGCCAGTGGCACTGACGAGCTAGATGATGCAACCTAGCCAGTCGTCGTAAGCCTCCTCAGCAGGACGATAGTGTAGCAGCTCCCGCGCCATGAGGAGTATGGCATGCTCACTCGCCGGCTCACAGTGAACTTGATAAGACGACGACATGACGGGGTGAGAGAAGGTGTGGTGGTGCGGCCATCACGCTGCATGGAAGGGGTGAGCGAAGAGCCCTGCTGCTCCTAGAATACCGGGTCGATAGCGACGCTGACCACCAAGCGGGGCGACGAGTGGCACGGCAGCCCGCCGGGGCCGGCTGGGCGCCCTGGGCGTCCCTACGTTCAACGCGGGCATGGCGAGCCTCAACCATGAGCTCGGCGGATCGCGAATGAGAGGCGGTTGGTGAAGAACGGAGCTTTGACTCGCCCCTACCTGGCACGCCAAATGTCATATTCAAGGGCTCTGCAAGCCCAAAGAGGTTCGAACACAGGGGCGTGAACGAAGGACTCCGCTTTCACCGGTAGATGAGGCTCGCCATGCTCAAAGCTCAAGCTCGCTGGTCAAGGTGGTTGATGGAGGGATCGGGAGACACCGAGATTTACCCAGGTTCAAGCCACCTCACGGTGTAATAACCTTACTCCTGCTCTTTAGTGGATTAGCCTCACGAGGGGTTGAATATGAACTTGCTACAGTGAGAGTAGAACCTTGGGAGGGCTCGAGTGATGTGTTGTACCGGAAAGATCGATCCCCTTCTACGATGAATGCTCGTCCCTATTTGTTGGGGCCTCGGTCCTCTTCTGCCTCAATTTGGCGAGAAGGGATCCCACAATGACCAATTTTGAAGGAGGACAAGAGGTACACCTTATCCTTACGAAAGGTGGTCTTCACCTGCAAAGTTTCTGGATATGACATAGAGGTGGGCTAGGCGATGACATCCATCCTGTCGAGCCCACAGTCTTGGTCTTGTTGCACCAAAATGGAAACCTTTGCGGGGCTTCTCGGGAACCCGTGTTCGTCCTTGTCTGCTTTGCACCAAAGAGGAAACTGCTTCCTCTGCATGTGCTGGGCCCCCTGGCGCCGGTTGTCATGGCTCACGTCACCACGCCCTCACGAGGGGCGCGCTTGCATAGAAAACTCCGCCCCTCGGGAGGCAGCTTGAGGAGCCGCTCCCGAGGAGTTCTTGCACGCCCCTTCTTGTGAGGGCAGGGGCCCCTTGAGAAGGCCCTTCTTTGTCAGTCTTGAGCTGGGCCTTGCTGGGCCATCGTGGGGTCGCGCGTTGGGTCGCAGGTAGGCAAGTCTGGGTACCTTGGTTCACAGAACACCGACATAGCTATTTTATCCACATATACAGACTGGAAAGCATATATACACACATTAAAATATAACATATAAGAACGGAAAACGGAGTACACACATTGAAACAGAGCAATAAACAAAGCAATATTATGATTGTTGTGAATACATAGCGATCCATGTCGAAACGACTCAACAAAATAAAACGCGTCCATGATCAGCGGCCCTTGCCTACGGTAGCTCTTGGCTCTGCCTCGAGTCGTGCATGTGTTCATCCAAGTAGTGGACACGCTTGCGGTAAATCATGAGCGTGATCTCGAGCTCCAAGTCGGCTATTTCATTGGAGATCACCAGCTCGACGATGCGACACCCATGTTCCTATACTGCACCCAGGTGGACACCTGGGCCAAGGAGGCGGTCGAGCCTAGTGACCAGCGCATTGGCATCGAGCATGCCGCGGACAAGGTGAGCAGCGTGACCCATCTGAACGGCGTGGCAGGCATCCAGTGCAAGTACGGCACGACCAACCTCTGGTGCAAGTACAATGCAGAGGCCCTCTGCCCACTCTTGGCGAGGAATGGGGGTACTGACAGGACATGTACCCAGCTGTGACGCCCTGTCGATAGCAGGCAAGAGCCGATGGATCTGCTCTGCGGCGCTCCAACGAACTCGTTGTGCGGCGTGCCGCAACCTATCGACGCAGACGCGCCTAGCTTACTCCACGGGGCACCATCGATCATGTTGTGCAGCGAGTTGCATCCTCTCGGCACTGACATGACTATATAGATCTGTGACATTGAAGCGCTATGCGTCAAGTGTCTGCTCAACCCTGGCGATGATGTGTATCACGAAGTCTTCCACCGCGTTGTCGGGTAGCGCCTCAGCGTCGACGGGCTGTGGCGCCTTCTCGTTTTCCTTGTCGAGGAGGTTGATAGCAGAGGTGGCGCTTTGGTGGGTTGTCATGCTTGGAATAGAAGGATATGCTACAGGCTGCGCTTGTTGCCTCGATGCGTCGCACGCCGCCTAGGTTTATGCGCAATATCGCCGGTGGCGGTGGGAAACTGGTGAGGAAATGGCGGGAAACAGTGGCATGCACATCAAACACCATCAATCAATCGAAACTTAGCATAGAAGGAACATCGAGCTAGCACGGCGCATGCGGGAACATTGCTCGCCCAAGGCTATGATCCATATAGTTGTGTGCCCAATAGAGCACACTATTCATAGTAAAGAATATTGTTCCAGATATCCTAGTAGAGCAGTGGGGCAAGCGTCACGAGAAGAAGTACATGATGATGAAATGATGGTTTATCCTAGTTAATTATGGATGTAATAGTTTACTTTGGTGTGTGAAAATGTCATGTGTGTACTAGGCACCTATGTAATTGGATGTTTATTTGGTTGTGCAATCATGTCCTTATTATTATATATGTTGTTGTTCTGTATGCAATCACACCACACACGTACCACACACATGTTGTTAAGTTCAACTGTTTCTGTTCTCTCTGCTCAACGCAAACAGTTCATCTGAGTGAACTGTATGCCATATATCGCACACACCTTGATCTGGCTGACCATTTCTATTATGTTGCCTAATCACAAACAGTTCATTTGAGTGAACTATATGCCATATATCGCACACACCTTCATCTAGCTGCCCGTTTCTATTGTTATGCCTAATCACAAATAGTTCATTAGAGTGAACCGTATGCCACACATCACACATGCAACTACACTATGAACTGTGTTTAATGTACCCCCAATCGCAAACGTTTTGCATTTTTTGATGTTTTTTTTACATCTCCGTTTGCGATTAATGCATCGCACACAGTTTCGTCGAAGGGTCTTTGATTGAACTGTCGTGTTTCGACCATCCTGCAGTAGTGAGGATGCGCATGGAGAATTTGTTACCCATCGGTTAGAGAAAACTATTCAACTAGACTTCACAGTGAAATGACAATACATGCCTTACTCTGTAATGCCATCATGTCTGCCAGTTGAGCACGCGTACACAACTCTCGCTTCCAGTAACTGATACATGGGCCAGGTATAAAAGGATTACCATCTAGATCCCACTACCATCTGTTTGACGTAGCATGCTCAAGAATCCTATACCATGCAACATGCATTAGTGCATTCTCAGTGGGTTCTAAATCACAACGCCTCCACATGAACATGCCTAAGAAAACACTACACCACAACATGCAACATACTCCCTCTGTTCCCTTCACTCATGCATACGTCGTCGACCTTCAAATGGAGATCACAATATCACCAATTCACTCTCTCATTCAGAAACAAGTGATAGATCAATGACCTTCTCTTTTCGACGACCAATTATTAGCATGGAAATACGAGCATGGTAAAACATACTCCCTATGTTCCCTTTTATAGGTCGCATAAGCTTTTGGCCAAAATCCCATAATGTACTGCGTGGACGCAGTTTTAAACGACATTACCCTATGCTGAAATGATGGATGTTAGAGCAGGTAGGGCACATAGGAGCGAGATAAACCTGCACGTAGGGGTATTTAGGTCGGTATCACAACAAACAACTCATGCATCGTAAGATCCGTTTGCCTGGAAATACTACTTCTCGATCGTCGAAACTTGTTCTTTTTTCCTTTCGCCGACACCTGGGTCATCCAACATCCGGGTCCATGTTTCATGCAAGAAATTACAGAGATAAGTACAAGTGAGACTCGAGAAAGATCACACACATAGTGGGAGTACGTGCGGGGGCCGCGGTAATATGACTAATGAGCAGTCAAATCACACAGTAAGTTGGCTGGACAAAGGAACAATAATTTCACTCTTCAATGACCCGTACGCATTATAAAAAGCTTGATATGGAGAGAAAAAGAAAAGCGCTTTCCACTATATATACACTAGTACACAATAACATAATACTATCCAGAGCCAAAGCTACATGCCTACTTGCTGGGGGTTGCTCTCTTCACACTCTCTCACATAGAACGACAGTGGCCCCACCGTTGGTCACATATCCGGCCAGATCCCACCGCTGGGAGAAGGGGAGGATGTTCTGCGTAGACGTGGTTGGCAACAGTGATGGAGAAAACCCACTATCGGTGCGTCCAGAGGGGGGTCCCCGTGGTATGGGCCGATGTTGCTTCCCACTGCCCTACTAGCTACATCCCGACATCCCTTAGGTGCAACTTCCTTTTGGAGCCGGCTTGCTCCACTGCTGCAGCTCCCAACATAGCTCATCTTCATGTGGATTTTTCTCTACTTCTTACCGTCTTCTATTTGTGATGAGCTTAGGTCTCATCAACTAGTACCATTACTATTATTCTAATCACACTTCTTAAATATCTTTGCAACAGGGATGCTTAGCTCGATTTTAGTGGAACTAACAAAATCATTGGATGGTCCATGGGTTCCAGGCTTCATTCCTTCGACGGGTTGTACCAAACCAGGAAATTAAAGCATGTTTAGGGTTTAGGGTTTAAGGCCTAGGGCCTGCATCAATTGTTTTCTTATTTGTACACGCTCTCACAACTTTTGTATTTAGTTGTGAAGTAAATATTGGCTATGATATGTGAAACATTGAGATGCATCAACGTGTGTGTTAGTTTTCGTTTGTATTATATATTGGATATGACATGTGAATCATTGAGAAGCATTAGCATGCGTGTTACTAGTACTTCTCACTTCAATTGAGAGGCCTCAAGCTTTTAGCTTTAGTGCATTAAATAGCTTAGCAACTCAACTCCCCAATGCATAGGTGCTTAGTAGTAGCTTATTATTGCTAAGCTCTCTTTATTTATTGACTTAGCACATAATTTTTTTCATGCATTGGTCAACTTCTATCATTTAAGTGGTTTACCTAGATTCATGTGTTTGGCATTAAATCTTCCTGGAGTCACCAAAGTTCTCTCTTTCCTCCTTAATTGCAACTATGTGATGTCGTTTTTTCGCTTATGTGGCATACTTAGTATCCTGTCCAGAATGTAGCATTGGGAAGGGCCTCATAGCATTGTAATAGTCCCTACAATCCTTTTTTGTATATGCATATAAGAAAATCTCATTTCCCCGCAACGGTCTACTGCTCTTCCAATAGTACCACACATGTAGCCACAATAATTCCCATATCTCTCTCATATTCCTCGTCCCTTCCCAAGGCATGCTTGCATAGAGAGAGAGTCGCATGCATGCAAAACCAGAGAGGGAGAGATGTAGATAGATGAAGAGGAGAGAGATAGAGACAGAGATGGAGAGAGGAGTAATTGTGCGTGAGAATTGGGGGCTGGAGGCTGAGCCAATACATTGCATGCGCGTAACTACCAAGCATTTCCTACTTAGCAAATTTGGGGAAAAAATAGGAATAATCCTACATACACGTGCTAACAACGGGAGTTTCATGGGGTGCCTTCACACTAATTAACCTCCCCCCTGATTTTCAGGGGGGCCTACTTCTCTGTAATCCCAATCAAATTCTGCCACATGTGCTAGCATGTAAACCCTATAAGAATTTGTACGTGAGTGTAGCATCGCCGATAAAATAGTCTACTACTTCGCTGTAGTAATTTTTTCTGAGTGGTTGTCTCCTTGGCATGCGGGCATGTACTAGTAGTAGTTGTACGTGTTAAACACAAGGACCGGAGGTGTTGCACGATGTCTAAGGAACATGGTGATAGTCTGAGGTGGGCCATGTACTCACTAGGATGCCGTGTTTTGCACTCCTCCGGTGTAAGACTGGGAAAACTAGTTTTATCACAGAATAAAAAAATAAAAGTGCAGACATTGTACGACGCTCTACCACCGTAGTAATAATGGCCAATTAGCCGTCAAATCACATAGAACCGGCAAGACGAAGCAACCATCACTCTTTGTTGAATCCACTTCTCCCTCATGATGTATAGGTCAGTATAATACAGTTCTCTTTTGGAGACCACCATTCATTTAGGTGGATTGCGGAATGGAGCAAAACCAACATTTACATCACGACTGTTGCGTTCGTGTCTCACCCCCACACAGTCGCTTGGCATGCCACTCACCGCAAACTGACTATACGCAAACTTTCCCGCCTGCTTGTCGATGGATCGCGGCATGGAGTGCTAGTACCACTGGAAGAAATAGACGAGGAGGGGAGGACAGCTAGTAGTTGCGTGCACCGGGAAGCGACGCGGGCGACACTCTCTCGGCCGGCACGCCGCTCCAATGCCAACGACATCAGTGAGAGGTCGCATCCGCTCTGGCCGGGCATGAATGCGGCACTGACCGTTTTGGGTGGGAAGCGCACTAGGGTGATGAAGAGGGTTTGGCTGGGCCATGGAGGACAGGAGCGGGCGCGGCAGCGGTCCGGGCGCCCGCAAACAAGAGATGTTGGACGTACGTAAATATTGCTATGTAATTAACATAATTAATGTGCCAATTGGACATATATGATTGGAGATGGAGATAGAGATGGAAGTACGAATTTTACGTAAACACAGACATCTATGTCTATGTGTGTGTGTGTGTGTGTGTGTGTGTGCCCACGTAGCGACGACTCTCACGACTACTTGTACACATCATCGATGTCTCGTTCTCCCGACACACACAAACTTAGTGCATCCTCATTTTGTTCCTAGGATAGGAATATCAAAGGACTGGGAAACAAAAGGAAGTGAAATAAATGGAGTACTACATACAAGAAGAAATGTGCATGCACTACAAAAAAGACACATCCGTTACATTTTGGCCCGAACGAAAAGAACATGACATACTTATGACACTTCTGTGATGATAATGGTGAGAAAGCCCCGTATCACCGTAGATGTGGTGGACTCCTACTTCTATGGCAAAACTTCATGACAGAAAATGGGCTTTTCATCCTGGGCGGGCCGAAGACACACCTGCATGACATTCTTTGGGCCGTCCATGACGGAAAAAATCATGGCAGTAGTGAGAGCGAGGAATATTTTGGGTTTTCCCCGGTTACGGTGGGTGGTCGTGGCGGAGCGGTGCATGGTGGTTTGCGCATTTTGATCGTATACGTATGAGCGTGTGTGCGAGGCGTTGGAACCCGAGCGAGGCGTTAGCTTACTGAACTCGAGGGATTGCACTAGCTACGTTACTGAACCTGAGCGATCGATCCCTTGGCTGTTAGTTGGACCCGAGCGATTCCTTCGCCACTGCTGCTAACTGAACCCGATCTACCGATTGATCGCTGCTGCTGCTGCTTACTGAAGCCGATCGGACCTGTTGCCTATTGATGAACAGTGACCATGGGGGTTGGTTGAACGAGTCGAGACGTGGTTGGGGTTGGATGAACAGTTCCTGGTGGGGGTTGGGTGAACAGGACCCCATGGTAGTAGGCAGTTGCGACTGGATGAATAGGACCCCGAGAGGAGGCTGCCACACCCGAGATGGTTGGGGGTGGATGAATAGGATCTCGTGGAGGGCTGGTTGAACAGTAGTTGGTGGAGGCTAGATGAACAGTAGCCCGTGGATGAACAGTATCTGCTGGAGGCAGGAGGAAGACGCGGTGGATGAACAATGCAGGTGGAGGCTGGAGGAAGTCGACGGTGAGTGAATAGTAGCCCGTGGTGTCCCGTTTTGCAGTACGCCACACCCCTCCAGATGAACAAGACCCTCGTTTCGACCGTAGCACTCCAACAGAAGTCTGTTTCCTTCGTTTTGCGGTATGCGAGACCCCTTCTAATGAACATGATCCCGTTTCGCCGTAGCCAGTCAGCAGAAGGCCATTTCCTCCGTTTTGCGGTACGCCAGACCCTTCTCGATGAACAGAACCCCGTTTCGACCATGCATGCTCGAGCAGAAGGCAGTTTCCCTCCGTTTTGCGCTACACCACACCCCGTTTCGGTTGTTCCCTCCAAGACGGTTGGCTCCCGATGAACACGACGTGTTCTGTTGCCTCCTGATGAACACGATGTTGTTTCGCTGTTCAGACCCCGCCGGTTGGCTACCGATGAACATGACGCCGTTGTTGCCGTCTCCACGTACATAAGCCCTGGCCGTACTGACGCATGACTATGCACTCGAGACCCCGCCCATATGTACTTACATGCCTGTAGTTTTTGGAGCGTGGCTGTACGTACGTGTACTCTATTTAGCATCATTGTACGTATGGCACGTGCCACTCCTTACTCGGCCACGGTTCATCGCTGCAGGGAGACCGATCACCGCTATGTACATACACGTTCACGACCAAAGAGATAACCCTATGTATGCTTTCCACTGGGTGGGTCCCTGCTATCAGGGAGGACAAGGAGACACTTCCTTGCATGCGAAGATATAGCTGGCGGGTCCTAGCTGTCAGGGGTGGAATTATATTTTTGCCCATAATAAGGAGGCACTTCCGGTGGCTCCTGTAGGATCGAAACTAGGTCTAGAGGGGGTGATTAGATTACTTGACCAAATAAAAATCTACCCTTTTTCCAATTTTAGTTCTTGGAAGATTTTAGCAATTAGAACAAGTCAAGCAACCAACCTACACAAGCAATTCTAAGAGTGTAGAAGCGGAAAGTAAAGCATTGCATATGAAGGTAAAGGGAGGGGTCTGGAGAGTGCAAATGCAATGGAGACATGGAGATTTTTGGCGTGGTTCCGATATGTGGTGCTATCGTACATCCACATTGATGGAGACTTCAACCCACGAAGGGTAATGGCTGCACGAGTGCACGGAGGGCTCCACCCATGAAGGGTCCACGAAGAAGCAACATTGTCTATCCCACCATGGCTATCACCCATGAAGTACATGCCTCACTTGGGTAGATCGTCATGAAGTAGGCGATCTCCTTGCCCTTACAAACTCCTTGGTTCAAATCCATAATTCTTGTCGGAGGCTCCCAAGTGACACCTAACAAATCTAGAAGACATCACTCTCCAATAGGTAATAAATGTTGTCTTGATGATGAACTCCTTGTTATTGTGCTTCAAGTGATAGTCTCCCCAACACTCAAGTCTTTCTCATAGATTTGGATATGGTGGAAAGATGATTTGAGTGGAAAGCAAATTGGGAAAGGCTAGAGATCAAGATTCTTGAGGTAGGACTGGTATATCTTGGTCTCAACACATGAGCAGGTGGTTCTCTCTCATAAGATGAGTAGTAGAAGTGTAGGCACGTTCTGATGGCTCTCTCAAATGGAGATGGGGGTGGAGGGGTATATATAGCCTCCACACAAAATCCAACCGTTACACACATTGGACCTAACTCGGTCAGACCGAATAGGACAACTCGTTGAGACCGAAGAAGTTCAAAATGTGAATGTTAGGAATCTCAGCAGGACCAACATGATCAACTCAGTGTGACCGATGTTCTAGGGCTAGGGAAAAACCACATCTCGGTGGCGCCGATTGCATGAACTCGGTGGGACCGATCACTCATTTCCGTGAGACCGAAATGTTACAAAACAAAAATAGTGAGTTTGCAGGGCCATCTCAATGAGACCGAGATTCGTATGGGTGTGACCGAATTGTCTAGGTTTTCTGGCAGTGGCTATGTCAAATGAACTCGGTGGCGCTGGATGGATTAAATCGATTGGGGCCGAGTTTGACTTTGGGTTTTGGACATATGTGGAATTTGGGAAAGTGGCTGATGGTTTTGGAGCAATATGACTAAGCACTTGGGAAACCAGATTATTAAGTAACACCTCATCCCCTTTTAATGGTATTGGCTTTCCTATGGACCCAATGTGATATTGGATCACTAAAATGAAAATGTATAGTCTTGAGCTTTTGCCAATCTTTGTCCTTAGCATTTTTAGGGGTCCACATCTCTAGTCCATGTGATGCCAATCATTGAATTTCCTGAAATATTTCACTTAAATGTATATTAGTTCAATGAGCTATAAGTTGTTATTAATTATCACAACCACCCGGGGATTAGTTGCACTTTCGATCTCCCCCTTTTGGTAATTGATGACAACATACAGATCAAAGCTTCGACAAATGATAATAGGAATGAAATATATCGTCGCTTTGAGAAGTATGTGATAAAAAAGATCTCCCCCTAAATTTGTGCATCATTTAAGATATGCTTTTGAATGCAAATGCACAATTGATTAGGATCATGGGTTACTCTTCCATGTCACATACATCTTGGTGGAGCACTCAAAATGATAAGATTTAAACAATAAGCACTCATCACCCAAAAAACAAGTGAATGATCATACACAATCATGCAAGCACACATTAAGCATAGTATGATCAACCTCATAAGTATCTCACGAGCATAGAAAATTGTAGCAATAACCAACCAAACCGAGTAGCAAGCATAAACCAACAAAAAAGACAAACTCACTCTCTCTCTCTCTCTCAAAGCCTAAAAATCTATACACTTTCTCCCCCTTTGTCAACAGGTTACCAAAAAGCTTGAAAATGCATAGGGCTATACATCACTCTAGGCACGATCTCCGGGATCCGCTGAAGAAGTCTTCTCGCTGGTGGCTCTGGTGTGCGTAGACGGCGTGGAGATAACAACATCTGCAACGCTTCAGACGAAGTCTGTGGAGCTGGAGGAGTTGACACTGGAGGAACAACTGTGGCAGTGGCTGCAGGTGCTGAAAGTGTAGGCCTTAGCTCGGCAAATGGCACAGCTGATGATCTTGGTCCTCTTGGGACTCTCTGTAAAGCATCAGTGGTATCCCTGTCCTCTGCGTATTCCTTAAGCTTCTCCACAATTGTTTGTTTCTCAGTGATCTTCACATCAAGATCATATAATTTGGTTTCAATGATCCTCTTAAGACTCTCTTGATTTTGAGTAAAGTTGTCCAAGCTCTTCTCAATCCTCATGGTAGACTCAAGCAGATAACTGAGCTGATCTTGCTTGGTCTTGGGGACTCCAGAAGCACTTGATGCTTTTTCTGCTTTGGCTTTCTCAATCTTCTCTAGGCCTTCAACTGAAGTAGGATGTGATGCATCCATGACAATCTCATTGTCCTCGAAATTTGGCCTAAAAGGTAGATGCCTCTTTTCAAGTAGATATGTTCCTGTTGCTAGTTTGTAGTTGACCAACATTTGAATGTGAGGGCATATCCACAAGATCTATGTTGGTCTGCTGCAGTTCTCTTGATTGTCTCAACATTCTAGCTCATGACTTTGAATTTCTCGGGTATATCCAACATGTGAATCAAATTGATTTAGTGACCACGGATCATCCTATGATCTCCTGACTTGGGCAAAAGGGTGTTCCTCAAGATGGTATTGATTGTGGTCAGTCCAGGCAACATATGGTATATGGAACCAAGCTTGTGTGACTTCAAGTCCTTTCTAGGAATAGGCTTATACATGTTGGTCATAGAGTCATGATCTTCCCTAGGCTTAGCATATACATCTATGTCATTCACATCTTCCTTGGGGGCATTGATCAAATTTGCCCATTCTGAGATAGTAGATTTATATCTTGTGCCTTTTGTCATCTAGACAATCCTTCCATCAGGATAGAAACGAGTAGTGGAGTAGAATTGCATAATCATCTCATCATTCCATCTGGTCAGCTTATGTCCAACAAATTTATCATCCTCATTCATCGTGAAACTCTCATGCACATGGGGAAAGTAATATGCATACTTGTTAATGTACTTCCATTCAACCCATTGCATGTTGCAGATAATAGGCTTCTTATCCAATAGAACAGTCTCATAGAAGTCTTGTTCTTCTTTGGTGTGGAACCTGTAGTCAACAGGAGTTCTTCACCTAGTGGCATAGGGATCAGTCTGTCTCCAAAGTCTCAGACCAGCATCCTTTCTCAGTTTCATGTTTTCAGCCACAAGATGATCATCATTATGATCATGTATCTTTGGCTTGAGCTTCCCGAGCATCAGAGACTCATTATCAGAAGAATTTTCTTCCTGATCTTCTTCTTCTTCTTGAACTTCTGGCACTAGGGCCTTGTTCTTCTCAGTGGCAGGGATGTTTCTTGTGGATCTCTTGGGAGATGAAGGCTTGGATGCATGAGCTTGATCTAAAGGCTTGGGGACAGTTTCAGGTTTAGATGGAGCAACCCTAGACTTGATGGCATCCCCCATCAGCTTCTGAGTCTTTGCAGAAGGTGCAATAGGATCTTCCTCTTCCTCCTCCTCATCATCATCATCCCTCATGGATGGTATTCCAATGACTCTGGCCATAGTGTTCTTGACTCTTTCCTTCCCTTTCTGTCCTCCAGCAGACTCATCTTCTCTTGATTCAAGAGTGAACTCCATAGTTTCTTGAGTGGAGGTTCCAGCTTTTGACATGGGAATCCTCTTGGCAGGAGCTGTCCTATTCAATCATGGCTTGACAGCTCTAGTAGCATCCTCCTTCCTCATAGGCTGCTTCTTGGAAGTGACCTCCTAAGCCACAAAGTCCTCACCTTCACTGTCAGAATTTTTCTTCTTTCTTGACTTGGTAGCAGCTTTTGGTAGGTTACTAGGTGCGCTTTTGCTACCTTCATCATAGCTGGAGGAGGGGCTAGTGCCCTCACTAAGGTTCATTTACTCCTCTCACCTGTTCTGACTGTCACTGTTTTCTGACATAGTTGAAACTGACCCTGTGAATAGTTGGGTATAGATAGAGTGGATGATCATCACAAAGTACAACTATTTTTGCCAAAAGTTGAGACAAAAACTTAACTTTAGTTTTCTGCAAAAAGCATTTTGGGGCTATCAATTTGACAAACTTGGTGGCACCGAAGCTTAATCAGAGACTAAAACATACCATTTCGGTTAGACCAAGAGGTAGTTCGGTGACTCCAAGAAGCTAGGGTTCCACTTAGAAAGTGATTTTGGTCGCACCGATATGTGTATTTCGGTCAGACCGAGGTGTACACACTGCAATGGCCAAGGCTAGTCGGTGTGACCGAGATCTTCAGATTGGTCGGTTCGAGATGGGTTCGGCGGAAACCTAACCCTAAGTTTTTGCATCAAATCCATTCTAGGGAATTTCAGAGTGGATAGAGAAATCTCATGCCAAGTAAGAACAATGGCAATGTATTTTGTGCAAGAATCGGAGTTTGAGAAAGCACAAAAGGGTCGAGCTCATACCCTAACTTGGTGATGAACTCGCTACGGAGACAACGGTGGTGGAGATTCCACTAACGGCGGCAGGAGGCACTGGTGACGACGGCGAGGATCCGGAGACCAAGGGGGTGGCAGAGCTTGGAGGCGTGGTCGAGAGGTTCGAGGAGTTTCCAAAATTTCAACCTCTGGTATATATACCCAGTCACTATGGTGTGACCGAGTGGAACAACTTGATGGCACTGAGATGCAAAATTGCTGGCAGTTACAGCACCTCGGTGTGACCGAACTGTTCTAATCGACTGCACCGAGCTGAAAACCTAGATCAACTTCATGAATTCAGTGAGAACGAGTGGAATGAGTTGGTCTGACCAAGATGCATTAAGAGGTTTTGGAGTATAAGCCCTTGATGGATCAGTGAAACCGAGTGCTCCTCACCCAGTGGGTCCGAATTCAACTTGTTCAAACTTTGTGATGTAGCATGAATAGAGTTTGAGACGAGAAAATCATAGATAGCTAGAGGGAGTACTTAGGCATTCTTGTCCATCCATTTGGCAAAAGAGAAAAAGCCAAACAATCAAAGCAACAAATGGATGTCCTAGAATGAAGAAAAATATGCAACCAACATGCTCACACAATAAGATGGCAAATAAAATATGTGGCAAATCATGCACAAGCACTCTAGCATCTATGAAACAATTGGTGATGACTAGGAGTACTTAGGCATTCTTGTCCATCATTTGGAAAAAGAGAAAAAGCCAAACAATAAAAGAAACAAATGGATGTCCTCGAATGGAGAAAAATATGCAACCAACATGCTCACACAATAAAATGGCAAATTAAACATGTGGCAAAGCATGCACAAGCACTCTAGCATTGGCTTTCCTATAGACTCAATGTGATCTTGGATCACTAAAATGGAAATGTAGAGTCTTGAGCTTTTGCCAATCTTTGTCCTTAGCATTTAGAGGTGTCCACATCTCTAGTCCATGCCATGCCAATCATCGAACTTCCTGAAATATTTAACTTGAATGGATATTAGTTCAATGAGCTATATGTTATCATTAGTTATCAAAACCACCTCGGGATTAGTTGCACTTTCAGGTCCCCACTATCAGGTGGAGAAATCATTATTTTGCGCATAATAAGGAGGCACTTCTTTGATTGCGGCCGTGGACCCAGATGTCAGCCTCTCCATGTACTGTCCTCTTCCGATGGAAGTTGTTCCTTGACCACGTTGATCACACCGCCTGGAGAGCACCAAGGCGGTGGACGACGGCGAGTCACAGGAAGGGATTGACCTGGAGCCGGGGAAGACTCGGAAGTTTTTTCCCACCCGGAGGGGAGTATGAGGGTTTACTGGTTTGGCTGTAGTGTGAGGCTACCATCGCTGGAGAATAACAGGAGGTCTCGGTGAGTGCAGGGATTGCCAGGCCAACAATTTGGAGTAGGGTGGAGCGGTGAGGCCTGCGCAGCAGCACAACCGACCATAGGAGGCAGGAGCAGGCGGCACGGCCACCGCAGGTTTGGACGGCTGGAGCAAGAAGACCAGAGGTTGAAGAAGCACGACGGCCGTTGGATGGACATCGTACGGTCACTGCAGGTAGAATCGTTTATATTGACAAAGTAGACAAAGCCCTGCGTCTGCATCAACTTAGTAGGCCCACAAGTCAGCCTCCAAATATGGTGGGTCCCAGCTAGAAGGAGGAGTATTCATTTTTTGTGCGTAATAAGAATGCACTTCCTTGCGTGCAAAGAAATAGGTGGTGGGTCTGAGCTGTTAGCGGTAGGAATGTTCTTTTCGCGACAAACAAAGGCCCTTCCGGTAGGTCCCCACTGTCATTTGGATGAATCATTATTTTGCACGTAATACAGAGGCACTTCCTTGCGTGCAGTCATGGACCCAGCTGTCAGCCTCTCCACGTACAGTCCTCTTCTGATGGATGTCATTCGTTGGCCATGTTGACCACGCCGCGCCGAGAGCACCAAGGCAGTGGACAACGGTGACTCGGCGATGCCAAGTAAGGGAACGACCTAGAGCCGAGGAAGACTCGGTAGTTGTTTCCCTTGTGGAAGGGGTACGAGGGTTTACTGGTTCGGCTGAAGTGTGAGGCCGTCGCCGGAGAATAACAGGAGGTGTGAGTGAGTAGATGGATGGCCAGACAGGATGGGGCCGTGAGGCCTGCCTGGTAGCTAAGCCGGCCATGGGAGGCGGGAACGGGCGGTTCCGACGGTGTTGGTTTGGGCAGCTAGAGTAGGAAGATCAGAGACTGGAGAAGCACGATTACCGTTGGATTGACATCTAACGATCTGACGCTGGTAGAGTCAATTGTTAAATAAGTTTTTTTGAGAAACCTTGTGTACGCATGAACTTAGTAGGACCACAAGTCAGCCTCCAAATCTATGCCAGACAACATAGAGCCCATTTGCTATTTTTTTTTAATAATTTGCAACCTATTTGCTAATTCCTAAGGAATTTATTACAACCCATTTTCTGCCCAGGACCACGGTCAAAAAGTTCAACCTACTTTTGCATATTTTAGTGGAGTTCGAACTATTTTAATCTAGAAATGATAAATATTTAATTTTTAACAACTTATTGATTAGCCAAATAAAATATTACTTTATTTTTGTAAGCTAATAAGACATGGGACAATTGAGTTGGTTTTTGGGAAAACCAATGGTAAAAAAAATTCAACTTTACGTATTTTCAATATAATAATATATGTATATGAACTAGTAAAACTGGATCAGAAAATGGAAGTAGGAGATGGCGTTTTTAGAGGAAAATAGAACTGGGCTGTGCATTTTCTTCAGTAGGAGATGTTCTAAGAGAAACTATAACAAAGGATGGAGGGCCAGAGGCCAGTTGATATCTGCTGGATATTTGTTCCCCATTGTCATCGTGGGTTGGGCCTGTTAAATACAAAACCAAGACTGGGCAGTCTACAACCCAGTTGATAGTTGCTCGACCTGAAAAAACAATATACTTGCTGGTTCCTAGTTATCAGTCTGTACTTGTAGAATTATCTCGTTTATTGTGACTACGTGAAACTTTCTAGGGTTTCACCATCCAGAGGTCAACATTATTTTTCCATCGTTATAATAAGTGCATGCACTTTCTTGCATACGACCATGGAACTGTTGGTTCCGTACGGTTAGGCTCCATATGGACAGGTCATGTGGTTCCACAGAAGAATTTCATGCAAATCGGATGATTTTCAGTGAAACGGGACTAAATTCATTGCATTTTACATATTTCTTTTTGTTATGGAATATTTTACATATTTACCTAAAAATAACTGACTAGGGCTTTTTTTAGTCCATGGGAGGCGCTTGTTGCGACACTTAACTCTTTTGGAAGGCCCAAATCCATTGCTCCTCTCGTTTAACAATTTGCAACTGGGCTTGGCATGCCACAACCTAGTCCCGACGTGTTGTGTCCAACTATCAGCCTATGAAACCGGATGGACCCCATGCGTACTTGAAGATATGTTTTTTTAGAGAACAAGGAATTCGAACGGCAGGTGCTTATGCTGCCCATAAAATAAATAAACCAGGTGCCTGAAAATTCGTTTAGAAACAAATGATTCAACTTTATATCCACGTCGACCCTTGACATGATGGTTGGAAGAAATGCCAAGTTCATACCGAAAGATCCTTAACAAAAATACCAACTTGCAGATGACCAGGTAGAACAAGTACCAAAACCAAACTAACTTATAATATTTTTAGTCGTAGCCCTGGGGTTCGTCTGGTAGAAAATCCTGCAGATGACCAACTCCTGCTACTTCTCTTACTCTAGGTCCCCGAGGTGGTACTAGTGCATCACCCAGTTGGTCCTCTGCTGTTCGAAGTTCTTGTTCGTGTGCAACACCAGAACCTTTTTGCTGCCCGTCTGCTGGCCGTTAACCATCACCGGCAAGGTATTACGGGTCTTGTGCCACATCGCATGCATGCCGCACTCTGACCGTATCTTTCGACGCATCCGTGTGTCCCTTTTGAACGCCCTGGAGTTGCGCTGGAAGAAATGCTTGCTCTGGCCACTCAGTGTGATACCTGCAGTATTGGCGAATACAAGTTTTAGGGTACGTAGTTGGTATTTTCATAACATCTTTCGCATGATGCAGTCAGTTGCTTCACTTTTTATTAACTATCAAATTGTAATTGTTTCACTAGGTTTACCTTTAAAAAAAAATAATAGAGGTATAAACAAAGGATAATATTTATGCAAGTAGACGGCCGATCGGTGTCTCACCTGGAAGTTTCTCAGGATGGGTGTAACATATGTCGTGCTCGCTGTCGATGGTTGGTATGAACAAATCTATGATAGGGTGAGATCTCGCACAGTCAACACTCCCTTTGGTCTCAAGGTGCTCGATCATCTCTTGATCCATGGGATCGAACTTGACGCCAGCAGGCAGCACCGACCAATCCTTCTTGCACTTGCATCGGTTAATTCTAGTTAAATGATACTCAATGTATGATCAATCAACTGTTTAAGTAAATGATGAAAGATTTCGACATATAGGTGCTACTCCAAATCGGAATTCCACAATACCCGAAAAAGCTGGGGTCTGGGCTTCATTACTACATGCATACTCTAAAGACTTGAGAACCCCCATAAAGATCAAAATCATCATACAGGGCGATGGGACAAATACTCACAGGAGTCATCTCGCTAGTTCTTTCCTTCATCCGCTTAGCTTGAAAAGCATCCTTATTGAGATCCGTTTTTTCAGTGTCTTCCTTTTGACTACTTGCAACGAAGTATAGTAGCTCCAGTTGTTGATCGCTCATCGTACCAACTGGATCAGAACAAGGCGGGGGCTGGGAGTCGGGGAGACCGGGAGAGAATGGGAGAGTGATTTTGTAGAGAATGGGAGAGTGCTGTTGTACTACGAGAGGAGTGAGGTTCACTTTGGTGAACCAAACATGCTGCCGGGACTCTTTTGTCACCTCACACGGAGCGTGTTGTCATGTCAATTCAATGTGAGGACATTATGAATAATTTGACCGACATATACTAGTACACTATACTACTTACTAGTCATATTTAGTGTCATATTTTAACCATAGAAAATGTCAATGCATGTCACCGAAAATTATAGCATTGGAAATGATGTTCAAATACGAATTCAACAATATATTTTTTTGTGACATGCATTAACATTTAGTTAGTTAAATTTATTGTCAACTTTTGACACAAATTACGAAGGGGACCACTAAACCAGGAGGGAGGTAGTAGTACGAGTAGCGCAATATATGGTATAGAGGACTACAAGTTCTACAAATTTAGAAATGGAGTACAAAGTTACAAGGCTATGCGTCAGACTTTGTAGGCTACATGGTTAATACAAAATATAATTCCCATTGGGTAACATTTTCACCAACAAGTACGCACTTGAAGCCTAATTGTTATATATGGATTCTGCACAACATCTCCATCATATTTATCAGTACATGGTACACATGTGAGATAGGATGCACTTGACACCAAGAAAGGTATCTGTCCTTCAAACTAACTACAGTACGTAATATCCAACAAAAGAGGGTCATGCTACAACATCAGGATACATGGCTCAGTCTGGATATCACGATGAATGTTGTGCATATTTGCTGTTGGCATGAACTACATCGCCGCATGTCGGGTTTGCAAAAACCATTCATTACTTGGAAGCTTGATGACTTTCACACACTGAAGATTATCTGGCAACAAGTTGTGTCGACGAATCTCTGGATATGGTGATTCATGAAACCCATGGTATGATGTGTAAACACAATTCCCCCTAGCGAATGGAAGTTGCATAGCACGGTAATCATCGCCGGTGATATGATCGATGATTGGTTGGATGATCAGATAATTGAGCCCGAGGAACATGGAGTGGTTGACGAGGCTGTATACCCGCCTCCAGTTGAATACGCCTGGCCCAACGGAGCTGGGATCTTTCTCGAACATGAAGCAACCATAGGCGAACGCCCCAGGCATTGTACTGCATGTGGTTTGATGAAATGGTTTGTCAATTTGGTATGTGTGAATGAGCATCGAATGCCCACTGTCAGTTGAACGAGCGATAAATGACCACCCATTGACTTGTATATTTCTAGTTCTTGGAATTATGAAAGTTAGCGCATTTATGTCTGCTGCAAAAAATCAAATTGGAGACCCAACGGACAAAAATATGCAATAATATTAAAAGTATGTGTGGAATTAAGATTATTGTAATAGTGACACAGATCATAGCTAGAGAAATGCAACGTCGTGCTCATAATCATACCCCTAGTTAAAAAATTAAGCCAATGGCTTTCATATTAGCAACATTTCATGGTTCAAACATCATGTAAAACTGAGAGGAAGACAGTTGTGCCACTACCCACTCATATTGTACCATAGCAGTTACTACTATTCTCATATCAACTCTAATAATAACATGTGTGGTTATAAAAATCTTGGAAATTAGAGTAACATATAGCAATCATGAGGTCATACTCATAATATCTATTCTGACTATCATTAGTGCCAATTGTTCTCATATCAACTCTAACAATAACATGTGTGGTCATAAAAATCTAGGAAATGAGAGAAACATATAGCAATGATGTGGTCATAGACATACTATATATTATAAATTTGTAACAATCAACATGATTCATAAGTTAAAGATGAGATGAGATAGAACAATTACACGGTGATAGATTCCACCAGTATATGCAGCTAATTTGTGTGTCCACCACGTAAACGATGTGATCGTGCACGATAGCATCAGATAGAAATGGAGGGTCAACATGATTGATGATGAGCCATAACTGAAAGTGCAACTCATCCCCTGGTGGTTTTGATAATTGATAACAACATATAGCTCATTGAACTAATGATTCCTCAAGCTAAATATTTCAGGAAAGTTCAATGAATGGCATAACTATTGTGGATATGTGGACCCCTAAAAAAGCTAAGGAAGCAAGTTTGGCAAAAGCTCAAGACTCTACCTTTTCACTTTTAGTGATCCAAGACACATTGAGTCCTTAGGAAAGCCAATACTATTAGAAGGGGATGAGGTGTTGCTTAACGAGTTGGTTGCTCACAATGATTGATGATATGCTCCAAAACCCTTACACAACCTCTCCACTCCAAACAAGTCAAAACCAAATGCCAAACTCAGACTCACCAATTTTCATATCGAGTCCCACCAAGTTTCCTTTGACTTAGCCAGAGCCATAAACCCTAACATTTCGGTATCACCGATATAGGCTTTCAGTCTCACCGAGATGGTTCTGTGAACTCTCTGTTACAGGTTAATTTATTTCGGTAATACCGAGTTCATTAATCGGTCACACCGAGTTTTACCTTGCCAACTCTCTGATTACTTAACCCTAGCCTTCGATCCCACCGAGATGTCCCAGTCGGTCCCATCGAAATTCCTAAGGTTCACATATTTGAACCTTTCGATGAGACCGAGATCACTGAATCGGTCCCACCAAACTAGCCCAAAATGTGTGTAACAGTTAGATTTTGTGTGGAGGCTATATATACCCCCCCACAAACTCTTCATTCGTGGAGAGAGCCATTAGAACAAGCCTACACTTCCATTACTCATTTTCGGAGAGAGAATCACCTACTCATGTGTTGAGACCAAGATATTCCAATCCTACCGTATGAATCTTGATCTCTAGCCTTCCCCAAGTTGCTTTCCACTCAATCTCTTCTTTCACCATATCCAAATATGTGAAGAGTTGTTTGAGTGTTGGGGAGACTATCATTTGAAGCATTTGAGCAAGGAGTTCATTATCAACACAATGTTTGTTACGTTTTGGAGAGTGGTGTCACCTAGATTGGTTAGGTGTCACTTGGGAGCCACCGACAAGATTGTGGAGTTTAAGCAAGGAGTTTGTAAGGGCAAGGAGATCGCCTACTTCGTGAAGATCAACCCGAGTGAGGCAAGTCCTTTGTGGGTGATGGCCATGGTGGGATAGAAAAGGTTGCTTCTTCGTGGACCCTTCGTGGGTGGATCCCTCCATGGACTCGCGCAACCGTTACCCTTCATGGGTTGAAGTCTCCATCAACGTGGATGTACGATAGCACCACCTATCGGAACCACGACAAAAACATATGTGTCTCCACTTGCGTTTGCACTCTCCAAACTCCTCCCTTTACCTTCATATGCAATGATTTACTTTCCGCTGCTGTAACTCTCGAATTGTATGTGTAGAAAGATTGCTTGACTTGTGCTAAATTGCTAAAAACTGTCAAAACATAAAATTGGGAAAAGGCTAAGTTTTTATTTGGTCAAGTAGTCTAACCCCCCCCCCCTCTAGACATACTTTCGATCCTACAAGTGGTATTAGAGCTTTGGTCTCCATTTACCTTGATTTCCATAGCTTTGGTGATCGTAGCCTTGGTTTCACAACCTAGGAGATGGCATCGAGCGAGGGAAATTACCACCATAGAGGTCCTTATTTTGACGGTACTAATTTTGCTAGTTGGAAGCATAAGATGAAAATGCATATTCTTGGACATAACCCCGCCGTTTGGGCTATTGTGTGTATTGATTTGCAAGGTGAATTCTTCGATGGGAAGTGTCGGCGTCCTGGGAACCAGGGTACCCAGACTTGCCTGTCTGCGGGCCGCGACGCGCTCCTACAAGTGGCCTGGTACGGCCCAGCTGATCAACCAGCTGCTCAAGACCCTCGCGAGGGGGCCAGGCCCCGCGAGGAGAACGACGTCAAGACCTCCTCGGGAGCGGCCTCAGCAAGGCGTTCCGGAGGGGCGGATAATTCAAGACCGAGCCTGCCTCAGGAGGAGGCAGTGATGTCAGCAGTGACGCACCGCGCCAGCGGGTGCCAGCGTCCGCTAGCGGCGCAGTTGCCATTTCGGTGCAAAGGAGACAGCGCAGCCGTTGGTTCCCCAGGAGCGGGGCAAAGGTTTCCACTTTCGTGCAACAAGACAGAAGACCGCAAGGACGACAAGGGGGATGTCACCGTTGAGCCCACCACCGTGTCACCGCCTGATCCTTTTGCAGGCGAAGACCGCTTTTGTCAGGGTAGGGACCTCCTTGTGTTCCCGCTCAAAAATGGCCTTTGTGGGATCCCTTCCCGCCTAAAAATTTTGGTGGAAGAGGACCGTGGCCGCCTATATAAGTAGCTAGGACTCCCACTACAGAAAGGAGGATGAACACACTTTGCCACCACACAAGGAGCAAGAACACTAGCCTCCTGACCCTCCTGAGCTCGCCTCCTGAACCCAGGAACCGTTGTACTAGCTCATATTCTAGCTCGCCTGGAGCCAATCCACCAAAGCAGGAAGTAGGGTGTTACACCACACGGTGGCCCGAACCTGGATAAACTCTTGTCTTCTTGTTTGTTGTTTGCTTGAATCCTTCCACCAAGACGAGAGTGAGGCGCTAGGTAGACGTGAGTGGGATAGATCTTCGTTCACGCCCCTGTGTTCGAACTTAATGGGTTTTGCGGAGCCCTGAATCCGACATTTGGCGCGCTAGGTAGGGGTCGTGTCAAAATCTCGCCTCTCCGACGACCTCGTCGCGTTCTCGTCACCGACCCTGCTCCACAGCCATGATGGACACACGCCGAGCTCGCGCCGCTCGCCGCGCTGTGAACGTCGCTCAGACAGCGCCCGCGGGCAATGACGCGCCGCTCCGCCCCAACTCGCCTATCGCCAACGCCGCCACTGACCCGGTTGTCCATGAGTAGAAGGACTCCTCGCTGCCGCTGTCTGTGCGGCGGGATGGCTGGACGGCAACACCTCACCCTCGCCGGCCGCAGCGTCATCCTCGCTCGTCCGCGGCGGGCCGGTCTACCAGCAGCCTGCGCTACTGATGGTGCGGGAGCTCTTGCGTTATGGCCCAGCAGATGACCTCTACGACGAGTGGCTCCACCGCATCACCGAGCTCGTCAACGCCGCTGGAGAAGCGCCTGCACCAACGCACTCCTCACGTCCTCTGTCGCCCCCGGCGGGGAACGAGGGCCACGGGGTCCCGGCTCCGCCTCCCCTCCACCACGCCGGCCAGGAGGGCCGGCGCGAGGTCCCTCGGCATGAGCAACCCCGCAGAGCCCACGCCCATGACGAGGAGAGCTGTCAGGTGATTCCGCACCCTCATGCAGGGCTTGTGGGCCCCTGGCCCACAGAGCCCAGACCGCGCGCCACAGGAGGTGGTGGCGCCAGCACCTCAAGAACGAGCACCACATGCGCAGGGGGCGCCTGCGGTCATGAGCTTACGCGGGTGTGGCGCCCTAGCTCCTGAGCTACGGCGCCTCGTCTAGCCCGGCAAGTTCAAGCCGGACCTGCCCCCATGCTACGACGGCACCACCGACCCCACGGAGTTCCTCCAGCTCTACGAGCTGAGCATCGAGGCGTCCAACAGCACCGAGCACGTCATGGCGAACTGGTTCCCCATGGCCCTGAAGGACGGTGCACGCTCCTGGCTCCTGAACCTCCTCGTGGAATCCATCTCCTCTTGGAAAGAGCTTCGCAAGCATTTCGTCGCCAACTTCCAAGGTACACGAGACCGAGCCCCGGCAGCTGTAGATCTGCGCCGCGTGAGGCAGCAGCCGGGAGAAACCCTGCAAAAGTACATCCAACGCTTCAACACCATGCGCCTCCGGATCCCCAGGGTCTCGGATGAGGCCATCATCTCCGTGTTCTCCGATGGCTTCCGCGACGTCAGGATGAGGGAGGAGCTCGCCATTCACGACCACCTGTGCACTGCCCTCGAGATGTTCAAGCTCGCCGCAAAGTGCGCCAGGGCGGAGGAAGGCCGCCTCTCCCTCCAGGAGCTGCCTGAGTCGGAGGCATACGACAAGAAGACCAAGGCCAAGGAGTCGAAGCGCAAGGGACCCGCCGTGCTGGCTGCGGATCCAGAAGTGAAGCGTGGCTGCGGCTACGATGAACTCCCCAGAGACAACTGAACATACTGCGCCTGCCACAACATCCACAGCCACAACACCAACGACTGCCAGGAGCTCAGGGCGATGCGCGGCGGGCGCGTCGGGCAGCGCCCTGAGCGCGACAACCGCGGCTACGGCCGTTGAGGAGGCCGAGGAGGAGGACGTTGGGACGGCAGGAACTAGCGCCAAGGGTGGCGTGAGCAGCCTCGTGAAGACCACTGGCAGGAGTAGCCTCGTGATACCACATGGCGCGACCAACCTCGTGAGAGTCGCCCTACGGGCAACCGAGGCCTGCCTCCGCTGCCACCACCGCCAAGGAGGAACGATGATGACCACCAGGGAGACGGGGTAGGGGGCTTCCAGGAGTCGCGTGCAGTTGCATGCATTCTCGGAGGAGCCCATGCCCCGGCTTCTCACCACATCTTCAAGCAGTTCGCCCGTGAGGTGAACGCGGCGCTTCCCAAGCCTGACGCCGCGCGCAACTTCAGGTGGACCAAGCAAGTCATCGCCTTCGACTCCAAAGACCAGCTCATGTGCACTACGGCCCCAGGCGCCTTCCCGATGCTCTGCACCCCGACCATCGACAACGTCCTCGTTACCAAGACACTCATCAACGACGGAGCAGGGCTCAATGTCCTCTCCGTCTGGACCTTCGAGACACTCCAGGTCCCCTACGACCAGCTCCACCCAACCAAGCCATTCTACGGAGTCACGGATGGCTCCACACTCCCGATGGGGCAGGTCTGCCTCCCCGTCACCTTTGGCGACCGCGACAACTACCACACAGAGCTCATCGACTTTGACGTCGCCAACATCCACCTCCTGTACAACGCCATCCTAGGGTATCCTGCCCTCGCCAAGTTCATGGCGACGACCCATCACGGCTACAACGTCCTCAAGATGTCCGGGAGCGACGGAGTCATCACGATCGCCTCCGACGAGAAGGGAGCAGTGCGTTCCCTGGAGCGTGCCTACCAGATCGCGGCGGTCGAGTGCTACGATGAGGATGGAGCCGTCCTCGCCTTGCAGACCACCCCCAAGAAGAAGAAGAACCTACCCGTCGACGGACCTCAGGACGCGGGGGCTCCCGACGGACTGGCCTCGGGACTCGCACCTGCTGACGAGGCGCCCTCCACCCTCGCATAGGGAGGCGCCCTCCACCCTCGCATAGGGAGGCGCGCTCGACGCCCCTCTTGTGACGGGCTTGGGGGCTCTCCCTTGGAGTGTCCCCGAGCTGACCCGTGCCTCAAGGGAGGTGTTCGAGCACCACCTGCAAGCGTATCTTGATGCGCGTTTTTGTGAGCCCAGCGTGAGCGTTCAGCGCTGGGGGCTCAGGACTTCATCAAGCAAGTTACAAAGGAACTTCAGTACACAAGACTCATCCGCGGTGGGCGTAACCGCACAACCCCAAGTTCACCTGCTCGCGGCCCAAGTGACTACTTCCGCGTCTGCGTCGACATCACGGGTCTCAACCGAGCCGCTTCTCAGGAGCCCTTCTGGCCGACGGCGGTCGGCCGGAGGAGGGCCCTCCCCTGCAGCTACGTCCGCACACTCTTCGGCTTCCGCAACGCAGCTGCCACGTTCCAGCATCTCGCACAGCAGACCTTGGGGGCTCGGGAGGCTCAGTGGCAGGAGGTCCGGACGGAGCGGTAGCTGAGCCCGCGTGACCACTGAGAGCCTCCGGTGCCCCTGGGCCTCAGGAGCCCGACGATCCTCGGGAGCGACCCGGACAACTCGCATCTTCAGCTACCCCAACTCTCCTTCGGCAAGTATCAGGTGACACTTCAGGTATCCAAACGAGGGCGCCTCTCGGGCTGTATCATCCTCGGGCCGCTGGGGCCGATCCCCCGCGGTTATCTCCTTTTTGCATGATCAAGGCCAGATATTTCTTTCCATTCACATTATCTATATGATCGGCGTCCTCACCGTCACTAAGGTCATGAGCCCTTGTGAGCCCACTCGCAACCGCCCCATGATTAAGAACTGGCACGACGTCTATGCTCGGGTCCGTCCCTGCAGCGTCGATAAACCCAAGGACTGAGCTCTGTCTAGCGAGCCATTCCCATGACGGCACCTCCCATGGTCCTTGGTGCCTTGTTCTCGCATGGGACAATCATGGATGGGTAAGTAGGGGCCCGTGGCAGGTGCCTCGCTCACGCGAGAACCGCGCGCCGACTGTTTTTCATTTGGCTCGTGGCATGAGAAGGCTGGGCACGACGTCTGTGCTCGGGTTCATCCCTACAACATCGACAAATCAAGTGGCTGAGCTCTGTCTCGCGAGTTATCCCCGTGACGTCACCTCCTGGGGTCGCTGGTGCAGCGGTCTTCTCATGCAATATCCCTTGGAGACGCACTCGGCGCAGGTCGACACAACACCTCTCTTTTCACATTTTGTAGAAGAAGACTCAGGCGCAACCCACCTCAGGGTAGGGTCTCGTGAGTGATGCGTAAGCTCACAAGAACTTTCTCAGAGTCGTGCAGCTCGTCCTGAGAAGGACCCATATACACCTTGGCTATCCTATCGTGCAAGCCACGTGTCAGGACGGGGCTGTACACGCCCCGGAGTCTCTCCTGGTGGGAGGCTCCCTCCCACGGTCCAGTGGAAGTACCAAGGTCCGCGCTGGCAGATCCAACCGAGGAGAGGTTATGCCCACGAACCAGTGGAAGCACCAAGCTCCGCGCTGGCTGATACGACCGAGGCGCGGTTATGCCCACACTCTGCGCAAGTGTGGTAGCTCTATGGTCCGCGCTAGTTATAAACAACTGAGGGTGGCCCCAGTGGTCGCACCAACCTGGGGGAGCTTTTCAGCTCACGACGCTCACAACTTCTCCTTGGATGGGTATCACGAGGGGGGCTAGGCACGGGGGCTATGCTCAGGTCACGCCTGGCAGACGCCACCCTACCAGGTGCCCAGACACCTGGCCTTCTCATGCCCCCATCCCAGGCGAAGGCTCGTGGGCAAGGTATGGTGCTCGTTCTCCTTCATGAGAGCCATTCGTACGTCAAGGGGGACCCTTGGGCATCGCAACACAAGGGCCTAACTGGCCACGTAGCCCCTCATCCCTTGAGTCTAGTTATGACGATAACCCCGGTCCTCCGGAGGGCTCAATGGCGATCGAGGTATGCGTGGGGTTGGGCCCTGCTGACGCAGAATGAAAACGGGATCGCTTGAACATCAAGGGGGACCCTTGGGCATCGCGACCCAAGGGCCTCACTGGCCACGTAGCCCCTCATCCCTTGAGTCTAGTTACTACGGTAACTCTGGTCATCCGGAGGGCTCAATGGCGAGTCTAGTTACTACGGTAACCCCGGTCATCCAGAGGGCTCAATGGCGGTCGAGGTATGCGCGGGGTTGGGCCCTGCCGACGCAGAGCACCTAAGCAAACATGAAAGGAAGCAAGCATGGAAATCATCTAGCTATTACAATAATGTCCAGTTTTTTCAAATTCAAACAAGTTCTTACGCCTCCTCGAGGCACTCGCACTTCTCTCACTAAACAGGACGGATCAGGCATCGCCAAACGCAGCATCACCGGTCTCCACCTCTCCGGCTGCGATGGTAGCGACCCGGAGAAACGTCGCCACCGGGCACGTGGCTTCTGTTCCCAGGGCCTCGGGAGCGATCATTGCCGCCTCCTAACGAAGGCACCCAGATGCTAAACCTTGCCTCAAGGGAAGGGCAACAGGAATCAAGCACCACCTGACCACAGGAATCGCTAAGATAAGTTTTCAACGCCGCACCCGCTTGCATACCTACACCACCACTTACTATAGTTACGGATCCGCTAAGGCATGAAAACCCTTCCCGATGGACCAGTGGGCGGCTGCCTGGACGCAAAGAGGGACAACCTGAGCATCGCGCCTCGGGGGCTCTTACCGAACCCTGGACCCCTCACCTCCTGGCCTTGGCCACGGCGCCGTAACCTGGCATACCAGCACAAGTTGAGGCTGGTCCCGGGAATGGGTCTTACAGGCGTAGGGCCTTAGGCTACCGCGGTAACGGAAGAAAGGGGAAATCATGCTCTAACAAGGGGTTCATGCAGGACATAAGTTTATAAAGCCAGACTATAACAAAAGTATTACGAGAATTTACATGTCCTTGTGGAGCCCTCTGCAATGTCCCGCAGGAACTAAGCTAAGGAAGACGCTCCCAAGGAAATCGGCTTGAACTCCTTCAACAACGGTGATGCCAGGAGGACACCGTTTCCCTCCGGTGATAGGGGCAGCGACTTGGGGACTCATAGCTCTCGTCGGAGCTCGAGGCCGTCTCAGGGGTAGCCTAACTACTACCAGGAGAGTCGGAGATGCAGCTAGCGGCGAGCGCCTCGCTTCCCTGACGTCATGGGGAATGGTCGCCGGCGAGCCCATTCCACGTGCCACATGGCAGCCGGAGGCTGTCCGCCCCGAAGACTTTGAAGGTCATCGCGCCCGTCGTATCCAGCGCGAAATGAAGAATGTGCCTCCCGGCGGGGGCACAGGCGCGGCGCACCACACCCCATCCCCAAGCCATGAAGACCTGTCCAGAAGAAACCACCTCCGCATCGGCATGCGAAGGAGGAAGGCGACACCCATCATCACCCGGCCACGAGCTGGTAGCACCTCCCTCAGGAATGGAGGAAGAAGGATCCATGAATGCAGAGGGGCCCCCGCCCACACAATGAACTCGCGAGCATCATCCTCAGAATGGGACAGCAGCAGGGTGCGAGGAGACGCCGTCTCTCCGGGCGAGTGGCGGCGCCACCTTTATCGCCGCCCCCGCTCCATCTTCCTGCCGTTGGAGTGTACAAGGGAAGCGGAAATCCTGGTGGTGCCCGCGTGCACCACGTGCGGACGTTTGACGGCCTCAGGGATGCACTCGAAGAATTACGACGCCTCTTCTTCGGGTGGAGCTGCTCAGGCTCTACCATCGGGCTCTTCCCTTTCTCCGCAACCGAGAACCTGCGAATCGGCGCCATGGAGCCCTGGGAACAACGCAAACTTGGGGATCGGCCGGCAATAGTCAAGTGAGAGGCGTAGTGCCTCACCTCCCGTTTATAAGCCAAGAAGATCAACCAGCGGCCACTCGCGCGCAGCCATAATGGCCCCGCTGCCCGCGCCAAGGAGTTGTCAAGTCACACGGTTGCTAAGATTGCGTGGGAAGTGGAGTCGCCCACGTCCCATCAAACTGTCATGCGCCAGCCTAGCCCGCAGCCTTTTTGGGGCCTGCGGCGCTTCGTCCTCGACCAAGGCTTCACCCTGAAACCAACTCCGCGCGCACCTTAGGCCCGGGGGCTACTGTCGGCGTCCTGGGAACCAGGGTACCCAGACTTGCCTGTCTACGGGCCGCGACGCGCTCCTACAAGCGGCCTGGTACAGCCCAGCTGATCAACCAGCTGCTCAAGACCCTCGCGAGGGGGCCAGGCCTCGCGAGGAGAACGACATCAAGACCTCCTCGGGAGCGGCCTCAGCAAGGCGTTCTGGAGGGGTGGAGAATCCAAGGCCGAGCCTCCCTCAGGAGGAGGCAGTGATGTCAGCAGTGACGCACCGCGCCAGCGGGTGCCAGCGTCCGCTAGCGGCGCAGTTGCCATTTTGGTGCAAAGGAGAGAGCGCAGCCGTTGGTTTCCAAGGAGCGGGGCAAAGGTTTCCTCTTTGGTGCAACAAGATCGAAGACCGCAAGGACGATAAGGGGGATGTCACCATCGAGCCCACCACCGTGTCACCGCCTGATCCTTTTGCAGGCGAAGACCGCTTTTGTCAAGGTAGGTGATAGAGGCAAAGGTGTCCCGTCTTTCGATGAGATGGTGGCTATCATTTTGGAGGAAGTCGACTTTGACAATCCGACAACGAACGTGTGAGGACGTCGCGCCTTAGCAATCGCTAAACCAACTCCAAGAGGTTATTGACCACACCGGAGCATGATCAACCTGACCACGAAGGTCTGTTTCCTGCAGGCAAACGAAGAACAAGCAAGAAACTGAGATTGCAATCTGGATATTGCGAATTCAAGAGGAAAGATTTATTGATCAAGTGGGGTTCCGTGACGTCTTTGTCTGGTCGTTGAACACAAACGAAGTACGCGAAGTTGTAGCTATGGCGAACTTTAATCTAAACAAAACCCAAAGTCTAAACGACGCCCTAAGGGCTGTATATATGGGGAAAGAGGGGGCAATTTCGTGGCCCTTGGAGGAGGGGTCCGAAACCAACCCTAACTCTTGTTTCCCCACACATACGGACTCTAAAAACAGCCTATACTCAAGTATTTCGAAATTACATGGGCCTGGCCCAATAATAAGGTGACGCAGCACCTATAATAGCCTCTGGACGAAATTTATGAAGTGGCATCTTGTATATTTCGTCCAAGGCTTCACGCACTCATTATGGTGGCTTCAAAGTCCTGAAATCATCACTTGTAACTCCGTTCTTGTTCCCCTTGCGCATGGCATCATCTCCCTGCTTGATCTTGCTCTAATATTCATCCTTCTTATCCAAGCTAGACCCTTGATTTGTAAGCAAGACAAATGTATCCAATTTAGGCAGCATCATATTCTCATGAACATTAGAATCATTAGCAAGAAACGAAAGTACCTGGTAATTTAATTGGTGTGCCCGAGCTCTAGTAATTGGTCATGTATATGTGTCAGTTGGGGCTGTGGGTGTAACCTTGTTAGTGATGTCCTCATCATCCTCCCCTTCTTGAATTGAAGTCGTCCTCGATGGAAGCTCATCTTCCTCACCCAAGTAAGGCATCAAATCTGCAATGTTAAATGTGGGACTAACCCCAAAGTCTGCAGGCAACTCAAGTTTATATGCATTATCATTTATTTTCTCTAACACCTTGAAAGGACCATCATCACGTGGTATTAGCTTTGACTTGCGCAAATTAGGAAACCTATCCTTACGCAAATGTAACCAAACAAGATCTCCAGGTGCAAAGACAACATGTTTTCTACCCTTATCTCCAACAAGTTTATATTTAGCATTCATGCGCTCAATATTTTCCTTAGTTAACTCATGCATTTTTAAGATCAATTCAGCACGTTGTTTAGCATCAAAATTAACCTTCTCCGAAGATGGAAGAGGCAACAAATCAATAGGTGCACGAGGTAGGAAACCATAGACAATTTCAAAAGGGCACATCTTAGTAGTAGAATGCAATGAACGATTATAAGCAAATTCAATATGAGGCAAGCATTCTTCCCACATTTTCTTGTTATTCTTCAAAACAGCCCTAAGCATAGTAGACAAAGTTCTATTGACTACTTCAGTTTGTCCATCAGTTTGGGGGTGACA
>LR738715.1:511860443-511923491 GCA_902687465.1 Secale cereale
ATTAGCTTTGACTTGCGCAAATTAGGAAACCTATCCTTACGCAAATGTAACCAAACAAGATCTCCAGGTGCAAAGACAACATGTTTTCTACCCTTATCTCCAACAAGTTTATATTTAGCATTCATGCGCTCAATATTTTCCTTAGTTAACTCATGCATTTTTAAGATCAATTCAGCACGTTGTTTAGCATCAAAATTAACCTTCTCCGAAGATGGAAGAGGCAACAAATCAATAGGTGCACGAGGTAGGAAACCATAGACAATTTCAAAAGGGCACATCTTAGTAGTAGAATGCAATGAACGATTATAAGCAAATTCAATATGAGGCAAGCATTCTTCCCACATTTTCTTGTTATTCTTCAAAACAGCCCTAAGCATAGTAGACAAAGTTCTATTGACTACTTCAGTTTGTCCATCAGTTTGGGGGTGACAAGTAGTACTAAAAAGCAGTTTAGTCCCCAACTTAGCCCATAAACATCTCCAAAAGTGGCTAAGAAATTTAGTATCACGATCTGAAACAATAGTATTTGGCACACCATGCAAGCGAATAATTTCACGAAAGAACAAATCAGCAACATTAGCAGGATCATCGCTTTTATGACATGGTATACAGTGTGCCATCTTCGAGAACCTATCCACGACAACAAATATGCTATCCCTCCCCTTCTTTGTTCGAGGTAAACCCAAAACAAATTCCATAGATATATCTTCCCAATGAACACTAGGGACAGGCAAAGGCATATATAAACCATGAGGATTGAGTCGTGACTTAGCTTTTTGACATGTAGTTCAGCGAGCAACAAAACGCTTAACATCCCGTCTCATCTTTGGACAAAAGAAATGTGTAGCAAGTACGTCCTCCGTCTTCTTCACGCCAAAGTGTCCCATTAATCCTCCTCCATGCGCCTCCTGCAACAACAAAAGACGAACAGAGCTAGCTGGAATGCATAGCTTGTTAGCACGAAACACAAATCCATCATTAACGATGAACTTGTTCCATGTTCTGCCTTCTTTGCAATTCTGCAATACATCTTTAAATTCAGCATCATGCACATATTGATCTTTGATGGTCTCCAAACCAAATATTTTAAAGTCAAGTTGTAAAAGCATAGTATAACGACGAGACAATGCATCAGCAATAACATTTTCTTTTCCCTTCTTCTGTTTAATAACATAAGGGAAAGTCTCTATGAATTCAACCCATTTAACATGTCTATGGTTCAGTTTTGCTTGACTTTTAATGTGCTTCAAAGATTCATGATCAGAATGTATAACAAATTCTTTGGGCCATAAATAATGTTGCCATGTTTCCAAAGTCCGAACAAGAGCATATAATTCCTTATCATAAGTAGAATAATTCAGACTAGGCACACTCAATTTTTCAGAAAAGTATGCAACAGGTTTACCATCTTGTAATAACACACCTCCTAACCCAATACCACTAGCATCACATTCAAGCTCAAAAGTTTTATTAAAATTAGGAAGTTGGAGTAAAGGATCTTATGTCAACTTATCTTTTAATACCGTGAATGCTTCTTCCTGTGCAGTACCCCAAGCAAAAGGCACATCCTTCTTTGTAAGCTCATTGAGAGCTGCAGCAATGGTACTGAAATCTCTCACAAAACACCTATAGAATCCAGCGAGGCCAGGGAAACTCCTCACGTGTGTGACCGTTTTGGGCTGCGGCCAACTTTCAATAGCTTCAATCTTGGCTTTATCAACCTCAATTCCCTGTGGAGTAACAACATAGCCAAGAAAAGATACTCGATCGATGCAAAAGGTGCACTTTCCAAGGTTACCAAACAAACATGCATCACGTAGAGCAATAAATACAGCACGTAAATGTTCCAAATGTTCTTCCAAAGATCTGCTATAAATCAATATATCATCAAAGTAAACTACCACAAATCGTCCAATGAAAGCACGTAAAACTTCATTCATTAATCTCATGAAAGTACTAGGTGCATTTGTAATGCCCCGGATGTAATACTTTCCCTTTTGGGCATATAATATATCTCCGACTTCATCTATTTCCATTCCGGGTTCTTTGTCTTTCGGGTTTTTTTCGTCGTTTTGTTGTGTGCATGTGTTGCATTCATTCATATCATGTAGACATGTGCATCGCATTGCATTTGTGTTGTCGGTTGCATTCGGTTCCACGCGTTCCTTCCCGTTGTCCGTTTCGCGTTCTGGAGCTCCCTCACGTGTCCGTGGCGTCCCGTAGGCCTACTTTGTTGTTTGGGCATGTAACGTTGTCGGTGTGCCGCGAGACTTGTCGTGTCTTGTTGTTTTGTTGTGTGTAACCCGCCTCTCAAATCTCGTCACGTTTGGACTCCGTTTGTTATCCCAACAGTTATTCGTGTGGGTCCAAAGTGCCTCGCTTTGTGGCCCAGAAACACCCCCCTGCAGCAGCCCTCTACCCTCTCCTAGGCCCATCTAAACTTTCCCCGCGATCGGATCTGTCGGATCGCGATCGGAGGGCTCCTAACACCCTCAAATCCCTCAAACCCTAAAAATCTGCTATTTATTAGACCCCTAGGTCTATTTTTGGCATCCCTAGTTTTTCTTCTCCTCCTTCCCCCTATTTTTCTGGATCTGGCCATCCCCTCCTCTCCACTTGGCCAGTTCCCACAGGAACCAGCCGAGCCGCCGCCGTTCTTCCCTTCGAAGCTCCTGATCCGACCAGTCCTTCGATCGGCCAAGTCAACGGCCAAGTCTCCAGCGCCTGGGGGCCTCGATCCTCCTGGGGCCCGAAGGCCAGGACCGCTTCGCAGCCCTCCAGCGCGCGTCGCCAGCTCCGCCAGCTGGGCTCCCTCGAGCGCCAGGCCCGGCGTGGACCACATCGCCACGCAGCTCCCTCCGCAGCGGCCCGCTCCCCCGCCGCCACGGCCCATCTGCTCCGCGCCACCGCGGGCCCAGCTCCGCCTTGCCTCCCGCGGGCCATCGCCTCCCGCGCCAGGCCGCGGCCGCCTCCAGGGCCCAGTCGCCCCACCTGGGCCTCTGCTCGCCGCCGCCAGATCGCCACCTCCCACCGACGCCGCCGCCGCAGCGGGCCGACGCCGCCTCCGCAGCGGGCCGCACCGAGGCCCCAGCCTCCTCCTCTCGGTGGGCCGGCCCAGATACGCCGGATCCGCCCGAGGCCCGATCCACTTCTTCAGCCTGTGTTTTTTTTTCAGATCTAGGTTGTTCTCTTCTCCTCTAAGTCCTGTGTTTATTTACCTGTCTGATGCATATTTCAAACTGCTCTAACTTTTCATGTGTAGCTCCGATTCGCGCAAATAGCATGTCCAGACGTTCGTGGTGATTAGCACTACGTTTTATCTTTTGGTGTCATGCATGTTAGAGATCATCTAGATGCTTGTTTTCTCGTTGCAAGAGTGCATCCCGATATAATTGCTGCTATGTGATGTTTTTATGTCATCTTTGCCATGTGATATCTTTTAGCTCGTATGTCCGAATGATGCAAATGACATGTCCACGTGTTTGTCTTGCCATGCTCTACATGTTGCTTGTGTTAGGTTGCATGATAGATTTATTCTTGCCATGTTTATCATCGTTGCAAGTGCCATGTGGCCGTGATGTTGTTTCACTCGTTATGAAATGCCATCTTGTTGAGCTCGTTGCTATCGTTGTGTTTATCTCCATGATGCATGCTTGTATGTTTCGGAATCACCATCATGTGTACTTTGATGTGGTGCTTACCACTTGCCATGTTTAGTTTCGAGGTGACTTAAACTTACTCTTTTAGATGCCATGATGAAACTGTTGTTTTAACACTTAGTGGATTTTCACCAAGTCTGAAATCTGTAATGTTCCGATGCCATGTTTGCTTGCTGCTCTAGGACAAACCATGTTAGTTTTGGAGTGGATCTTGATTGTTCCTTGTAGTATATATTGTTGGCTTTCCATTCATGTTCTCACATGCTTATTTGAGTGGTTGTAGCATGTTTAACTTTTGCTCCAAAGTTTCAATAAAATTCTGCTGCCAGAATTTTATTGTCAAGTTCAATATGTCCAAGCTTATTGCTATTGATCCGTGGCTCCTTTGGGGGTGCACCTTTGGACTTATTTGCTGTAGGATAAGTCTAGTTTATGTTCATGTCCTTTGCCATGTTGTTTGAGTGCTGTAGCTTAATTATTTTGTGCTCCGAAGTTGCTATGTTGCTGTAATTTTCAGCTTTCGCTCATTTCTTGTTTCGGGCATAACTTTTAGCCCGTAACTCCGATTTAAGCGAGTCTTATATGAAACTTGATTGATTTTGCGTGTAGAATCATAATCTCTTATTGTTATCATGCTTTGAGGTGAATTGCTTGAGTGCTATTTTCCGTGCTCCGTGTGCATCCTTAGTGCATCCATCATGCATCCACCATTTTCGAGTGCGCATTGCATCTTGTTGATTTGTGCCTTGTGTGATTGTATTGTTTAGAGCCGGAAGCTGAGACCGAGTACGAGTACGAGCACGAGGTTACCAACGAGGTTGAGCACGAGGACCCTTCTTACGATCCGAATGACTTCTCTTCAGGCAAGATGACCGAACCCCGATAACATTACTATCTTTGCATATTGCTAGTAGTTTCGCTCTGTAGTTTTGCCTCGATGCCCATGTTTTCCTGTCAGCCTCCTACTTGTAACCATTGCCATGTTTAACCACCCTACCTATGCAAAACGTTGCTTGGCTAAGTACGCTTCGCTCAGCCCTTCTTATAGCATTGCTAGTTGCAGGTGAAGATCGAAGATGCTTGCTTCATGTTGAAGTTTGTTGGGTTATATCACACTATATAAATGCTTAAAATGAAATCATCTATATATTGGCAAGGGTGGAAGGCTAAGCCTTTTGCTTGGTGATTTGTTCCACTCATGCCGTTAGGAACCGTTTAAACCGGTGTTATGTTCCTTGATTATGCGTTCCTAACACGGTTGGGGTGTATGGGACCCCCTCGATAAACCGCTAAGTGCTAAGTCTTTTCCAGCAAGTCCCAACATTGGTACTATTTGCCTAATAACAAATTAAACTTGCATAGGGAGTTATAAACCCTTTTTTCTTAATCAACAACCCCGGGCCAGTGCTCCACATGAGTGTTGGTCCGAACTGGGGGTCCTGCGGGGCCACCTCAAGGAAACTCGAGGTCTGGTAAAAACCCGTAGCATCACCCATCCGGTCGTGTCCTGAAACTTTGATACGCGCGGCTACTATCAGGGTGTCGACACGCCGGGAGGATTTGCTGGATTAGCCTTACCTTAGTTCAGAGTATCTTGAGCACGGGATTCCGAGAATACTCGGGTCTTCCCACTTTGGAGTTGCGACTCCGCGGATCGTGGGCCTGTAATGGGTCAAGTTGGAACACCCCTGCAGGGTTATGAACTTTCGAAAGCCGTGCCCGCGGTTATGTGGCAGATGGGAGCTTGTTAATATCCGGTTGTAGATAACTTGATACAATGATTCTAATACACTACCAGCGTGTGTTCCGTGACTGTCAATTTCGGAATAGGGATTCGGGAGTTGAACACGGAGGGGTTATGTTTGACGTGTTGTAGTTAGGATCACTTCGTGATCACTTCTCGTTCGAGGCTTTCTCTTCTCGCACTCTCTCACGTAAGCTAGTTGCTAGTTGCTGCTGCAGACACTTATTCTTTTCTTCAGCCTTATCCTCTCCCAAGGCTTAAATAGTCTTGTTACCCGGGAACGGGATTGCTGAGTCCTCTGTGGCTCACAGTTACTTCACCACACCAGATGCAGGTCCAGCTGTGAGCTATCCAGGTGATGGCACCGAGCTGGATTGGGAGTTCGACGAGGAGCGTAGTCGGTACTATGTACGTTATCCGGATGATCAGTAGTGGAGACTTCTACTAGGATTAGATCCGACATGTGGATGTTATTTAAGTTTGGTATCTTGACATTTGGTTTTGCCCTTAGAGGGTTGTGATATTCTTAATGTATGATGTTTGAGACATGTATTGTATTTGTGTGACGTGGCGAGTGTAAGCCAACTATTTATGCTTACAATTCCCCTCTTTTACATGAGATGTGCAAAGATTACCAAACTTGAGATCATTCTAGGATGGACTTATGCCTTTAAGTCGTGCCTCGACACGTAGGAGGTATAGTTCCATCCTGGGCATTACAAGTTGGTATCAGAGCCTTCTCCGACCTAGGAGCCCCCACTGATTGATCGAATCATTGACGGTCGAGTCTAGGCACACACTGAAAATATTTTGAGTCCTATATATTATATCGGAGAGTAGGATTTCTTTGCTTCTCATCCCCTTTCTCTCTGGTGAGGACTCCTGACGACTACTCTTGTCTCTTCTATCTACAAAAATTGCACCAAAATTTTTTTAGGAATCTCGCGAGTATTCTGGGATTGTTTCGATGTTCTTGTGACGAGAGTATTGTTCTCGATGCCTCCTGACATTAGGGGTTGTGGCAGTGTCCCGGGGAGTTGAGCTTCGGGGTATTGTCGTCACAAGCATATCGCGGCAGTACTAAATACTTAAGACGGCCGACATCAAAAATCTCTCCTATACGGCCAGTGGCAAGATAACCCCGACATCACCCAGTACTGGGGAGGTAGTTCGACAGTATTGCCATAGCTTGTTATAGTGGATGCTTTTCGAAGGTCCGAGGTACATAGTTTCCGAGAAAGACTGGTTATGTGTTGAAGGATGGATACACCTGGATGTAGGTTTAGAGTTGATTGCGCGGTGCTTCCCGTGTATCCCCAACACCTGATTGCATAACTGGAATCTTTCGGAAATTTATAGGTGGGTTTATCCAGTAGATCGTAGGCATTCTTCCAGCGAATGCAGGTTAGCGAGTTCGGGGTTCTACATTGAGTGAAGTGGTTTATGACCGATGTTACTATCAGGAGTTGCATCTTAAAGGGTCCTTGGCTATGCTGATCCGGGGATTGCAAAACCTTTTCGTAACGCGTTCATATGCTTTTAGCACAAAGATGTTAGAACGAAACTCCTCTCTTGTGTTTGTTCCTTCCGTACCTTGTTGTTTTCTTATTTTCCTTTTGTCCCCTATGTGGCTTCTCGTGAAGATTGATGTTATCATTTAACTAAGAATTTCATTCGTTCCTCTTGTTCGAATGATTTCATTCGTTCCTATTGTTCGAATGATTATTGTGAAGACTTTTTGCAATTCATTCCATTGATTCAGCTTATACCTTCTGTCAATCAATTGCTGATTCGTGGTCATCTATTTCAGGATGGCTCCGAAACGAGTTCCCAATGCTAACCCAGAGGGTGAAGAGGTCGCAGATCGTCCTCCTTCCCCTCCTCCTCCGCCTGAGGCTTGGAGAGCAATTATGCAGACTACAGCTCAGAACACCCAGTTGTTGATGCAGATGATGCAACAGATGCAAGCTAATCAAGCTAATCAGGGTGTTCCAGAGAATCAAGGCAATTTCTTCAACCAGCAGCACCATGCTACTCTCAACCAGTTCCTGGCCAATAATGCAAAAGCTTTCAGTTACTGTGTCGACCCTCTTGATGCTGAAGATTGGTTAACCGACATAAAGAAACTTTTTGAGTGCAGTAACGTGAAGGAAGATGATTATGTGAAATTTGCAGCCTTCCAACTCAAAGACCAAGCAGCTGATTGGTGGCAGCAATACAAAGACTCCAGGCCAGGTCAAGTGATCTCTTGGGAGAATTTCTGCAAGGACTTTCGCTCTCACCATATTCCTACAAGTGTCATCGAGGGTATGCGTGAGCAATTCCGCAACCTGAAGCAGGGCTCTATGACAGTCTATCAGTATAATGTCAAGTTCCAAAACCTCGCCCGCTATGCTAAGCAAGACATTCCTGATGCCAAGAGAAAAATCTACCAGTTCCGTGGAGGTCTCAAAGATGAACTTCAACTTGCTCTCACCTTGTTCGAGCCCGATGAATTCGACAAGTTCTATAATATGGCTTTGAAACAAGAAGCAGCTCAGCTTAAGATGGAGGCTTCTAAGAAGAGAATTCGAGATGCCGTTCACTCTTCCTCATCGTCTCAGATGGTCTCGAAGCATCAGAAATTCTGGCTTCCTCCTCCTCCAGTGATTCGAGCTCCTTACAACAACTCCAACAACTCCAACAACAAGAACTCTAGTGGACGTGGTTTCTCCCACCCACCCAACCCGAGCTACCAGTCGAAGAAGCAGTTTCAGTCTCAAGGCTCCAAGTCAAGTGGTTCTCTTTTCCGTCCTCTCTCAGAAGTGACTTGCAACAAATGCACTCAGAAAGGTCACTATGCTAACAGATGTCCGAATCCGAAGCGTCTTCCACCTCCTCCACCTGTGAGTTCAGCTATTGTCAGGCATGATCCAAAGGCAGCAAGGGTCAATCTGATGAGTGCAGCGCAAGCGAAGAATTCTTCTGATGTCATTTTGGGTAACCTTCCAGTTAACTCCATCCCTGCTAAAGTTTTTTTTGATTCGGGTGCTTCATGCTCTTTCATGTCTCAACCATTTGCATCCAAGTATAATGTGGACATCAAAAGTTTGCCAAGGGAGTTATCAGTTGTTTCTCTGGGTAGATTGATGCATTCTCGTATATATGCTCTGGATGTATCTATTCGCATGGGTGATTATCGATTTTGGCTTCTCCGGTGGTTCTTGGTAATTCTGACATCGACCTCATCCTCGGAATGGATTGGCTTTCTCAGCATGATGCTCACATTGATTGTGCTCAAAAGGAAGTCAAGATGACTCATCCTGATGAAGATGTGATTATCTTTGCCTCCAGGGATAATACTATCAGGATTTTCTCTCTCAATGATAAGGGCGAAATTAATGCCATATCTCAAATTCCGGTGGTGAACGAATATCAAGACGTCTTTCCTGAAGAGCTTCCAGGCATGCCTACACACCGTCAGGTGGAATTCGTTATTTAACTCGAGCCGGGTACTGAGCCAGCATGCCGGCGTCCGTACAAGCTCTCTCCGGATGAATTGAAGGAATTGAAGAAGCAGCTTGATAAACAGGAGAGTATGGGTCTCATCAGGCCTAGTACGTCTCCTTGGGGCTGTGGTGTCTTATTTGTCAAGAAGAAAGATGGCACGGAGCGCCTCTGCGTTGATTACCGGCCATTGAACAAGAAGACGATAAAGAACAAGTATCCGCTCCCCAACATCAACGAACTCTTTGAGCAGCTCAAAGGAGCTAAAGTGTTCTCTAAGCTTGACCTCCGAATGGGCTATCATCAAATTCGCATTCGCGAGGAAGACATTCCCAAGACGGCCTTCAGAACGAGCTACGGTTCATACGAGTATACCGTCATGTCTTTTGGTTTCGCCAATGCTCCTCCTACCTTTTCGAGGATGATGCATTACATCTTCAACCCCTATACTGGCGAGTTTGTGCTTGTGTATCTGGATGATATTCTGGTGTTTTCCAAGAATGAAGAAGATCACGAAAAGCATTTACGTCTGGTTCTTGATCGACTCCGTGAGCATAAGTTCTATGCCAAGTTCTCAAAGTGCGAGTTTTGGCTCGATAAGGTTTTGTACCTGGGCCACATCATCTCAGCTGACGGTATTGCGGTTAATCCCGAGAAAGTTGAAGCAATTGTCAACTGGGAAGCTCCTCAGAACGTCAAGCAACTCCAAACTTAGTTTTAAATGTTGTTTTCCATTCATCTCCCAATTTCATACGAATTTGATGGTATCCACTACGCAAATCAACTTTGGAGAATATTGTAGAGCCACTCAATTCATCAAGCATATCATCTAGCCTAGGAATAGGATGGGGATAACGAATAGTAATATTATTAATGCCTCTACAATCAACACACATACGCGATGTACCATCCTTTTTCGGCACTAGAATAATAGGAACAGCACAAGGACTAAGAGATTCACGTATATAACCTTTGTTGAGTAGCTCATGTACTTGACGCATAATCTCCTTCGTCTCCTCTGGATTGGTACGGTATGGTGCGCGGTTGGGTGGCGATGCACCAGGAATTAAGTCAATCTGATGCTCAATCCCTCGAATAGGTGGTAATCCCGGTGGCACGTCTTGTGGAAAGACGTCCGCGAACTCCTGCAAAATGTTAGTGACAGCAGGAGGCAAAGAGGAAGGCACGTCCTCGAATGAAAATAATGCCTCTTTGCACACAAAAGCATAGCAAACATATTTGCTTAAATCTAGATCATCAATATCAGATTTGGTGGCAGGTAAACAACCACTTTTTAATTTAATTTCAGATGCAACATGAGATGATGGTGTGTTATTAGGCTTCGTATGTTGCTCAAATTCTGTTGCCACAATCTGATTTTCACTCTTATTTTGCTCCTGTTTTGCTTTATTAGCTCTATTAATATCATCTTTCAAAATGGAATCAGGAGACATAGGAAACAAAGTAATACGTTTATCCTTATGAACAAGAGTATACTGATTGTTTCTACCATGGTGTACATAATTTTTATCAAATTGCCATGCTCTACCAAGTAATAAGGAACATGCTTGCATGTGTACCACATCATAATCAACATAATCAGCATATGTGGAGATACTAAAATGCACACGAATAGTACGTGTTACCTTAACCTTGCCGTTGTTGTTGAACCATTGGATATAGTAAGGATGTGAATGTGGTCTTGTGGTGAGAGATAACTTCTCCACCATCTCCATGCTAGCCAAAGTGTTGCAGCTCCCTCCATCTATGATGACGCGAACATAATGTTCCTTCACAACTCCCTTTGTATGGAACAAATTATGCCTCTGATTTTGCTCCGCTTGTGTGACCTGCACACTCAAAACACGTTGAGCAACTAAACATTCATACTTGTCAGCGTCTTCAGGAGCCATGTATTGCGTCTCATTTTCAGAATCATCTCCACCATGTTCTTCACGTGTAATAAGAGCCAAAATCTCCTCATCATAGTCACTATCGGACTCATAACCACTATCCTAAGTAGCAATCATGACATGCTGCGATGGGCATTTGCTCGCATAGTGACCACGACCAGTGCAACGACGACATATAACATCATGTGTTGGCCCATTGGATGCCATGGATGACGAAGAGCTCTGCGCAGGACCGGAAGGTGTACTCCTGGTTGATGGTGGTGGTGCCTGTTTGCTTTTATCATGGCTAGAAGTGACGGATGAAGTAGGCGGTGGTGCATCCAGACATGTCGAAGTAGATGATGCACGCGGTGTCCATGATGAAGGTCGACCTGCAGAAAAATTAGTTCGCGCCAAGGCCCGTCCATCCTGCACTTCAGGTTGAGCTTTAGAAGCAAGATGGAATAAACGAGTGATATTATTATACTCCTTACACTCTAGAATTGTCTGAATCTCTCTATTTAAGCCACCCAAAAAATTTGCAAGCATAGCCTCATTATCCTCAACAATACCACATCTAATCAGGCCAGTTTGTAATTCCTGATAATATTCCTCTATAGAATTTTTTCCTTGTCTTAAATGCTGTAATTTCTGAAGTAATTCGCGTTGATAATATGGTGGAACCCAACGAGTACGCATAGCAGTGTTCAAAGCAGCCCAAGTAGTTGGAATATTATCTGGATGTAATCTACAATATTCAGACCACCACACACAAGCAAAACTAGTGAAAGCACAAAGAGCAGCAGCAACACGTCTCTCCTCGGGATATTTTAAACATGTAAAACATTGTTTGGTTTCTAACTCCCAAGTAAGATATATATCAGGAACATATCTACCCTCAAATGGTGCAATATTCAATTTTAGTTTAGGGAGATGGTCACGATCGCGTACCTGAGGGTATGGTGCAGCCCTACCATTGCGATTATATGCATGTGGACGACCTGGTTGTTGTGGTGCTGGTTGTTGCATGTAGTTCTTATTTTGATCAACCTCTTCCTCGTAATCCCCTGCATAATCGTCCTCCTCCTCAGCAGTGGCTGGAGCCACAGAAGTATCAACAGCAGCACCAATAGGTTGGCCAGGCTGAAGAGCGACACGGCTCGCTTTGCGGAGGGCGGTTTCGCGATGTGAAGGTGATTGTTGTTGTTGTTGGAATGGTGCAGCAGGTGGAAGTAGACGCGCAAGTACTTCAGCGAATTTGGCATCCAACTTCGTGTGAATTGACTTCTCAATGCCATCCATCCTTGCTAGTGCGTTGTCAAAACTGGTCATCACATCTTCTACCTGTTGACCCATCATTTGCTGAAATTTATCATGCAACTCCTTGTTCGTCATGTTCTCCCAGTCGGCCTCGTTCACTTGTGATCCTGGCATGGTTAGCAGCAATAGAAACACACAAAAATATGATCCTACACACTACTAGAAAATGGTGGTGGTGGGGCGTCACAAATCCGTCAAGCGAATCTCAAATTCTTACCAGTTCTTACCCAGCAGCAGGTGGTGATCGGCAACCGTGGTAGTCAAAACTCTCAAAGCTTGGACAAAGCGATTACCAGGGAGAGTCAAACGCACGACGTAGATGTATGTGGAGCTGGGAAGGCTTATAATATGGTAGCAAAAAGGGTCAGCAATAATCAATTCAGAGATGCAAAGTTGAATAAACGCTCAACGACGGTACTGTGCTGGTCCTAGACTAGACCGTACTAGAGACGTGAGCCTAGAACACTAACAAAATCACGGCGCTGCACGTAAACAAGGGGAAAGCACACTCTGGATTTTTTTCCGCCTCTTTTTTTTGCGCTCCTCCTTCTTTTTTGCCGAAAATCGCTATAATGGCGAGTGTCTCAAAACACTTCCCAAGTCAAACTAAGATGATAGGCACGAAATTTATTTGACAATTTTTTTTTCAGAATCAGGCAGCAACGACGAAAAAGTGCGGTAAAAAACAGTATGGTGGCACGTGTCTCAAAAGAATCAGAAAAGCCTAAAAATAGGATAGGGAAAAAATATTTTCACCTGCCGAAATTTTGGCCTAAAAACTGCCCGGGGGTCTCCAGACTTATCCAGCGCGAAATGAAGAATGTGCCTCCCGGCGGGGGCACAGGCGCGGCGCACCACACCCCAGCCCCAAGTCATGAAGACCTGGCCATGAGAAACCACCTCCACGTCGACATGCGAAGGAGGAAGGCGACACCCCTCGTGCCTCAGCTCCATCGTCACCCGGCCACGAGCTGGGAGCACCTCCCTCAGGAACGGAGAAAGAAGGATCCATGAATGCGGAGGGGCCCCCGCCCACACAATGAACTCGCGGGCATCATCCTCAGAATGGGACAGCAGCAGGGTGCGAGGAGACGCTCGTCTCTCCGGGCGACTGGCGGCGCCACCCCTATCGCCGCCCCCGCTCCATCTGCCTACCGCTGGAGCGTACAAGGGAAGCGGAAATCCTGGTGGTGCCTGCGTGCACCACGTGCAGGCGTCCGACGGTCTCAGGGACGCACTCGGAGAATTACAGCGCCTCTTATTCGGGGGGAGCCGCTCAGGCTCTACCATCGGGCTCTTCCCTTTCTCCGCAGCCGAGAACCTGCTAATCGGCGCCATGGAGCCTGGGAGCAATGGAAACATGGGGATCGGCCTGCAATAGTCAAGTGAGAGGCGTAGTGCCTCACCTCCTATTTATAAGCCATGAATATCAACCGGCGGCCACCTGCGCGCAGCCATAATGGCCCCGCAGCCCGCGCCAAGGAGTTGTCAAGTCGCACGGTTGCCAAGATTGCGTGGGAAGTGGAGTCGCCCACGTCACATCCAACCGTCATGCGCCAGCCTGGCCCGTAGCATTTTTGGAGCCCGCGGCGCTTCGTCCTCAACCAAGGCTTCGCCCTGAAGCCAACTCCGCGCGCACCTTGGGCCCGGGGGCTACTATCGGCGTCCTGGGAACCTGGGTACCCACACTTGCCAGTCTGCGGGCCGCGACACGCTCCTACAAGCAGCCTGGTACAACCCAGCTGATCAACCAGCTGCTCAAGACCCTCGCGAGGGGGCCAGGCCTCGCGAGGAGAATGACGTCAAGACCTCCTCGGGAGCGGCCTCAGCAAGGCGTTCCGGAGGGGCGGAGAATCCAAGGCCGAGCCTGCCTCAGGAGGAGGCAGTGATGTCAGTAGTGATGCACCGCGCCAGCGGGTGCCAGCGTCCGCCACCGGCGCAGTTGCCATTTCGGTGCAAAGGAGACAACGCAGTCGTTGGTTCCCAAGGAGCGGGGAAAAGGTTTCCTCTTTGGTGCAACAAGACCGAAGACCGCAAGGACGATAAGGGGGATGTCACCGTCGAGCCCACCACCGTGTCACTGCCTGGTCCTTTTGCAGGCGAAGACCGCTTTTGTCAGGGTAGGTGATAGAGGCACAGGTGTCCCGTCTTTTGATGAGATGGTGGCTATTGTTTTGGAGGAAGTCGACTTCGACGATCCAACTACGAACGTGCGAGGACGTCGCGCCTTAGCAATCGCTAAACCAACTCCGAGAGGTTATTGACCACACCGGAGCACGATCAACCTGACCACGAAGGTCTGTTTCCTGTAGGCAAACGAAGAACAAGCAAGAAACTGAGATTGCAATCTGGATATTGCGAATTCAAGAGGAAAGCTTTATTGATCAAGAGGGGTTCTGTGACGTCTTTGTTTGGTCGTTGAACACAAAGGAAGTACGCGAAGTTGCAGCTGTGGCGAACTTTAATCTAAATAAAACCCAAAGTCTAAACGACGCCCTAAGGGCTGTATATATGGGGAAAGAGGGGGGAATTTCGTGGCCCTTGGAGGAGGGGTCCGAAACCAACCCTAACTCTTGTTTCCCCACACATACAGACTCTAAAAACAGCCTATACTCAAGTATTTTGAAATTACATGGGCCTGGCCCAAGAATAAGGTGACGCAGCACCTATAATAGCCTCTGGACGAAATTTATGAAGTGGCATCTTGTATATTTTGTCCAAGGCTTCACGCACTCATTATGGTGGCTTCAAAGTCCTGAAATCATCACTTGTAACTCCGTTCTTGTTCCTCTTGCGCATGGCATCATCTCCCTGCTTGATCTTGCTCTAATATTCATCCTTCTTATCCAAGCTAGGCCCTTGATTTGTAAGCAAGACAAATGTATCCAATTTAGGCAGCATCATATTCTCATGAACATTAGAATCATTACCAAGAAACGAAAGTACCTGGTAATTTAATTGGCGTGCGCGAGCTCTAGTAATTTGTCATGTATATGTGTCAGTTGGGGCTGTGGGTGTAACCTTGTTAGTGATGTCCTCATCAGTAGGAACATCCTTGTGTTCCCACTCAAAAATGGCCGTTGTGGGATCCCTTCCCACCTAAACATTTCGGGGGAAGAGGACCGTGGCCGCCTATATAAGTAGCTAGGACTCCCACTGTAGAAAGGGGGACGAACACACTTTGCCACGACACAAGGAGCAAGAACACTAGCCTCCTGACCCTCCTGAGCTCGCCTCCTAAGCCTAGGAACCGTTGTACTAGCTCATATTCTATCTCGCCCGGAGCCAATCCACCAAAGCAGGAAGTAGGGTCTTACACCACACGGTGGCCCGAACCTGGATAAACTCTTGTTTGCTTGTTCGTTGTTTGCTTGAATCCTTCCACCGAGACGAGAGTGAGGCGCTAGGTAGACGTGAGTAGGAGAGATCTTCGTTCACGCCCATATGTTCGAACTTAACGGGTTTTGCGGAGCCCTGAATCCGACAGGAAGGAACCAAGTCGTGAATCCTCCACTGAAGAATTGAAGATGTTGCAATACAATGCTCAAGCTTGTTATATCCTCTTCAATGGATTGTGCCTCGAAGAATTCAACAAAATCAGCTGTCTTGTGAAGGCAAAGGAAATTTGGATACTTTGATTGATATGTACGAAGGTACCGACTCCATCAAGGAATCCAAGTTGGATGTGCTTCAAAGTCAACTTGACAAGTTCAAGATGAAGGATGGTGAAGGTGTCGCTGAAATGTACTCTAGTCTTGCTCTCATCACAAATGAGATTGCCGGCTTAGGAAGTGAAGAGATGACCGACAGATTCATCATCAAGAAAATCCTAAGAGCCTTGGAACGAAAATATGACACCGTGTGCACTTTGATCCAAATGATGCCCAATTACAAAGATCTCAAGCCAACGGAAGTCATTGGAAGAATTGTTGCTCATGATATGTCACGCAAGGATAAAGAAGAGCTTCACAACAAGTCTACTGGTGCTTACAAAGCCACATGTGACAATCTAACATCATCTAGTGAGAAACAAGTCTTCAATGAAGAATTGAGCGTGATGGTGAAGAACTTCAACAAGTTCTACAAGAATATAAGCAAAGAGAGAAACTCCAAATCAAGGTCCTACAATGACAAAAGATCTTCAAGCTGTGATCGGAATTGCTACAATTGTGGAGGACCAGGACACTACTCCAATGAGTGTACGACTACACACAAAAGAAGAGAAGACTCACCTAAAAGGAGGAGTAGAAGAGAAGATTCACCACCAAGAGAGAGAAGGTGTAGAGATGACCGTTATGTAGTGTCGACATCCTGGGAACGGGGGTACCCAGACTTGCGTGCCTGCGGCCCGTGACATGGCTCCATCAGCGGCCTGGTACGGCCCAACTTCAGCAACCATGACTCAAGACCCTCGCAAGGGGCCAAGCCTCGCGAGGCGGGAGACAACAAGACCTCCCTGGGGGCAGTCTCTCTAGGCTGGCTCCCGAGGAGCAGAGATATCTAAGCAAGGTGCATCTCGCGTGGTTCATGTGACGTGATCCATGACGGCCAAGGCCAGGCGGGCGCCAGCGGGCGCAGTGTACTAGTTTCCTCTTTGGTGCTAAGAGGGAAAGTGCAGGCGTGGAGTCCCGACGGATCAGGCGAAGGTTTCCATATCGCTGCAACAAGACCAAGGACTGTTAGGGCGGCAGAATGGAGGCCATCGTGGAGCCCGGCGTGGCGTCACCACTAGAGCCTTTGACAGGTGAAGACCACTTTTGTCAGGATAACTTGTACTAATTGTTCCCCTTCAAATTTGGCCATTGTGGGATCCCTTCTCGCCGATATTTGGAAAGAGGACCAAGGCCACTATAAATAGGACCTAGCCACCACCATAGAGAGGGATCCGATCATCTGATCTAACCTAAGACACCACAAGCTCATCCGAGCCCAAGAACACCTCTCCTCCGGAGGCTATTCATCCCTTGTACTAGTTCATCCTGAGCCATACAAGGCAATCCACCACACACACTGGAGTAGGGTATTACACGACAAGGTGGCCCGAACTAGTATAATCCTCTGTGTCCATTATTCTTTGAGTTTGTCGAGCTAGGCTGTGGAACCGTAGGGCGAGTGCGCTGGGGAGAGTGTGTTCTTTGTGCACACCCCAGAGTTCGAACCTCTCAAGGGTTTAAGGAACCCGAAATCCGACATTTGGCATGCTAGGTAGGGGTGCGCTCAAGCCTCCCTTCCATCTCAGCTCACCGCCGCCAAACAACCCCGATGGTCGATGATGTGAGGGCTCAAGCCGACCGCTGGGCTTCCTGGCCCGTGCAGGCGGCCCCGACCGCCCAGGAGGACTAAACTCCACGTTTCAGGCAGCCCGCACGCCGCCCAGCATCGCAGGACGCGGACAGCATGGACCGGCGCCTCCCTCTCTCACACCATGGCGCGCGTGTGTCGCGCCGCGCTCGCCGAACTACACTGCAGCAACGGCGCCATACACCAAGCAAGAGCAGGCGAACACGCGGGCCACACTCATCGTGGCCCGGGAGCTGCTACAGTGTAGGTTGGCTGAGGGCGGCCGCAATGTGCTGCTAGAGCGTGTCGACGAACTACTGGACGCAGCTTGCAGAGATACGCCACCTTTGTGCACTATGCCCACGCCTCAGGTTGTGGCGGAAGCGCGTGCATCGACCCGGCGAGCACGCGCGTCCTCTGGAGCGCTAGGGGGTCAAAAGGCACCAGCATGGACCCTGGCGTAGCACCGTCACCAGGAGCGGCAGCGGCATGCAGTCTGTCGCGAGGACATGATGAGATGTCACCCAGCTGCTACCAGGGCCAGGGCCACGGTTAGTGGCTCAAGGCGCGAGGCACCCTAGCGATGGTTCTGGTGGAGCATCCACGGAGGCATACGTGCCTCGCATGGTGAACCTGGAGAACGCCCCGAGGGAAGGCCTTGAGTCGTTTACTGGGCCAGGATGGGACGACGGTACGCACGGGGCGGAGGCCGCCACGAGTGCCCCGAAGGCTTCACCGACCGCTTCAGCGACGACTACGGCAGGGTACGGCCAGTAACTCGGGGGTAGGTGTATACTAACCATGGGCTGCAGGAGAACCAGCCCGTAGCGGTAATCGGAGATCCCAGAGCGGCAGGTCCGCTCCCGGCGGGGGTGGCGCACTGGGGGCTGCGCGGGGGGAGCCAGGAGCCAGAGCCTTCCCAAGTTGCATGGAGCAAGGCGCAGCACAGAGGTGGGTCCTCTGCCAGGGGAGGCGCCGAAGGGCCCTTTCCCCCGGCAGAGGGCCCGATGTTGCCGAGGGCGCCGCTAGCGTCCTCCTTGCCCCTTGGTCTTGTCCTGGTTTCCGGACGCACCAACGGTGGTTGGGAGCGGCGCAGGGCGGGGCCCTCGCCTCGCGATATGAATCAAGGCTCATGCCTGTGAAGGTCTCCGCCTGTGAAACTCTCACGTAATAATGAGTGGGGTTGTACACGCCCTGGAGTCTCCGAAGAGCCGCCTTCGGGCCTCGGGGGCTCCCGCCCACGTCCTATTGGAAGCACCATGCTTCGCGCTGGCAGTCGACACTGTCCCCCAATGACTATGCTCACATCCAGTGAATACATTTAGCTCCACGCTGGTGGAAGACAAGAAGACTAGCTAGGTGCCGGACGTGTCCATTTGCTTTCGGCCCCTTTTCTATAACTCGATTCGTTGTGCTTTTTGAATTAGACTTGGAGTCTATTTTTCTTTCAAGCTTGAGGGGAATCTTCTCGTGTTTGTGTCGATTTCTTGTGTTTTGGTTGCATGTTTTGTTTCGGGGCTCATGTCCGCCACCCCTCCCCTAGCGCGCAGCTTGTAGGCGGAACTAGGTGTACTACAGGCATGTCACCCCCCCCCCTCGGGCAAGCTCGCTAGCGGTGAGCGCCCCAGGATCAGGAGTACCAATGCCACAGTGTTGCCGCACGAGCACCCTGCCTTGCCCTAGCATTCGCTTCTCACGAGGCCCCCTCGGGCGAATCGGCAGGCCCCTCAGGAGGCCTTAAATCCGGTGGGCCACCAAGAGGCAACCCTCGGGAGGAAGACGCACCGGCCACCTCAGGATGCACTCAAGCCTACTGGGATCAAGATGAGTCCCAGCTGCAACCCAGCTCAGGAACTCACGGGCCCACAAGGCAAGTTTCCAAATCTAGCTTCAAGGAAGAATATTAATTTACAAACGCAAAGGGGGGTGGCACCCCCCACCAAAATACTCTCACACCCTGCGGGGCCGTGTCCAAGTCCTTGTATACAGGTTCTTGAAGGAAATATGCCCTAGAGGCAATAATAACGTTGTTATTTGTATTTCCTTATATCATGATAAATGTCTTTTATTCATGCTAGAATTGTATTAACCGGAAACTTAGTACATGTGTGGATACATAGACAAAACAGTATGTCCCTAGTATGCCTCTACAAGACTAGCTCATTGATCAAAGATGGTTATGTTTCCTAGCCATAGACATGAGTTGTCATTTGATCAATGAGATCACATCATTAGGAGAATGATGTGATGGACAAGACCCATCCGTTAGCATAGCACTATGATCGTTTAGTTTTTCTGCTATTGCTTTCTTCATGACTTATACATGTTCCTATGACTGAGATTATGCAACTCCCGAATACCGTAGGAACACCTTGTGTGCTATCAAACGTCACAACGTAACTGGGTGATCATAAAGATGCTCTACAGGTGTCTCCGAAAGTATTCGTGGTGTTGGCATAGATCAAGATTAGGATTTGTCACTCCGAGTGTCGGAGAGGTATCTCTGGGCCCTCTCGATAACACACATCACAATAAGCCTTGCAAGCAAAAGACTAATGAGTTAGTCACGAGATGATGTGCTACGGAACGAGTAAAGAGACTTGCCGGTAACGAGATTGAACTAGGTATAGAGATACCGACGATCGAATCTCAGGCAAGTAACATACCGTTGACAAAAGGAACAACGTATGTTGTTATGCGGTTCTGACCGATAAAAGATCTTCGAAGAATATGTAGGAGCCAATATGAACATCCAGGTTCCGCTATTGGTTATTGACCGGAGATGAGTCTCGGTCATGTCTACATAGTTCTCGAACCCGTAGGGTCCGCACGCTTAACGTTTGATGACGATCGGTATTATGAGTTTATGAGTTTTGATGTACCGAAGGTAGTTCGGAGTCCCGGATGAAATCACGGACATGACGAGGAGTCTCGGAATGTCCGAGACATAAAGATTGATATATTGGACGGCTATATTCGGACACCGGAAGTATACCGGAAAAGTTTCGGATTTATCGGGATTGCCGGAGGGGGTTACCGGAACCCCCTACGAGAGGGGATGGTCCATAGTGGGCCTAAAGGGAAAGAGAGAGGCAGCCCATAGGGCTGGCCGGCGCCCCCACCTAGGGTTCCTAGTTGGACTAGGATTGGGGGGGGGGGCGCCACCTCTCCTATTCCTTTCCCCCTTCTTCCTTTTGGTGAATCCTACTAGGAATAGGATTGCAATCCTATTCCTAGTAGGACTCCTTCCCTAGCCGCACCAGGAAGGGTCGGCCGGCCTCCCTCCCTTGCTCCTTTATATACGGGGGCAGGGGGGCACCCAAAGACACACAAGTTGAATTGTTTTAGCCGTGTGCGGTGCCCCCCTCCACAGAATCACACCTCGGTCATACCGTCGCGGAGCTTAGGCGAAGCCCTGCGCCATTAAACACATCATATCCGTCACCACGCCATCGTGCTGACAAAACTCTCCCGTGAAGCTCAACTGGATCAAGAGCTCGTGGGACGTCATCAAGTTGAACGTGTGCTGAGCGCGGAGGTGTTGTACGTTCGGTGCTTGATCGGTTGGATCGCGAAGAAGTTTGACAACATCAACCGCGTCACTTGCCGCTTCCGCTCCCGGTCTACGAGGGTACGTAGACACACTCTTCCCTCTCGTTGCTATGCATCTGGTAGATAGATCTTGCGTGATCGTAGGAAAATTTTAAAATACTACGTTCCCCAACAGTGGCATCATGAGCCAGGTGTATGCGTAGATGATATGCACGAGTAGAACACAATGAGTTGTGGGCGATACTAGTTATACTGCTTACCAGCATGTCATACTTTGCTTCGGCGGTATTGTGAGATGAAGCGGCCCGGACCGACATTACGCGTACGCTTACGCGAGACTGGTTTCACCGTTACAAGCACTCGTTGCTTAAAGGTGACTGGCGGGTGTCTGTCTCTCTCACTTTAGCTGAATCAAGTGTGGCTACGCCCGGTCCTTGTGAAGGTTAAAACAGCACATACTTGACGAAACATCGTTGTGGTTTTGTATGCGTAGGTAAGGACGGTTCTTGCTAAGCCCGTAGCAGCCACGTAAAACTTGCAACAACAAACTAGAGGACGTCTAACTTGTTTTTGCAGGGCATGTTGTGATGTGATATGGTCAAGACATGATGAGTTATACGGTTTTTGTATGAGATGATCATGTTTTGTAATGTTATCGGCAACTGGCAGGAGCCATATGGTTGTCGCTTTATTGTATGAAATGCAATCGCCATGTAATTGCTTTACTTTATCACTAAGCGGTAGCGATAGTCGTAGAAGCAATAGTTGGCGAGACGACAACGATGCTACGATGGAGATCAAGGTGTCGCGCCGGTGACGAAGGTGATCATGACGGTGCTTTGGAGATGGAGATCAAAAGCACAAGATGATGATGGCCATATCATGTCACATATTTTGATTGCATGTGATGTTTATCTTATTATGCTTCTTATTTTGCTTAGAACGACGGTAGCATTATAAGATGATCCCTTATTAAATTTCAAGGTATAAGTGTTCTCCCTGAGTATGCACCGTTGCGAAAGTTCGTCGTGCCGAGACACCACGTGATGATCGGGTGTGATAAGCTCTACGTTCAAATACAACGGGTGTAAGCCAGTTTTGCACACGCAGAATACTCGGGTTAAACTTGACGAGCCTAGCATATGCAGATATGGCCTCGGAACACTGGAGACCGAAAGGTCGAGCGTGAATCATATAGTAGATATGATCAACATAAGATGTTCACCATTGAAACTACTCCATCTCACGTGATGATCGGACATGGTTTAGTTGATTTGGATCACGTGATCATTTAGATGACCGGAGGGATGTCTATCTAAGTGGGAGTTCTTAAGTAATATGATTAATTGAACTTTAATTTATCATGAACTTAGTCCTGATAGTATTAGCATATCTATGTTGTAGATCAATATCTCGCGATGTTGCTCCACGTTTTTTTTCATATGTTCCTAGAGAAAACCAAGTTGAAAGATGTTAGTAGCAATGATGCGGACTAGGTTCGTGATCTGAGGATTATCCTCATTGCTGCACAGAAGAATTGTGTCCTTGATGCACCGCTAGGTGACAGACCTATTGCAGGAGCAGATGTAGACGTTATGAACGTTTTGACAAAAGCTCGGTATGATGACTACTTGATAGTTTAAGTGCACCATGCTTTACGGCTTAGAACCGGGACTTCAAAAACGTTTTGAACGCCACGGAGCATATAAGATGTTCCAAGAGTTGAAATTAGTATTTCATACTCATGCCCGTGTCGAGAGGTATAAGACCTCTGACAGTACTTTGCCTACAAGATGGAGGAGAATAGCTCAACCAGTGAGCATGTGCTCAGATTGTCTGGGTAGTACAATTGCTTGAATCAAGTGGGAGTTAATCTTCCAGATAAGATAGTAATTGACAAAGTTCTCTAGACACTATCACCAAGTTAGTAGAACTTCATGATGAACTATAATATGCAAGGGATGACGAAAGTAATTCCCGAGCTCTTCACGATGCTGAAATCGGCGAAGGTAGAAATCAAGAAAGAGCATCAAGTGTTGATGGTTAACCAGACCACTTGTTTCAAGTAAAGGGCAAAGGGATAGAAGGGGAACTTCAAGAAGAATGACAAGCAAGTTGTCACTCCCGTGAAGAAACCCAAAGCTAAACTCAAGCCTGAAACTAAGTGCTTCTACTGCAAAGGAAATGGTCACTAGAAGTGGAACTGCCCTAGATATTTGGCGGATAAGAAGGATGGCAAAGTGAACAAAGGTATATTTGATATACAGATTATTGATGTGTATTTTACTAATGTTCATAGCAACCCCTCGGTATTTGATATTGGTTCAGTTGCTAAAGAGTAGTAACTCGAAATAGGAGTTGCATAATGAACAGAAACTAGTTAAAGGATGAAGTAACGATATGTATTGGAAGTAGTTCCAAGATTGATATGATCACCATCGTACACTCCCTATACTTTCGGGATTAGTGTTAAACCTAAATAAGTGTTATTTGGTGTTTGTGTTGAGCATGAATATGATTTGATCATGTTTATTGCAATACGGTTATTCATGTAAGTTAGAGAATAATTGTTGTTCTGTTTACATGAATAAAACCTTCTATGGTCATACACCCAATGAAAATAGTTTGTTGGATCTCGATCGTGTGATACACATATTCATAATATTGAAGCCAAAAGATGCAAGGTTAATAATGATAGTGCAACTTATTTGTGGCACTGCCGTTTAGGTCATATTGGTGTAAAACGCATGAAGAGACTCCATAATGATGGACTTTTGGAATCACTTGATTATGAATCACTTGGTGCTTGCGAACCATGCCTCATGGGCAAGATGACTAAAACTCCGTTCTCCGGAACTATGGAGCGAGAAACAGATTTGTTGGAAATCATACATACTGATGTATGTGGGCCAATGAGTGTTGAAGCTCGTGGCGGGAATCGTTATTTTCTGACCTTCACTGATGATTTGAGCAGATATGGGTATATCTACTTAATGAAGCACAAGTCTGAAACATTTGAAAAGTACAAAGAATTTCAGAGTGAAGTGGAGAATCATTGTAACAAGAAAATAAGAGTTTCTACGATATGATTGTAGAGATAAAATATTTGAGTTAGCGAGTTTAGCCATCAGTAAAAACAATGTGAAATAGTTTCACTACTCACGCCACCTGGAACACCACAGTGTAATGGTGTGACCGAACGTCATAACCGTACTTTATTAGATATGGTGCGATCGATGATGTCTCTTACCGATCTACCACTATCGCTTTTGGGGTTATGCATTAGAGACAGCTACATTCACGTTAAATAGGGCACCATCTAAATCCGTGGAGATGACACCGTATGAACTGTGGTTTGACGATAAACCTAAGCTGTCATTTCTTTAAGTTTGGGACTGCGATGCTTATGTGAAAAAGTTTCAACATAATAAGCTCGAACCCAAATTGGAGAAGTAAATCTTCATAGGATACCCAAAAGAAAATGTTGGGTACACCTTCTATCACAGATCCGAAGGCAAGATATTCGTTGCTAAGAATGGATCCTTTCTAGAAAAAGAGTTTCTCTCGAAAGAAGTGAGTGGGAGGAAAGTAGAACTTGATGAGGTAATTGTACCTTCTCCCGGATTGGAAAGTAGTACATCACAGAAAATTGTTCCAGTGATTCCTACACCAATCAGTGAGGAAGTTAATGATAATGATCATGAAACTTCGGATCAAGTTTCTGCTGAACGTCGTAGATCAACCAGAGTACGTTCCGCACCAGAGTGGTACGGCAACCCAGTTCTGGAAATCATGTTACTAGACCATGATGAACCTACGAACTATGAGGAAGCGATGATGAGCCCAGATTCCGCAAAATGTCTTGAGGCCATAAAATCTGAGATGGGATCCATGTATGAGAACAAAGTGTGGACTTTGGTTGACTTGCCCGATGATCGGCAGGCCATCGAAAATAAATGGATCTTCAAGAGGAAGACTGACGCAGACGGTAATGTTACTGTTTACAAAGCTCGACTTGTTGCGAAAGGTTTTCGACAAGTTCAAGGAGTTGACTACGATGAGACTTTCTCACCTGTAGCGATGCTTAAGTCTGTCCGAATCATGTTAGCAATTGCCGCATTTTATGATTATGAAATCTGGCAAATGGATGTCAAAACTGCATTCCTGAATGGATATCTCAAAGAAGAGTTGTATATGATGCAACCAGAAGGTTTTGTCGATCCAAAAGGTGCTGACAAAGTATGCAAGCTCCAGTGATCCATCTATGGACTGGTGCAAGCATCTCGGAGTTGGAATATACGCTTTGATGAGGTGATCAAAGCATATGGTTTTATACAGACTTTTGGAGAAGCCTGTATTTACAAGAAAGTGAGTGGGAGCTCTGTAGCATTTCTAATATTATATGTAGATGACATATTGTTGATTGGAAATGATATAGAATTTCTGGATAGCATAAAAGGATACTTGAATAAAAGTTTTTCGATGAAAGACCTCGGAGAAGCTGCTTACATATTAGGCATCAAAATCTATAGAGATAGAGCAAGACGCTTAATTGGACTTTCACAAAGCACATACCTTGATAAGATTTTGAAGAAGTTCAAAATGGATCAGTCAAAGAAAGGGTTCTTGCCTGTTTTACAAGGTATGAAGTTGAGTAAGACTCAATGCCCGACCACTGCAGAAAAATATAGAGAGAATGAAAGTCATTCCCTATGCCTCAGCCATAGGTTCTATAAAGTATGCCATGCTGTATAGCAAACATGTTGTGTACCTTGCCATGAGTTTGTCAAGGGGGTACAATAGTGATCCAGGAGTAGATCACTGTACAGCGGTCAAAATTATCCTTAGTAACTGGATGACTAAGGAAAATGTTTCTCGATTATGGAGGTGATAAAGAGTTCGTCGTAAAGGGTTACGTCGATGCAAGCTTTGACACCAAATCCAGATGACTCTAAGTATCAATCTGGATAAGTATTGAAAGTGAGGGCAATTAGCTAGAGTAGCTCTATGCAGAGCATTGTAGACATAGAAATTTGCAAAATACATACGGATCTGAATGTGACAGACCCGTTGACTAAACTTCTCTCTCACAAGCAAAACATGATCACACCTTATTACTCTTGGATATTAATCACATAGCGATGTGAACTAGATTATTGACTCTAGTAAACCCTTTGGGTGTTGGTCACATGGCGATGTGAACTATGGGTGTTATTCACATAACGATGTGAACTATCAGTATTAAATCACATGGCGATGTGAGCTAGATTATTGACTCTAGTGCAAGTGGGAGACTGAAGGAAATATGCCCTAGAGGCAATAATAACATTGTTATTTGTATTTCCTTATATCATGATAAATGTCTTTTATTCATGCTAGAATTGTATTAACCGGAAACTTAGTACATGTGTGGATACATAGACAAAACAGTATGTCCCTAGTATGCCTCTACAAGACTAGCTCATTGATCAAAGATGGTTATGTTTCCTAGCCATAGACATGAGTTGTCATTTGATCAACGGGATCACATCATTAGGAGAATGATGTTATGGACAAGACCCATCCGTTAGCATAGCACTATGATCGTTTAGTTTTTCTGCTATTGCTTTCTTCATGACTTATACATGTACCTATGACTATGAGATTATGCAACTCCCGAATACCGTAGGAACACCTTGTGTGCTATCAAACGTCACAACGTAACTGGGTGATCATAAAGATGCTCTACAGGTGTCTCCGAAAGTATTCGTGGTGTTGGCATAGATCAAGATTAGGATTTGTCACTCCGAGTGTCGGAGAGGTATCTCTGGGCCCTCTCGATAACACACATCACAATAAGCCTTGCAAGCAAAAGACTAATGAGTTAGTCACGAGATGATGTGCTACGGAACGAGTAAAGAGACTTGCCGGTAACGAGATTGAACTAGGTATAGAGATACCGACGATCGAATCTCGGGCAAGTAACATACCGTTGACAAAAGGAACAACGTATGTTGTTATGCGGTTCTGACCGATAAAAGATCTTCGAAGAATATGTAGGAGCCAATATGAACATCCAGGTTCCGCTATTGGTTATTGACCGGAGATGAGTCTCGGTCATGTCTACATAGTTCTCGAACCCGTAGGGTCCGCACGCTTAACGTTTGATGACGATCGGTATTATGAGTTTATGAGTTTTGATGTACCTAAGGTAGTTCGGAGTCCCGGATGAAATCACGGACATGACGAGGAGTCTCGGAATGTCCGAGACATAAAGATTGATATATTGGACGGCTATATTCGGACATCGGAAGTATACCGGAAAAGTTTCGGATTTATCGGGATTGCCGGAGGGGGTTACCGGAACCCCCTACGAGAGGGGATGGTCCATAGTGGGCCTAAAGGGAAAGAGAGAGGCAGCCCATAGGGCTGGCCGGCGCCCCCACCTAGGGTTCCTAGTTGGACTAGGATTGGGGGGGGGGGGGGCGCCACCTCTCCTATTCCTTTCCCCCTTCTTCCTTTTGGTGAATCCTACTAGGAATAGGATTGCAATCCTATTCCTAGTAGGACTCCTTCCCTAGCCGCACCAGGAAGGGCCGGCCAGCCTCCCTTCCTTGCTCCTTTATATACGGGGGCAGGGGGGCACCCAAAGACACACAAGTTGAATTGTTTTAGCCGTGTGCGGTGCCCCCCTCCACAGAATCACACCTCGGTCATACCGTCGCGGAGCTTAGGCGAAGCCCTGCGCCGGTAAACACATCATATCCGTCACCACGCCGTCGTGCTGACGAGACTCTCCCGTGAAGCTCAACTGGATCAAGAGCTCGTTGGACGTCATCAAGCTGAACGTGTGCTGAACGCGGAGGTGCCGTACGTTCGGTGCTTGATCGGTTGGATCGCGAAGAAGTTCGACAACATCAACCGCGTCACTTGACGCTTCCGCTCCCGGTCTACGAGGGTACATAGACACACTCTTCCCTCTCGTTGCTATGCATCTGGTAGATAGATCTTGCGTGATCGTAGGAAAATTTTAAAATACTACGTTCCCCAACAGTTCTAGCAGACGAACTTGGGCTCAACTGGACGTCGAGCTCACAGTGGCGCCCTAGTCGCTCCCGTACGCGCTGCTAGCTCTATCGCCGGTGTCGCCTTCACCGTCGCCGACCACGCCGTCTTTGTCCACCGGGACCACCGCCTCGTCGTCTTCTGTGGCAAACGCCCTGACCAAGGCTTCCACGTGGACATCCACCCAGTGTGCCAGATTCTCCCGGACAGCCACGGGCACGAGGGCTATGGCGGCGTCGAAATCAAAGTGAGGGTCGAGGTTCTGAAGATGATTGAAGACGCGCGAGAACGCGTGCCCAAGGAGGCCACTACTCTTCTCCTTGATGATATTGCGAGCCCTCGCGGCCTCGCTCTCCAGGCGCGTCACGACTTCGATGAAGAAGCCAAGATGGCCAGCCTAATCCTCCACGTGGGGGTGAGGGATGCTCTCCTCGTAGATGGCCCCCAGCGCCCGGTTAGCCTTCTCCCGGAGACCCTGGAGCATGGGGGCATGCTCGTGCTGCAACAACTGTCGACGAGAAGCCTCATCTTTGTTCTGCTGCGCAAGAACCATAGCTTCATCAACTTGCCATTGGAGCAAGGCCCGGTTCCCCGCGTGGAGGTCAGCTCGACCTGAGCGGAGGACTGGGCTGCCGTGGTGGCCCTCTCGTGCTGCTCTGCCTCTTCTAGCCTCGTCCTGAGGGCAGCGGTTCTCCCATTAGCTTCTGACTACAAGAGCTTCAGCTTCAGGTTGTAGTCGTTGACAAGATCTGCAAGAGCCTTCGCCACCCTCCGATCGACCTCCTCCAGGACCTCGGCCTCGTGGGTAGAGACAGCATCCTCGGCGAGGATCATGTGGCACTCCATCATCTCCAGCCGCTCGTGCTCAAGGCTTGTCACACCCTGCATTTTGTAACATGTTATTTGTAACTTTGGAGCATGAAAATTTGGACTAGCAAAAATTTTTAGCATCATTGGCTTTTATTTGGAATTGAGTTTTCTTCATTTGCTTTTTCATGTGCTCAGTAAAGTCAACTATGATCTCTTGTAGATTTCATCCCCATACCCAAAACTTCTGCCCAATGATCATGCCAAGTGTTATATAACAGTATAGTATTTTCTTACAAAATTAATTTGGCCAAAAAGTATTTTATAAATTTAGTTTTCCAAAAACCCCTGAATTGAGATTTACACTGCAAGTACTTGATTTAGGGTGAGAAAATTATTTCAAAAGGTTTATTTGAGACCTAGTAGTCATAGGACTCCCAGAAACCACAAAGGTATAATTTTAAAAGTTATTTTCCTATTTTATTTAAAACCTTTTTCTTAAGGCCAGAAATGGTCTTTAATAAGGAAAAATTATTTAACTATTTCAAAAATATTTTCCAAAATTCAGAGAGACTCATAGGACATATATTGTCCATATATAAGAGTTTCAACACTTGGTTATGTTCAAAATAATGGGCTAAACCCTCTAAAACCCTTTCTGGATATTTCAAGCTTTTGAAATATTTACAAAGGAAACTTTCTCCAAAAATTCCAGGGAAATTCTATCATGTCATATATGACATATTTGATGATCTTGCCAAGTCCCATGCCTTGGGAAGCAAGAAAACATCCTCAAACCCCTTCATAACCATTCTGTCCATATTTGAAGTTTGAGCAACTTTTCATTGCCAAACTTGTCCAAATGCTCTGAAACTTGGTGCACATGCTAGAATGACCTAATAAGGCATCTTGACCAAATGGCACAAGATTTGGAATAGGGCAACTTGATCAGATCACCTCAAAACCCTTTCTGTTCAAATGCAAATTTGAACTACTTTACATTACCAACTTTTTATCTGGAGCTTCAAACTTTGTGAGCATGATCAATACCCAAAATGATGATGCTACACCAAGTGGTGCATCAAGGGGAGCTGATTAGCTTGACTCAATCAAGATGAAACTATTTCTGTTGATTTCTAGGGTTCACCAAAGTTACATTGGCTAGTTTCTTCAAATAAGCCCAAATTTGGTGAAGCACCCTATTTTCTCATGTCTTTCAACCCTGTCAAGTGCCATGTCAAGTAGAGTTCATTTACTTGACCAAACACTGATCAAACACCTTCTGCAGAATTGCTAAAACCTTCAACTTGATCACTTTTACTTTTCTCCATGGCCTCAACTTCTTACCACATGATCATTGAGTTACTAGCTACCACCAGTAACTTCCCCAGCACCCCAACTCCATGATTGAGGGGTGAAAGCCCTGTTTTACCTTGCTGGACAGCAGGTTTCCACCATTTCACCAGCACTCTCCCTCTCTCTCAACATCTCCAGGGCATCCAAGGCCTCAGGCCATTTCTTTACTCCTCCCTCAACGTGCTAGACACTGCTGGACACGCTAGCTTTGACCAGGACGGCGAGAGCGCGGCGATGCCAGCCAAACGCACGCTCTGGAGCGTGCAACAGTGCAGACCAGCACTGTAGCTTCGGCCAATCGGCCTCCCCCGACAGCCTCGGGCCTCCCCCTCGCGCCAGTCGAGGCCCCTCGACGTCCGCGACCTCCCCGGCACTGTCCCCCCTCCTCCTGCGCCCTCCAGTGGCCGTCGTCGCACGCGCGCTGGCCGCCCGCGGCGGCCACTCCTCTGTCTCGCATGCGCGCACGCTTCTGACGCTCCCCCGCTTCTCTTTCTCGCTCAGCTGGACGTGGAGCTCGTCCAGGAACTCCACGGACCCATTCCCCTGGCCTCTCGTGCGCTGTAGCCTCGAGCCGGAGCTCGCCGACGCACTGGACCACGGGCCTCCGTCGAGCCCCTATTTATAGCCCCTCCCGAGCCTCTCCAGCACCATCACCAGCCTCACTCCTCTCCACTGATCCCCCCAGCACCTCCAGTTCGACCCCAAGAGGTCCCAGTGCTCGGGATCGACCGGAGCGCCGCCGCGTCGGGCCGCCGGCGATCTCGTGGTACGGGCCTCCCCTGCCCCTCCTTTCACATGTTTCGGAACCGCCGTGCTCCACTGACCCTTTCCCCCTTGATTCCCCCTCCGTTTGCAGTCGGGAACGACCAGAGCATCAACCCTCCAACGAGCTTCCGCCGCCCCACCTCGCCGCCGGTGAACCGGACCTTCCCGCCGTGCCGCACCACCACCACAGCAACCGCGACACAACGCTGATTCCAACCCTGCCCTCCGTTGCCGTCGCCGTGGCCGTGGGGTTAGAGATGACAGGCGGGCCCTGCCTATCATCCCCTCACCTCTCTCCCCCTCCTCTGTGCCACTGACCCACGGGCCCCGCCCGTCAGGTTTAAAAACCTGACGCGCATGCGCAGGCTCCCGTGCGGCTGGTCCGATTCGTCTGGGCCGTGCACTGTGGCCTCCTCTGGCCCAGTGCACAGGACCCTTTTTCCTTTTCTTTTCTGTTAATGTTTTAAACATTTCTACAGAAAAGAATAATGTTTCAAATTAAATAATTCCAACTCCTAAAATCTTGTAATATTCCAACCTATTTAATGGTACTACTTTCACTCAAATCCATGAAACTTTGATGTATTGTTCAAATTTAAACTCAAATTTGGGCAGTAATACTCCTGTTCAAAAATCAATTGATTCTATTCTGTAACTCCAAAACTCCAACTAGGATTTTTCCCCATCTTAGAAATCCCTCTGGTATTTTATAAAAATGAGTTGACATTTTTCTGAGCACTTTGATTTTTCTGTTTTGTTTGTATTCTTATTTTCCCGTGGTTGTATTGCGACGTATAGATCCCGTATTTGACGAAGTTGCTGTGGAAGAAGAAGGAGAGGGACTTGAAGACTTTGAAGATCAAGCCAATCCAGGCAAGCAGCCCTTTGACCATGATACACTTGTCCTCGGAACCCGTTTGTTTCTGATGCATGATATTAGGGTTACGATGGTAACCTAGTTGATTCCACCACATGATGCATGCTTTATTGTTGATCTTGCTATGTGCTAGATGACATGCAAATAGATGGTCATGATGCTTGAATGATGCATGTGTGATTTTAACCTTCGTAGTTAAAATCTTTGCATGAACCCATCGGGTGCCCCTAATGCCCGAGGGTGATGATGTGTTAGGTCATCACTTGAGAAAGAAGTGATGTGCCGGTAATATCATGTGCATGGTGGAATGATGGATTAGATTTATGTGTGACTACCGTCCCAACCAAACATGTGCAACCACACTACCCCTTATGGGACGGGGCTTTATTGATTACTTAGGTCGATACTAGCATGGTGCCCGCATTACTAGTGACGGGAAGACCTGAGGTCTTTCCCGGGACGGGGTCGTGCTTGGATAGACGACCATGACTGTTTTCACAGGGCACCGGACACACCGTTGGTCCCTTCGGGTACGCGTGAACATTGAAATTAGGGCAAGTCCCGTGATCTATTGTTTGTACCCGAGGTCCGTGTACCAACGAGTGGACTCTATGTTAGTGTCGTCTAAGGAAAGGTAATGACCGGGTGCTTACCCCGGGTACTTGAGGTACCGCGGGTCGTGGATGACACGGAAGTTCCCCGGATCTTGTGGGTAAAGTGTACAACCTCTGCAGAGTGTAAAACTATTCGAATAGCCGTGTCCACGGTCATGGACAGTTGGGTGGTGCTACTTAAACTACGTCCAGAATTTTACTTCATTGGTGATGTTATGTGTGTGATAAGTCAAGGATGGTGACTTGACTCGATGAGTTGAATCTTATTCATGATGATATCGGTAACCTGTCTTCGAGGTTACGCGAGGTTATTGATGCATAAACTTGATGATAGCATATTGTTCTAGCTTTCTGCTAGATTGTTCATTATTGTTCCATTGCATTGTTACCACATCATGGGTTGCTTGCGAGTACATTCAAAGTACTCATTGGCTTGCCACTGGTTATTTAATTGGCCAGGCATGGAAGAACAGGAATATGAGGAAGAATTCTTTGGAGACGAACATGCGAACTAGGACGCTTTCCCAGTCAGAATGCCTGTAGGGTTAAGGCGGATGGCATGGGTTCTACCCGTTTATCGAAGACTTCCGCTACTTGAGTTATTTGCTATTCAGCCCGTGAGGCTCTATCTATGTAAGACTTGGCCATAATGGCCTTAATTCGTGTAAGACTATTTGTATGTATGTAAGACTCTTGTTATTTCAGCTTCTGTGTGTTCAGTGAGCATTGATCTCTGGGATCACTGTACACGTGCATTCGGTGATCTCGACTTCTAAGTCGGGGTCCCCATAGAGCTGGTATCAGAGCCATCCTGACTGTAGGAAGCCATAGTTAGCATGGGCGTTAGTTAGTTGAGACCCCTTTTTCAAAAAACCTTCTGAACCTCTCTTCTTTTCTAAACCTGAGATTTCATCAGCTTATTAACCCCTCCTATTCCACCTTTGTAGATGGCCGCTGTTCCCGAAGAGCACCTGACCACTGGGTTTCCCTTACTTCTCGAGGATAGCCTCCAGGAGTGTCAGTTCCGCCGAGCACCCATCCTCACCTACCTTGAGCATTGGGTGAGCGATACTGAGGTGGAATACCATGTGGAGGTGATCGTGAAGGCAAACGATCCTCCCACAAGTTGGTTCTTCGAGGGACTCCAGATGGCAACATTACCACTCGCTGTCGAGGCTGCTGCACTCAAGGCGTTAACCCGTCTCTGCGAGCTTCTTCTGGAGATGGCAGCCAAGATGGCAACTCGCTTCTTACCTTACCGGAAGGAAGGTGACGAAGAAAGCAGCGCACTAGCCCCTCCACTGAAGGAAGGACTCTTGCTTTGGTTCCATACCTACTTCAGTCTATGTGCCGACAGCTTGGCACAAGACTTGGCCTCGGAATCAATGAAGCTCCGAGAAGAACTTCACAAGACCAAGGAACTTCTTCGTCGAGCTCAAGAGAAGGCAAACAGGATCAAGAAGAAAGGAGCACCTTCTGGACAATCCGCTATCGCATATCGAGGCGGAAGACCCTCCGAGGATGTGTCTTCCAAGGGTGAAGAACCACCTCAGCGACGCCGGATGACAGCAAGGGAATATCGCAAGCTTTTCCCTGCACCACCGACGAAGCACCCTCGTATCCAACTCCTCCACTCCCCCACTCCCTCAAGCGACAAGGGAGCCCAGACAGATGAAGACAAGGAGGAAGACCCAGAAGAGCCGGAATACGCGACCGAGCATTCCGCCGCTTAGGCATTATTCGCTACTCGGATATGCCAGTTGTAACCCCTACGGTAGGATAGGTCGTGTAACCCCTATGCGCAGTCGAGTCCTTGTATGGTTCATATGAAACCATCTAGTGTTTGCTTTTGTTGTGTCTGGATGTATGTCGTATTCTTCCTTCAGGAATGTGTAGACGACTACATCACCCATTTGGATTTTAATGAATGAGTTTTGGCCTTTCGGCCCTTGCATGATTTGAATTAGTGTCACACCCACCCCCTTACTAGGCACCCATCTATCTTGCTTTCCCTCTTCCGAGTCATGAGACCTTTTACCGCTCCAACAGGATGCCTGTTGTAACTCGTACTGGTACCTCTACCCAGCAGCCCGAAGCCGGAGCATCCTCTCAGCCAGAGGCAGGCCACGACCAAACCAACGACCAAGCTCCACCACCACCTCCTCCAAGCATGGATATGGCTCAGCTTCTCCAAGCTTTCCGAGAGGAACGCCAAGCCAACACTGCAGCTCTCCAGCTGATTGCTCAAGCTGTCACCAACAACCGCCAGCCGGCGGGGAATGGCAATGGACGTTCCACGTTGGCAGAGTTCAAGAAGCATGCACCGCCAACCTTCATCGAGACTGCTGAACCCCTGGATGCAGATGACTGGGTCCGTTCCATTGAGGAAATCCTGGAACTAGTCGGATGCACCGAAGATCGCGAGAAGGTGGCTTATGCAGCCCACTGCCTCGGGGGAACTGCTAGAGCTTGGTGGGATGGATTCAAGGTCATGCATGCTGAACAAGACATCACTTGGGTTAACTTCAAGGCAGAATTCCGCAAGGCCCACATTCCTTCCGGAATCATGGCTATCAAAAAGTGTGAGTTCCGAGCCCTGAAGCAAGGAAGTGGCACTGTCAAGGAGTACATGCAGATGTTCAGTGTTCTGTCAAGGTATGCCCCTGAGGATGTCAGCACTGATGCTGCCAAAAGGGAGCGCTTCATGGAAGGCCTCAATCAGACTCTGCAATACTCGCTTGTCGTGTGCGACTGCCCGTCTTTCCCTGACCTGGTGAACAAGGCACTTATGCTTGAAGACAAGCGGCGTGCTTTGGAAGACACTCGCAAGCGCAAGTTGGTCAGTAAGGGAAGTTCCAGCAACCAGAAGCCTCGTCCATGGCAGTCAGCCCCGGCCAAGCCAACCTATCAGCAACCAAGAGCTCCTGCACCTCGTGCCAATCCTCAGCCTCAGCAGTATGCCAACCCCAGGCCAGCCTTCAACCCCAACACCAATGGTGGCAACAAGATCAACACTCCAAACCAAGTCACTTGCTTTGGATGTGGTCAGCCCGGACACATCTCAAGGGTGTGCCCCAACAAGAAGCCTGATGCCCCGCGCCCCAATGCGCAGAACCAGGGACAAGGCCGTGGAATGCCACCAAGGAACCCAGCTCCTCGCAATACACCGAACTATGGGAAGGGGCGTGTGAATCACGTCACTGCCGAAGAAGCCCAGGAAGACCCGGACGTCGTGCTGGGTACGTTCCTTGTCAACTCAGCACCTGCAACTGTCTTGTTTGATTCTGGAGCAACGCATTCATTTGTCACTCAAAGATTTGCATTAAAAAGTGGCATGATCCCTACACCCCTGAATAACCCTATGGTGGTACAAACCCCCGGAGCCGAGATGAGAGCCAAGATAGGCTGTAAAGGAGTCAGTATTACCATTAACGGCGTAGACTTCCTAGCAGACCTTATCATCCTGAGATTGCAAGGCTTGGATGTGATCTTAGGGATGGATTGGCTCAGAAAGCACCAAGGCTTGTTAGACTGTGCCAATCGGACAGTCACTGTGACCAATGACCAAGGAGTCGAAGTCAAGTTTGCTCCCAACTCCTCTTCCGCTCAAGCCGCTAAAGTCAACTGTCTGTCTGAAGTTGGGCTAGATCAAGTACCGGTGGTATGTGAGTATCCTGATGTCTTCCCGGATGAACTACCGGGAATGCCCCCTGACCGTGACATTGAGTTCATCATCGAACTCGTGCCCGGAGCAGGACCCATCTATAAGAAGCCTTATAGAATGGGGACGGAAGAATTAGCCGCGTTGAAGAAGCAACTAGAAGAGCAGCTAAGGAAGGGATTTATCCGCCCAAGTGCCTCCCCTTGGGGATCTCCTGTTCTGTTTGTGGCAAAGAGGGACGGTACCATCCACTTATGCATTGACTATCGTTCCCTCAATTAAGTTACAATCAAGAACAAGTATCCACTTCCCAAGATCGAAGATCTGTTTGATCAACTCAGTGGAGCCAAGGTATTCTCCAAGATCGACCTCAGATCTGGGTATTACCAGCTGAAGATCAGACCCCAAGATATTCCGAAGACGGCATTCGTAACCAGATATGGCCTGTACGTGTGCACAGTCATGTCTTTTGGGTTAACCAATGCCCCGGCCTACTTCATGTATCTCATGAATAAAGTCTTCATGGAATATTTGGACAAATTTGTTGTTGTCTTCATTGATGACATTCTTGTGTTCTCGAAGTCGGAGGAAGAGCATGAGCAGCATCTGAGGATGGTCCTAGACAAGCTTCGTGAGCACCAACTGTATGCCAAATTCAGCAAGTATGAGTTCTTGCTGCATAAAGTTGGATTCTTAGGTCATGCCTTGACCGAGGAAGGATTATCTGTTGATCCTGCAAAGATCAAAGCTGTGACCCAATGGCAATCTCCAACGACCGTCAAGGAAGTCAGAAGCTTCCTCGGATTAGCGGGCTATTACCGCAAGTTCGTGGAAGGATTCTCTAGCATTGCACGACCAATGACTCAGCTCCTCAAAAAGGACCAGAAGTTCGAGTGGACGCCAAAATGCGAAGAGAGCTTCCAAGAGCTCAAGAAGACATTGACCACCGCCCCAGTTCTGGCAACACCTGATATTCACAAGGAGTTCGTGATATATTGTGATGCCTCTCGGACCGGATTGGGAAGCGTTCTGATGCAAGAAGGCCGCGTCATAGCATACCTCTCCAGGCAGCTACGACCCCATGAGGAGAACTACGCTACTCACGATCTTGAGCTAGCGGCAGTTGTTCATGCCTTGAAGACATGGCGGCATTACCTCCTAGGGAAACGGTGTGAGATTAACACAGACCACAAAAGTCTGAAGTACATTTTCACCCAAAAGGAGTTGAACATGAGGCAGCGGAGATGGTTGGAACTCATCAAAGACTATGACCTCAGTGTTCAGTATCACCCTGGGAAGGCTAACGTGGTGGCTGATGCCTTAAGCAAGAAGGCTTGCTCTTTGAATGCCATTATTCAAGAAAGACAGCCAGCCTTGTTTAAGGAGATCGAACAATTCAGTTTGGAATTGGTTACCCCTGGATTTCTGGATCATTTGGAAGTCAGACCGACCCTGATGGACGACGTCAAGAAGGCACAAGATGGACACGCAAGCATTGAAGGCATCAAGAAGAAGATGAAGCTGGGCAAGGCCCCAGGATTCTCCGAAGACGAGCACGGGATTGTTTGGTACAAAGGTCGTCTCTGCGTACCAAACAACACCGAGCTGAAGACGCTGATTCTGCAAGAAGCCCACGACACTCCGTATTCCATCCACCCCGGAGGAACCAAGATGTACCAAGACTTGAAGGCACGATTCTGGTGGCACGGTATGAAGAGAGAGATTGCAACCTATGTTGCAAAGTGTGATGTGTGCCAAAGGGTCAAGGCTGAATATCAGCGACCCGCTGGATTGCTTCAACCACTCAAGGTTCCTGAGTGGAAGTGGGATAAAGTCGGAATGGACTTCATCACTGGATTACCAAGGTCAAATAGAGGACATGACTCTATCTGGGTCATAGTCGATCATTTGACCAAGGTGGCCCACTTCATTCCTGTCAAGACCACTTATGATGGCAACCGGCTGGCAGCTCTCTACATCGACCGAATCGTAAGTCTTCACGGCGTTCCCAAGGAGATTGTGTCAGATCGAGGAACCCAGTTCACCTCAAGGTTCTGGAAGAAGTTCCAAGAAGCCTTGGGAACCAAGTTGTCTTTCAGCACAGCTTTCCACCCACGGACCGGAGGTCAAACAGAGCGAGTCAATCAGATTCTCGAAGACATGCTCCGAGCCTGTGTCCTGGCGTATGGAGCCAAGTGGGAAGACTGTCTCCCTTTTGCCGAGTTCTTCTATAACAATAGTTACCAGTCAAGCCTTCAGATGGCACCATTTGAGGTGTTGTACGGACGCAGATGTCGCACACCCCTCAACTGGTCAGAGACTGGAGAGGGACTAGTCTTTGGACCGGATAATCTCCGCGCAGCAGAAGAGCAAGTCCAACTAGTCAGAGAGCGATTAAAGGCAGCCAAGTCAAGGCAGAAGAGTTATGCTGACACTCGACGCCGAGACATGAGTTTCCGTGTCGGGGATCATGTGTACCTGCGGGTAACCCCTCTGAAGGGAACCAAGCGTTTCCATGTCAAGGGGAAGCTCGCACCAAGGTTCATTGGACCCTTTGAGATCACTGCACGACGAGGAGAAGTGGCTTATCAGTTGGAACTACCACCTGAGCTATCCGATGTGCACAATGTGTTCCATGTGTCACAACTCCGAAAATGTCTCCAAGTTCCAGACCAGCCCAATCTCTACAAGGATGTGGATCACCAAGCCATTGATCTGCAGCCTGATTTGACCTACCGCGAGAAGCCCATTCGTATTCTGGACGAAGCAGAACGACGTACGCGAAGTCGTACCATCAAGTACTTCAAGGTCCAGTGGAGCAACCACACCGAAGCAGAAGCAACCTGGGAACGAGAAGCCTATCTTAGATCCAAGTTTCCCGACCTCTTTTAAGCCCTAGTTTAGGAATCTCGGGGACGAGATTCTTGTAAGGGGGCTAGGTCTGTCACACCCTGCATTTTGTAACATGTTATTTGTAACTTTGGAGCATGAAAATTTGGACCAACAAAAAATTTTAGCATCATTGGCTTTTATTTGGAATTGAGTTTTCTTCATTTGCTTTTTCATGTGCTCAGTAAAGTCAACTATGATCTCTTGTAGATTTCATCCCCATACCCAAAACTTCTGCCCAATGATCATGCCAAGTGTTATATAACAGTATAGTATTTTCTTACAAAATTAATTTGGCCAAAAAGTATTTTATAAATTTAGTTTTCCAAAAACCCCTGAATTGAGATTTGCACTGCAAGTACTTGATTTAGGGTGAGAAAATTATTTCAAAAGGTTTATTTGAGACCTAGTAGTCATAGGACTCCCAGAAACCACAAAGGTATAATTTTAAAAGTTATTTTCCTATTTTATTTAAAAGCTTTTTCTTCAGGCCAGAAATGGTCTTTAATAAGGAAAAATTATTTAACTATTTCAAAAATATTTGCCAAAATTCAGAGAGACTCATAGGACATATATTGTCCATATATAAGAGTTTCAACACTTGGTTATGTTCAAAATAATGGGCTAAACCCTCTAAAACCCTTTCTGGATATTTCAAGCTTTTGAAATATTTACAAAGGAAACTTTCTCCAAAAATCCCAGGGAAATTCTATCATGTCATATATGACATATTTGATGATCTTGCCAAGTCCCATGCCTTGGGAAGCAAGAAAACATCCTCAAACCCCTTCATAACCATTATGTCCATATTTGAAGTTTAAGCAACTTTTCATTGCCAAACTTGTCCAAATGCTCTCAAACTTGGTGCACATGCTACAATGACCTAATAAGGCATCTAGACCAAATGGCACAAGATTTGGAATAGGGAAACTTGATCAGATCACCTCAAAACCCTTTCTGTTCAAATGCAAATTTGAACAACTTTACATTACCAACTTTTTATCTGGAGCTTCAAACTTTGTGAGCATGATCAATACCCCAAATGATGATGCTACACCAAGTGGTGCATCAAGGGGAGATGATTAGCTTGACTCAATCAAGATGAAACTGTTTCTGTTGATTTCTAGGGTTCACCAAAGTTACATTGGCTAGTTTCTTCAAATAAGCCCAAATTTGGTGAAGCACCCTATTTTCTCATGTCTTTCAACCCTGTCAAGTGCCATGTCAAGTAGAGTTCATTTACTTGACCAAACACTGATCAAACACCTTCTGCAGAATTGCTAAAACCTTCAACTTGATCACTTTTACTTTTCTCCATGGCCTCAACTTCTTACCACATGATCATTGAGTTACTAACTACCACCAGTAACTTCCCCAGCACCCCAACTCCATGATTGAGGGGTGAAAGCCCTGTTTTACCTTGCTGGACAGCAGGTTTCCACCATTTCACCAGCACTCTCCCTCTCTCTCAGCATCTCCAGGGCATCCAAGGCCTCAGGCCATTTCTTTACTCCTCCCTCAACGTGCTAGACACTGCTGGACACGCTAGCTTTGACCAGGACGGCGAGAGCGCGGCGATGCCAGCCAAACGCACGCTCTGGAGCGCGCAACAGTGCAGACCAGCACTGTAGCTTCGGCCAATTGGCCTCCCCCGACAGCCTCGGGCCTCGCCCTCGCGCCAGTCGAGGCCCCTCGACGTCCGCGACCTCCCCGGCGCTGTCCCCCCTCCTCCTGCGCCCTCCAGTGGTCGTCGTCGCACGCGCGCTGGCCGCCCGCGGCGGCCACTCCTCTGCCTCGCACGCGCGCACGCTTCTGACGCTCCCCCGCTTCTCTTTCTCCCTCAGCTGGATGTGGAGCTCGTCTAGGAACTCCACGGACCCATTCCCCTGGCCTCCCGTGCACTGTAGCCTCGAGCCGGAGCTCACCGGCGCACTGGACCACGGGCCTCCGTCGATCCCCTATTTATAGCCCCTCCCGAGCCTCTCCAGCACCATCACCAGCCTCACTCCTCTCCACTGATCCCCCCAGCACCTCTAGTTCGACCCCAAGAGGTCCCAGTGCTCGGGATCGACTGGAGCGCCGCCGCGTCGGGCCACCGGCAATCTCGTGTTACGGGCCTCCCCTGCCCCTCCTTTCACCTATTTCGGAACTGACGTGCTCCACTGACCCTTTCCCCCTTGATTCCCCCTCCGTTTGCAGTCGGGAACGACCAGAGCATCAACCCTCCGACGAGCTTCCGCCGCCCCACCTCGCCGCCGGTGAACCGGACCTTCCCGCCGTGCCGCACCACCACCACAGCAACCGCGACACAACGCTGATTCCAACCCTGCCCTCCGTTGCCGTCGCCGTGGCCGTGGGGGTTAGAGATGACAGGCGGGCCCCGCCTGTCATCCCCTCACCTCTCTCCGCCTCCTCTGTGCCACTGACCCACGGGCCCCGCCCATCAGGTTTAAAAACCTGACACGCGCGCCCAGACTCCCGTGCGGTGGGCCGATTCGTCTGGGCTGTGCACTGTGGCCTCCTCTGGCCCAGTGCACAGGACCCTTTTTCCTTTTCTTTTCTGTTAATGTTTTAAACATTTCTACAGAAAAGAATAATGGTCCAAATTAAATAATTCCAACTCCTAAAATCTTGTAATATTCCAACCTATTTAATGGTACTACTTTCACTCAAATCCATGAAACTTTGATGTATTGTTCAAATTTAAACTCAAATTTGGGCAGTAATACTCCTGTTCAAAAATCAATAGATTCTATTCTGTAACTCCAAAACTCCAACTAGGATTTTTTTTCCCATCTTAGAAATCCCTCTGGTATTTTATAAAAATGAGTTGACATTTTTCTGAGCACTTTGATTTTTCTATTTTGTTTGTATTATTATTTTCCCGTGGTTGTATTGCAACGTATAGATCCCGTATTTGACGAAGTTGCTGTGGAAGAAGAAGGAGAGGGACTTGAATACTTTGAAGATCAAGCCAATCCAGGCAAGCAGCCCTTTGACCATGATACACTTGTCCTCGGAACCCGTTTGTTTCCGATGCATGATATTAGGGTTACGATGGTAACCTAGTTGATTCCACCACATGATGCATGCTTTATTGTTGATCTTGCTATGTGCTAGATGACATGCAAATAGATGGTCATGATGCTTGAATGATGCATGTGTGATTTTAACCTTCGTAGTTAATATCTTTGCATGAACCCATCGGGTGCCCCTAATGCCCGAGGGTGATAATGTGTTAGGTCATCACTTGAGAAAGAAGTGATGTGCCGGTAATATCATGTGCATGGTGGAATGATGGATTAGATTTATGTGTGACTACCGTCCCAACCAAACATGTGCAACCACACTACCCCTTATGGGACGGGGCTTTATTAATTACTTAGGTCGATACTAGCATGGTGCCCGCATTACTAGTGACGGGAAGACCTGAGGTCTTTCCCGGGACGGGGTCGTGCTTGGATAGACGACCATGACTGTTTTCACAGGGCACCGGACACACCGTTGGTCCCTTCGGGTACACGTGAACATTGAAATTAGGGCAAGTCCCGTGATCTATTGTTTGTACCCGAGGGCCGTGTACCAACGAGTGGACTCTATGTTAGTGTCGTCTAAGGAAAGGTAATGACCGGGTGCTTACCCCGGGTACTTGAGGTACCGTGGGTCGTGGATGACACAGAAGTTCCCCGGATCTTGTGGGTAAAGTGTACAACCTCTGCAGAGTGTAAAACTATTCGAATAGCCGTGTCCACGGTCATGGACAGTTGGGTGGTGCTACTTAAACTATGTCCAGAATTTTACTTCATTGGTGATGTTATGTGTGTGATAAGTCAAGGATGGTGACTTGACTCGATGAGTTGAATCTTATTCATGATGATATCGATAACCTGTCTTCGAGGTTACGCGAGGTTATTGATGCATAAACTTGATGATAGCATATTGTTCTAGCTTTCTGCTAGATTGTTCATTATTGTTCCATTGCATTGTTACCACATCATGGGTTGCTTGCGAGTACATTGAAAGTACTCATTGGCTTGCCACTGGTTATTTAATTGGCCAGGCATGGAAGAACAGGAATATGAGGAAGAATTCTTTGGAGACGAACATGCGAACTAGGACGCTTTCCCAGTCAGAATGCCTGTAGGGTTAAGGCGGATGGCATGGGTTCTACCCGTTTATCAAAGACTTCCGCTACTTGAGTTATTTGCTATACAGCCCGTGAGGCTCTATCTATGTAAGACTTGGCCATAATGGCCTTAATTCGTGTAAGACTCTTTGTATGGATGTAAGACTCTTGTTATTTCAGCTTCTGTGTGTTCAGTGAGCATTGATCTCTGGGATCACTGTACACGTGCATTCGGTGATCTCGACTTCTAAGTCGGGGTCCCCATAGAGCTGGTATCAGAGCCATCCTGACTGTAGGAAGCCATAGTTAGCATGGGCGTTAGTTAGTTGAGACCCCTTTTTCAAAAAACCTTCTGAACCTCTCTTCTTTTCTAAACCTGAGATTTCATCAGCTTATTAACCCCTCCTATTCCACCTTTGTAGATGGCCGCTGTTCCCGAAGAGCACATGACCACTGGGTTTCCCTTACTTCTCGAGGATAGCCTCCAGGAGTGTCAGTTCCACCGAGCACCCATCCTCACCTACCTTGAGCATTGGGTGAGCGATACTGAGGTGGAATACCATGTGGAGGTGATCGTGAAGGCAAACCATCCTCCCACAAGTTGGTTCTTCGAGGGACCCCAGATGGCAACATTACCACTCGCTGTCGAGGCTGCTGCACTAAAGGCGTTAACCCGTCTCCGCGAGCTTCTTCCGGAGATGGCAGCCAAGATAGCAACTCGCTTCTTACCTTACCGGAAGGAAGGTGATGAAGAAAGCAGCGCACTAGCCCCTCCACTGAAGGAAGGACTCTCGCTTCGGTTCCAAACCTACTTCAGTCTATGTGCCGACAGCTTGGCACAAGACTTGGCCTCGGAATCAATGAAGCTCCGAGAAGAACTTCACAAGACCAAGGCACTTCTTCGTTGAGCTCAAGAGAAGGCAAACAGGATCAAGAAGAAAGGAGCACCTTCTGGACAATCCGCTATCGCATATCGAGGCGGAAGACCCTCCGAGGATGTGTCTTCCAAGGGTGAAGACCCTCCGAGGCGCCCGAAGTTGATGGCCACCTTCAACCAATGCCATTCGTCCACCAGCCGGAGCTCCTCCGCCTCTAGATGGACATCCACGTCGACAAGCTCATCCTCGAGCCGGCTCAGCGTGCCGATTGCATCCCAGAGAAGCTAGTGGCGAACCGCTCTGTGTCCGCGTACGAACTTGAATGCGTGGCCGGGCCCGTCCTCCAGGTCGTCGATCGCGGAGAAGCTCGAGATGGCATGACATCCTCCGGCAAGGGGCTGGAAGCCGGCGCCTTACCTACTACCGCCCGGGCCTCGGCGGAGGCGCTGCAGGACGAGGCCGGGCAGCTCGATGATGAGGCCGGGGCTGGAGCCGCCCAGCTGCGGGAGACGAACAATGGAGGGGCCCTCGGCACGCCTCCAACGCTCCAAGCGGGGCCACGAAGGAGGGACAACAGGAACACCGAGTCCATGCCCTAGGGCAGCGTGTTCACCTCCTCCGCAAGCCTCGCGCCACCGACAGCGTCCCGGTGGGGCGAACTAAAGGCCAACGAGAAGCCCTGAAGGGGCGGTGGACGCTCCTCAGGAGATTCTGCCTCTCCGGTTGATGGGGACTTGAAGAATCGGGGTCGGGAAGGAAAACAGCACTCAGGAAATCTCGGAGATAAGATACTTACTCGTTGTTGGCTATGTACTTCCTCTATTTCAGCATCCGGTAGGCATCACCATTATAGCTTAGAGGCGCCTTCCTCCCGCGGAGAGCCCTGAAGTTCAAACGGAGCTGGCCAAAGCCCTGGGCGCGATCACCGTCGCCTGGGGCAGCATCCGGGGCTCCCGAGTGGGCGACCTCGGGAGCCTCGGTCTGCAGTGACTCACCAGGCGCGGCCTCAGGACAGCTCGCCCGTGCCTTGGGGGCCGGTGCCTCTGGAGCCGCAGCGCACACCGCTTCTTCAGCAGCCGCCCCGTCGGCGTCCGACGACGCCCGCCTCCCTGCATCCGCTCCTAAGGTGGGCACTGAGGGGACCACAGGCGAGAGGACCAAGGGGATGGGCTCTCGCGGGGTCCCTCAAGGCCAGCCGGACGCAACCCCCATGCATCAAAAAGGGGCATCTGTCTCACGAACTCAGCCATGTTGGAGCAGCAGTACAAGAGACAACCCTCCCCCGGCAGATTGGCCGGCGCCGAGTCGCCCGTCAAAAGTTTAAACACCATCTGCCACACCTCAGGAGGAATCGCGCACACATGGAGCCAGACGGGATCATGGCAGCCGTGGAAGGTCCATATTGGATGGGTGTGATGCTGTAGCGGAGCAATGCGACACTTGATGAACTCCTTCACCACCATGGGCGCCGTCACCCCGAGGTCCCTTAGCCTGGCCAGCCGGCGCCAGACATGGGCGAGCCACGGGTCGTCAAGCTTCGCGTGCCCCTAGCCAGAGCTTGGGACAGCTGGAGCCCGAGGGAGCAGAAGTAGGGGATTGCACACGCCAACATCAACAAACACCCACCGCTTCCGAAATCCATCCGTAGCCGGCGAGAGCTCGAAGTCGATCCCCGAGACGTACGTCGCCGCTATAGCATGGAAGGTCACACTCCCCAAGCACTGGCGAGCGTTTGTCAGGTGAAGTGAGAAGAAATGAGGAAACAAGTCCACTGAAGAAGCAATTCCCACCATGGCCTTGCATACAAAGGCGAAGACCGCAAGGATGACAATGGACTGGGGATCCAAGTCCAGCGCATGAACTTGGTAGTGCGAGAGCACGACATTGAAGAAATCAGAGAAGGGAGGTATTAGGCCAGCCCAGAGGCCATGAAGATGGATGGGGATCTCGGTGGCCGTCATATCGGTGGCGACGCGAGAAAAGCCGGCCATGCCACGGTCGCCCCCCATTCATGGGAATCAGCAGCGAGCGCGGGGCGAACCTTGCTCAACCCTTCCTGGTTAACCACCACCGACCGCTCAAGGGCGAGCTCCAAGACCATAGGCGCGGGAGCTGAGGCGCGGGTTTTTCCCTTTCCCTTCTTCTTCTGGCTCGGTGCCATGGTGGCGTGGAGGATTGGCATCGGGTTAGGCTAGGGGAGGAGGCTGCTGTTGTCTGGAAGACGGAGGAGCTGTGGGAGCGTGCTACCAGTGAGGGAGGCGGAGCTAGGCGAGCGGCGGCGGCCACCAGGTCAGGTGGATTTCAAGGCAGCATGGAGAAGCGGAGACGCCCACGTCCAATCAAGTCGCCACGCGTGACCAAGGTCGCAGGCATTTGGGGCGCGCGGCGCTTCGCCTCGAAGCCAAGTTTGTGCACGCCTTGGGCTCGGGGGTTACTATCGGTGTCCTGGGAACGGGGGTACCCAGACTTGCCTGCCCGCGGCCTCCGATGTGGCTCCATCAGTGGCCCTGCACGGCCCAACTTCAGCAACCGCGACTCAAGACCCTCGCGAGGGGCCAAGCCTTGCAAGGCGCGCAACAAGAAGACCTCCCTGGGGGCAGTCTCTCTAGGTTGGCTCCCGAGGATCGGAGATATCTATGCAAGGTGCACCTCGCGAGGTTCATGTGACGTGTGCCATGACGACCAAGGCCAGGCGGGCGCCAGCGGGCACAGTGTACCAGTTTCCTCTTTGGTGCTAAGAGGGCTAGAGTAGGTGCGGAGTCTGGAGGCATGAGACAAAGGTTTCCATATCGGTGCAAAAAGACCAAGGACCATCAGGGCGGTAGAATGGAGGTCATTGTCGAGCCCGGCGCGGCGTCACCACCAGAGCCTTTGACAGGTGAAGACCACTTTTATCAGGATAACTTGTACTAGATGTTCCCCTTCAAATTTGGTTGTTGTAGGATCCCTTCCCGCCGATATTTGGGAAGAGGACCAAGGCCACTATAAATAGGACCTAGCCACCACCATAGAGAGGGATCCAATCATCTGATCTGACCTAAGACACCACAAGCTCATCCGAGCCCAAGAACACCTCTCCTCCGGAGGCTGTTCATCCATTGTACTAGTTCATCCTCGGCCATACAAGGCAATCCACCACACACACTGGAGTAGGGTATTACACCACAAGGTGCCCCGAACCAGTATAATCCTCTGTGTCCCTTGTTCTTTGAGTTCGTCGACCCAGGCTGTGGAATCGTAGGGAGAGCGCGCTGGGGAGAGAGTGTTCTTCATGTGCATCACAGAGTTTGAACCTCTCAAGGGTTTGCGGAACCCAAAATCTGACATTTGGCATGCTAGGTAGGGGTGCGGTCAAGCCTCCCTTTCATCTCAGCTCACCGCCGCCCAACGACCCCGATGGCCGACGATGTGAGGTCTCAAGCCGACCGCTGGGCTGCGTGGCCCATCCAGGCGGCCCCGACCGCCCAGGAGGATCTAAAATCCACGCTTCAGGCAATCCGCACGCCGCCCAGTGTCGCAGGACGCGGTCGGCATGGACCAGCGCCTCCTGCTCTCACGCCAAGGCGCGCGCGTGCCGCACCATGCTCGTCGAACTACACTACAACAATGGTGCCATACACCAGGCGAAAGCAGGCGAACATGCAGGCCGCGCTCATCATGGCCCGGGAGCTGCTACGGTGCAGGTTGGCTGAGGGCGGCCGCGATGTGCTGCTAGAGCGTGTCGACGAACTACTGGACGCGGCTTGCAGAGATATGCCACCTTTCTACACTATGTCCACGCCTCAGGTTGTGGCGGAATCGTGCACAAGGACCCGGCGAGCACGCGCGTCCCCTGGAGCACTAGGGGGTCACAAGGCACCAACATGGACCCTAGCGCAGCCGGCCCAGCCTCAGCATCACCGTCACCAGGAGCGGCAGCAGCAAGCAGTCTGCCACGAGGACATGCCGAGATGTCACCCAGCTGCTAACAGGGCCAGGGGCCACGGTTAGTGGCTCAAGGCATGAGGCACCCTGACGATGGTTCTGGTGGGGCATCCACGAAGGCCTACGTGCCTCGCTTGGTGAACCTGGAGAACACGCCGGGGGAAGGCCTTGAGTCATTTCCCGGGCGAGGATGGGACAGCGGTACGGACGAGGCAGAGGCCTCCCGCGAGTGGCCCGAATGCTTCACCGACCCCTTCAGCGATGACGACGGTAGGGTATGGCCAGTAACTTGGGAGAAGGCGTATATGAACCATGGGTTGTAGGAGAACCAGCTCGCGGCAGCAGTTGGAGACCCCGGAGCGGCAGCACCACTCCCGGCAGGGGTGGCACACTGGGGGCTGCGCGGGGGGAGCCAGGAGCCAGAGCCTTCCCCATGTTGCATGGAGCAAGGCGCCGCACGGAGGTAGGTCCTCTGCCAGGGGAGGTGCCGGAGGGCCCTTCCCCTCGGCAGAGGGCCTGTGGTCGCCGAGGGCGCCACTAGCGTCCTTCATGCCCCTTGGTCTCGTCCTGGTTTCTGGATGCCCTAACGGTGGTCGGGAGCGGCACAGGGCAGGGCCCTCGCCTCGCGATATGAAGCAAGGCTCACGCCTGTGAAGGTCTCCACCCGTGACACTCTCACGTAATAATGAGTGGGGTTGTACACGCCCCGGAGTCTTCAGAGAGCTGCCCTCGGGCCTCGGGGGCTCCTGCCCACGTCCTACTGGAAGCACAATACTTCGCGCTGGCTGTCGACACTGTCCCCCAATGACTATGCTCATAGCCAGTGAATGCACTTAGCTCCACGCAGGTGGAAGAGAAGAATACTAGCTAGGTGCCGAACGCGGCCGTTTGCTTTCGCCCCCTTTTCTGTAACTCAATTCGCTGTGCTTTTTTAATTGGACTTGGAGTCTATTTTTCAGACAAGCTTGGGGGGAATCTTCTCGTGTTCGTGTCGGTTGCTTGCGTTTTGGTTGCGTATTTTGTTTCGAGGCTCATGTTCGCCACCCCTCCCCTAGCGCGCGGCTTGCAGGCGGAACTGGGTGTAGTACATGCATGTCATCCCCGCTTGGGCAAGCCCACCAGCGGTGAGCGCCCCAGGATCAGGAGTACCACTGCCACGGCGTTTCCGCACACGCACCCTGCTTTGACCTGGCATTTGCTTCTCATGAGGCCCTCTCGGGCGAATCGGCAGGCCCCTCAGGAGGCCTAAAATCCGGGGGGCCACCAAGAGGCTCCCCTTGGGAGGAAGATGCACCGGCCACCTCAGGACGGACTCAAGCCTACTAGGATGAAGATGAGTCTCAGCCGCAACCCAGCTCTGGAACTCACGGGCCCGCAAGGCAAGTTTCCAAATCTAGCTTAAAGGAAGAATATTAATTTACATATGCAAAGGGGGGTGGCACCCCCCGCCAAAATACTCTCACACCCTGCGAGGCCGTGTCCAAGTCCTTGTATATAGGTTCTAGCAGACAAACACGGGCTCAATTGGACGTGCACCTCACAGTGGCGCCCTAGTCACTCTCGTACGCGCAGCTACGCTCTCGCCGGCGTCCCCTTCGCCGTCGTCGACCACGCAGTCTTCGTCCACCACCACCACTGCCTCATCGTCTTTAGTGGCAATCGCCCTGACCAAGCCATCCACGTGGTCATCCACCCAGTGCGTCCGATTCTCCCGGATAGTCGCGGGCACGGGGGCTATGGCGGCATCGAAATCGAAGTGAGGGTCGAGGTTCTGAAGATGACTGAAGACGCACGAGAATGCGCGCCCAAGGAGGCCCCTACTCTTCTCCTTGATGATCTTGCGAGCCCTCGCCGCCTCGCTCACCAGGAGCATCACAACTTCAGTGAAGAAGCCAAGATGGCCAGCGTAATCCTCCACGTGGGGGTGAGGGACACTCTCCTCGGAGATGGCCCCCAGCGCCCAGTTAGCCTTCACCCGGAGAGCCTGGAGCATGGGGCATGCTCGTGCTGCAACAACTGTCGATGACAAGCGTCATCTCTATTTTGCTGAGCAAGAACCGCAGCTTCATCAACTTGTCGCTGGAGCAAGGCCAGGTTGGCCCGCGCGGAGGTCAGCTCGGCCTGAGCGTAGGACTAGGCCGCCACGGCGGCCCTCTCGCGCTGTTGTGCCTCTTCTAGCCTCGTCCTAAGGGCAACAGTTCTCCCATCAGCTTCTGACTACATGAGCTTCAGCTTCAGGTTGTACTCGTTGACAAGATCTGTGTGAGCCTTCGCCACCGTTCGATTAACCTCCTCCTGGACCTCGCCCTCGCGGGTAGAGACTGCATCCTCGGCCAGGGTCACGTGGCACTCCCTCGTCTCCAGCCGCTCGTGCTCAAGGCTGCGCTCCAAGGCTTCTAGCATCAGCACCTCCTCGCGTTTCTGGATCTCCCTCTCGTCAGAAGGCACCCCCTCATCGACGGCATGGCTGCCCTGTGCGCTTCGACCTGTTGCTCGAGGGGGTCTCTCAAGGCCTGAAGCTTCTGCCGGTGCTCCTCAGCGACCTCGTGGCGATGATCCACCTGACCGGCCTCCTCCAGATCCTGAACGCTAGCTTCACGAGAGGCCGCAAGGGACACCTCGGCCTTCGCACTGGCGCGCTTGTGCTTGAGGCGCCTGAAGTTGATGGCCACCTTCAACCGAAACCATTCGTCCACCAGCCGAAGCTCCTCTGCCTCTAGACGGGTGTCCACGTCGACGAGCTCTTCCCCGAGCCGACTAAGTGTGCCCATGCTCATGGCGGACCGCTCCGCGTCCGCGTACGAACTCAAATGCGCGGCCGGGCCTGTCCTCCAAGTCATCGATCGCCTGGGAAGCTCTGTCACAGCCTAACTTTTGGCCCTTTCTTTTTCTTTTGTTTTTCGTAGGTTTTTGCTTCAGATTTCTTTTTTTGTGGCTTTGTGGTCTGGAAACTGACGAAGATGACCTCTTCTTTCATTCCAGAGTGGCTTGTCATCCTCATATCCATCCCTAGACCTTGCCATTTCCATCTTGGACCAAACCCTAATATTCTTTTTATTGGGAATATTCCTTTTTCTGTTAAAGGAATAACCCTGTCTGCCCTAGGTTGTGAAGCAACCTATATTTCCATCACTCCTATAATTCCCAAATAATTCTCATAAATTGTTTGGGTCATATCTTCATCAAATATGGCAAAACTTTTCCTTGCCATGTTCAAAAATAATCCTCATTCATTTTCCTATTCTGCCCTAAATGGCACTTTGTGAAGGAAGTGCTATTTTACTTTTCCCAATTGCCCTCAAACTCCTTTGACATCTTTTACTGTCCATATCTTTGCCACATGCCAAAATTCAACCTCATTTGCCTAGTAGTTATTTAATTATGATTTTCCAAAGTTTCTGCCCAGAAAGAAACTTTGTGAAGAAGGTACAAGCTAGGCATATCCAAATGAGTTGAAATTTTGCATGGTCCTCAATATCATCATATCTTAACCCTCCACCAAAGTTGAGCTCATGTAATGCCTCCATGTGAGATCATCTTCAAATCTTTGTTTCTGTCCAAATTTTCAGTTTGTGAAGCAAGTATATTTTATCTTGCTCCATTATGGCTGAAATTTTTCTATGACCTTCTCCCACCCATATAACCTATCTCCACAAATTTTGGGCACATTTTATTTAGCCATTTTGCCTCAGAACTTCTTGCAAGATTCTGCTCAGCAAGGATGTTTGTGAAACAAGTACCAGTTTGGTGAATCCAATTGGTATTAAACTTTTACAGCATCTTTACATGATCAAATCACTAAGACTTGCCAAATTTCAGCTCAAGTGGCCTCACCATATGAGTGCATCATCCAAATCTTGTTTCTAGACCGAATATACAGTTGTGAAGCAACTATATTTATTTTTGGTCCAAATCTTCTCACAGTTACCAGGATGAAAGTCCTTCTTACCCTAAACCTCGCAGACAACTCCATTGCTCCCAATCTCCTTCCTGTTGATCAGCAGTTCTCATCCAAGTTTACGGCAGTAAACTTCAGAGGGTGATTACTATTTAACTAGAGCAGTTTTCACCGAGCTACCACCGCGGTAGGAATTTACCTTGGATGAACTTACCACTAGACAACATTTTTCAACCCTTGGCTTATTCTCCTCGCCCGACTACGCAGTGACCACCGTTCTAACGTGACATGGCCGTGCCCAGAACATCTTCTTGCTTAGTCCCCTCCTCTGATCGGCGTCTCAGCGAGCACGCATGTCTAATAGATTTACTGTGTTGTCGCTATCCTCCTGGATCTCTCTCCCTCTTAGTAAAACCCCTCACTGACACTCGCCGACGCTCGGCGCCAACCACCCACGAGAGCACAGTGGTGGTTTGGCTCTGTTTGTCGCCATCTTCTTCCTCCCTGCGCCCCCTTGGCCTCCTCTGCCCCGTGAGAGCTCTCCCATGTGCCTCTCTCATCGCCTGCCTCCGAGCTCATGCGCATGGGCACGCGTCCGCGGCGACGCCAGCACGGCTCCCCCTCCCCTCGGCTATATAAGCCCACCCCGAGGCCCCTCGACCTCACCACTCGTCTCTTGCACCTCCACTAGCCCCGCCCAGCCCCTCCAATCACTCTCGAAGCCTCTCCGCCACCCCCATGGCTGCCCTGGCCGCCGACGGCCTCTGCTCAAATCTGAGCAAGACCGAGTTCCTCCCTCCCTCTTTTCACCTCCAGTAGACCTCCACCTTCCCCTAGAGCCACCTCAACGCTCCCCGTCCTCCTCCAATGGCCTTCGGCCGCAAGCCCCATCACCGCCGTCCGCTGTAGCCACGGTCCTGCTCGACGCCTTCCTCCCCGTGGTGTGTGAAAGTGCGTTATATCAACTAGAGGGGTGGTGAATAGGCGATTGTTATGAATTCTTCACTAAGGAATTTGCGGGTGAGGAAATGCTTTAGCGAAGAACTACTTGCAGCGGAATAAGTACTCATAAGTGAACATAGCAAAATACAAGCATGGTCATCATGATGAAATGAAGACAAGCACAGAGTACAGAAAGCGTAAACACGGGATAACACAGGATGAAGACAAACAGACTGAAGAAATTGAACTGAGGAAATAGAGAAAGTCTTCATTCGAAGTCTTCAAAACAGATATGAACAAGCACACAACACAGATATGAGGAAATGAAAGAGTTGAGGAGATAGAACCAGTAAGCTTGGTAAAGACAATGATTTGTTAGACCAGTTCCAACTGCTGTCTCAGTTGTACATCTGGTTAGGGAGGCTAGGTATTTAAACCTGAGGACACACAGTCCAAGACACCAAGTCCTCACCGTATTCCCCTTGAGCTAAGGTCACACAGACCTCACCCAATCACTCATGGTAAGTCTTCACAGGTGACTTCCGAACCTTCACAAACTCGGTCACTCGGCGATCCACAATTCCTCTTGGATGCTCTAGACCATGATGCCTAACCGTATGGAAGAAGCACAGTCTTCAAAGTTAACAAGCGTCGGATCCACTCAGGATCAATCTCTTCAGTATTGCTCAATCACTTTTTGGTTTGTAGGTGTTTGGGTTTGGTTTTGGGTTTTTCATCACTTGATGATTTTCACTCAAAGTCCTCAGAGGATGGGTTGCTCTTATGACAATTGTCAATTTCCCTCGGAGCAGCTAACCAGCTAGTGGTTGTAGGGGGCGGCTATTTAAAGCCTAGGGAGCAGCCCGACATGATAAGACATAAATGCCCTTAATGATATGACCGTTAGGTAGGTAGATATTTTGGGACAGCTGGCGTGTAGCATAGCAACGGTCGGAATTTGTGGTATGAAATTTCTCAGGGCTATCATGTTCCTCACTTGTAGGAAATCCGCACTGGCGACTTCCTAACTCCTTAGTCAGAACAAATTCCTCAGAGACCAGAAGAACTTCGTCTCTGTCACTGAAGAATATGACTGAAGTGTATGAGATTTCCAATGGCTTCACTCGAAGGGATTGGTAGGTGTAGGATTTTCAGTTGAGCATCAAATGGAAAATTTTCCTTAGTACTTCCTCGACCCCCTTTAACAGTACGGTGTTTCCTATGACTCAAGAAAGAGAAAATGAAACTAGGAAAACAAAAGTCTTCACGCTTCATGTTCCTCAAATGAATACTAAGTCTTCAAGGTCACAACAATTTCTTCACTTTCAAAGTCTTCAGAAAGTCTTCAGAAATTCAAAGTCTTCAGTCGAAGAACTTCATTTTTAGGGTTCAACTTTCTCTGTAAATATCAAACTCCTCATAGACTTATAGGCCTGTGTACACTCATAAACACATTAGTCCCTTAACCTATAAGTCTTCAATACACCAAAATCACTAAGGGGCACTAGATGGACTTACAGTCTCCCCCCTTTTTGGAGATTGATGACAATATAGGTTAAGTTTTCAATGGGGATAAACATATGAAGTGTAAATACTGATATTGAGAAATTTGATTGCAAGATATAGAAGAACACCCCCTGACGATGTGCATAGTGAGGAATTTGCTTTTGAAGCAATGCACACTTGAAGAGTAGAATCATGGAGATATCCCCCTATATCTTGTAATTCATACACGCATTTGGCATATAATATGAAGAATTTGAAATGCATGATGAAATATGGTGACTGATGTAATTCAGCATGCGTGCATAAGCATTAATGAGGAATAAGCATGCAGAAACACCACAGCAAAAGTATCAGGTCACCACAGAGTTTAAGTTTACAACTCGGTCCAACAAAGTCATCAGAAGAACAAGAGTTGTAACTTAGCAAAAAAAACGCCCATATATATAGACCCGCTTGAAGACTAACTGAGATTTCTCCCCCTTTGTCATCGAATGACCAAAAGGATAGAAACTGAGGACTAACGCCCGTGAAGAATCTCAAGACGATGAAGGAGCACCAGCGTTGTTGGGGTCGATGGTTGATGTAGGGCCAGCCGCAGTGTCGTCCAAGTCTTCATACTCGTCAGTTCGCGCGATGAAGAATAGGAGCTGGCCACCAAGGGAGGAACCTTGACCTTCTTGTATTTCTTCGGTGGAGGAGCAAACCAGTCAAAGTCATCCTTGAGACCCATTTTCTTCAGGTCTTCTTTGCCATATAGGTGAGACAGAACAGCCCAGGTGTGGTTGAGGGTTTCATGGAGGTAGTAATGGTTTTTCTTCACTGCGTTGTGTGTAGAAGTCATGTTGTGAAGAATTGAACCAAACTGACGCTTGACCCATTTGTGGTTGCGATCAACCTTCTGGTGGAGACTGAGGAGAAGCACACGATCAGTCATCACCCTGGGAGCTATGCCTTGAGGAATTTTCATGGGAGCATTGGCGGCAGAGTCTTGGGTGGCAGAGTCATCATTGGTGGAGTAGGATGCAGCTTTGGGAAATTGACCATCCAATGGACGAATGCCTTCATCAATAACAGCAGAAGCCTTGCCCTTGTCATCAGCTGAGGAATATGTCTGTTTGAGGACTTCAATCAGGGGCAAGTAGCTGCAATGATCCAGTGTATCAGCTTTGTAGTTTACTGAAGACCTTGTCCTGATGAATCTCATAATCCACGGAGCATAAGGCTTCAGGTTGAAAGGGGACAATGCAACATTTTCCATAGTCCTCATGAAGAAATCATGGAAGTTGACGGGAACGCCATGAATGATGTTGAACAGCAGATTCTTCATGATGCCAATGACTTCTTCATCATTCGAGTCATGGCCTTTGATAGGACTCAATGTCTTCGTCAGAATGCGATAGACAGTCCGAGGCAGAAACAACAATTCCTTCACGAGGAATTTGGTCCTTGGGGCTTGACCTGGCTTCAATGGCTTCATCAGCACTTGCATGTAGTGATCTGTAAGTTCAGTTTCTTGTACATGCAACGAGCAGCTTCAGCGGGAGGACTGAGAGTTAAAGCTTGAAGTAATTCAGAAGTTGGTGCCTTGAAGTGAGTGTTTTCGGTCATCAAGTCCAGCACCCATGAATGCACATCTTCAGAGTTTCTGGTGATGTGCAGCATTGCATAGAATTGAAGAATGAGTTCTTCATTCCAATGACAGATATCAGTGCAGAAACCCAACAGTCCAGCATCGTGAAGAACACTGAGGACTGGCACGAAGCACGGCAGAGTTCCATATCCATGTGAGGAATGTGCTCATGATCGAAGACTTTGTCTTTGTTGAACAGCACTGAGGAATAGAAATTTGCCTAGCTGGTAGTCCAGAAACGCCTCTTCCTAATGTGAGCAGTGTCATAAGGGTTGTAGTCAGTGAAGAATACATGCTCGTTGAAGAAATCAGCCTTCTTGAAAGTTTGCTTTCGTGAGAAATGATCCTTTGGCTTGGGTTGAGGAGTGTCAGTCAGTTGCATCACAACCTCAGGATTCGCAACCTCAGTTTCTTCAGGCTGAGGAATTTCTGTTTCCTCTTCAGTGGCAGTCTGAGTCTTCATGGATTCAGCAGCAGCAGTTTCTTCATCACTAGTGGCTGGAATGTCTTCATGTACGGACTGTGTGGGATGAGTTTCTTCAGAGCCCAATGGTACAGTGCATGCTGGGGACTTAGGAATTTTTTGTAGCGGCGTGAATAGAGGGGAGTTGGGATGCTGACTATCTCAAAATTCATCGTTCATCAATGGAGTAGCACTCCCAATGTCCACTTCAGAGTCTTGTTCATCCAATTCTTCAACGCCGGCCTCTTCAGCAGTGAACTAAGGCATAGGCGAGGAAATGATTGGGGTTGAAGGGATTGCATCCACTTCAATTTCTTCATCTGTCTGCTCTGAGGAAGCAACAGAGGGAATGTCTTCTTCTGCTTCACTGGGAATCACATATTCTTCATCAAACGGAATAAGTTCCTTTGATGGCATGGATGAAATAGGAACAGCATCAATTGGGTTGTCAACTGAGCTTGTCAAAGGCTTCATCTTCTTTGGAGTTGAAGAATCTGATGAAGTTGATGCCTTCCTTTTCTTCACAGTTGCACGCTCTACAGCCTTGGTCTTCTTCACATCTGATGCAGATAGAAGGATCGGAGTTGGAGTAGGCGCGGGAGGAGCAGAGGAATCTGGTTGAATTTCTTCAGGCACAGCCTTTGGACACAGCCTTCGGAGCTTCAGTTTCCCTGACTTCTTCCTTTTCTTCAGACACAGCCTTTGGAGCTTCAGCTGTCCTAACTTTTTCTTCAGGCGCAACACTAGAGGTTGCCCTGGCAATTTCTTCAGCGGCTGGAATGCAGTCATCAGCCCTGGTATTTTCATTTTCTTTAGCAGCCTAATGTTCTTCAGCGGTGCTGGCATGTTCTTCAGTAGACTAAGCAGATGCTTCAGCTTGAGGAATTTCAATATGCGTTGGACGAGCAACACTTGAAGAAAATCATTTCGTCAGATTCACAAATCTTACTTTGGCGCCCATCCAATCTACGCGATATGCGTCAAATTCATCACTGAAGATTTTGATTTCACCTTGAAGCTTTACAAGTTCATCAGTTGTCATGTTGACAACATTTTTTTCACGTAGTGCTTCTTCTTGTACCGCGCTTTCTTTGTCTGCCTGGCCTTTTCAAATTTCCATTTTTCTTCGCCTATGAAGGTGGTCAGCATGTGACTTTGGCGAGGAGTCAAATTGAAGTCGGGCATAGGAGTGTTGGGATCCTGATGCCAGAGATCAATGAAGTCGAGGATCACTTTTGGATCCAAAAGCAGTGGCATAGTGCTTCCTTTGGCTCTAGCGGCCCTTTCTTGCCTGTCTCTGATGATTTGAACGAGTTCTTCATCATCAGCTTCGTCATCAGACGGCACTTGGAAAGCAACTTATTTCTTGTGAGGACTTGGGCGAGAACCTCGTCCAGCAGTGGTCTTTTTATTCGGCAGAGAGGGGCCAGCTGAGGAACTTGCTGAGGCTCCTGAGGTAATAGATATGCCCGCAATCCTTTGGCATGTTGCGAGATGCAAGCATCTGCAACTACTAAAGATCATTAAGTTAAAACCCAACCATAGCAATAAAGTGTCAAGTCCTCTTTATTCCCATATGCAAACAACCTACTTACTCGGGTCTGTGCTTCTGTCACTCACGCCACCCACCACAAGCAAATCATGAACATATTGCAAACCCTACAACAGGGATCCCTCATGCTTGCGCGACACGGAGAGCACCATAGGACAACACCACTAATAAACCATGCAACTCAAACCAATCACGATCATCAATTAACCCATAGGACAAAACGGATCAACTCAAACATCATAGGATAGCCATACATCACTGGGAAATAATATATAGCGTTGAGCACCATGTTTAAGTAGAGATTACAGCGGGTAGAAGAGGGGTTACAACGCTGCATAGAGGGGGGAAGAGTTGGTAATGACTGATAATGTATCTACTTTTCCAAACCCTTTTGCCCTTGTTTTGGATTCTAACTTGCATGATTTGAATGGAACTAACCCGGACTGACGCTGTTTTCAGCAGAATTGCCATGGTGTTGTATTTGTGTAGAAATAAAAAGTTCTCGGAATGACCTGAAAATCCACGAAGAATTATTTTGGAAACTATAAAAAATACCTGCAAGAAGATCCAGACCATGGGGCCCACACCCTGTCCATGAGGGTGGGGGCGCGCCCTAGGGGGGCGCGCCCCCTGCCTCGTGGGCCCCCTGGTGCTCCACCGACATATCCCCGGATCCTATATATTCACTTTCGGGGAGAAAAAAATCTAAGAGGAAGAATTATCGCGTTTTACGAGACGGAGCTTCCGCCAAGACCTAATCTCTCTCGGGAGGGCTGATCTCGAGTCCATTCGGGGCTCCGGAGAGTGGAGATCGTCGCCATCGTCATCCTCAACCTTCCTCCATCACCAATTCCAAGATGCTCACCGCCATGCGTGAGTAATTCCATCGTAGGCTTGCTGGACGGAGATGGGTTGGATGGGATCTATCATGTAATCGAGTTAGTTTTGTTAGGGTTTGATCCCTAGTATCCACTATGTTCTGAGATTGATGTTGCTATGACTTTGCTATGCTTAACGCTTGTCACTAGGGCCTGAGTGCCATGATTTCAGATCTGAACCTATTATGTTTCCATGAATATATGTGTGTTCTTGATCCTATCTTGCAAGTCTATAGTCACCTACTATGTGTTATGATCCGGCAACCCCGAAGTGACAATAATCGGGACCACTCCCGGTGATGACCATAGTTTGAGGAGTTCATGTATTCACTATGAGTTAATCCTTTGGTCCGGTACTCTATTAAAAGGAGGCCTTAATATCCCTTAGTTTCCAATAGGACCCCGCTGCAACGGGAGGGTAGGATAAAAGATGTCATGCAAGTTCTTTTCCATAAGCACGTATGACTATATTCGGAATACATGCCTACATTGCATTGATGAACTGGAGCTAGTTTTGTGTCACCCTAGGTTATAACTTCTACATGATGAATTGCATCCGACATAATTTCCCGTCACCGATCCAATGCCTATGAGCTTTTCACCTATTGCTTGTTGCTATTTACTTTTCGGCTGCTACTATTACAAAAACTACAAAAACATTATCGTTACTTTTATTGCCGCTACCGCCACTATCATATTACTTTGCTACTAAACTACCTTGCTGCAGATACTAAGTTTCCAGGTGTGGTTGAATTGAAAACTCAACTGCTAATACTTAAGAGTATTCTTTGGCTTCCCTTTTGTCGAATCAATAAATTTGGGTTGAATACTTTACCCTCGAAAACTATTGCGATCCCCTACACTTATGGGTTATCAAGACTATTTTCTGGCGTCGTTGCCGGGGAAGCATAGCTCTATTCTTTAAGTCACTTGGGATTTATATCTGTTGATCACTATGAAGAATTTGAAGGACTCAAAAACCAAGATCTTACCCTCAACTACGAGGGGAGGTAAGGAATTGTCATCTAGCTTTGCACTTGATTCTCCTTCTGTTATGGGTAAATTTGCGACACCTACTCATGCTATGGAATCTGATATTTCGTATGTTCTTGATGATGCCACTTCTGCTATGTATGATGAAACTACTTCTATGCTTGATAATACTGTGCCACTAGGTGAATTTCTAGATGAACAAATTGCTAAGGTTAGGGAGAATGCAAATATTGAAACTGATGATATTTATAAAAGTGATGATGAAGCTTCTCCCAATAGATATGAATTGCATGTTGTTCCTGAGGGTTATGTTATGGATGAAGAAACTGCTAGAGACTTTCTTGCTTGCAATGATAGATATGATCTTAAGAAATTATTAGCTAAGCTAAAAGAAAAGTCCTTGAATGCTAGAATGAAACATGACCCTGCTTTTGCTACTTCACCTATATGTGTTACTGTTAAGGATTATGAATTCTCTATTGATCCTGAGTTAATTACTTTGGTTGAATCTGATCCTTTCAATGGCTATGAATCTGAAACTGTTGTGGCACATCTTACTAAATTGAATGATATAGCCACCCTGCTTACCAATGATGAAAAGATTCTTTATTACTATATCCTTAAGCTATTTCCTTTCTCGTTAAAGGGTGATGCTAAGACTTGGTTTAATTCTCTTGATCCTGGTTGTGTGCGTAGTCCCCAGGATATGATGTATTACTTCTCTGCTAAATATTTTCCCGCTCATAAGAAACAAGCTGCCTTACGGGAAATATATAACTTTGTGCAAATTGAAGAAGAGAGTCTCCCACAAGCTTGGGGGAGGCTTCTCCAATTACTTAATGCTTTGCCTGATCATCCTCTTGAGATGCACGATATACTTGATGTCTTTAATAATGGACCAACCGATGCTTCCAGAGACCACCTGGATAGTTGTGCTGGTTGTGTTTTCAGGGAAAGAACTGTTGATCAAGCTGAATTACTATTGAATAATATGCTGGCCAATGAAAATAATAGGACACTTCCTGAACCAGCCCCTAAGCCAACTCCGAAGAAAAGAGGTGTTCTATTTCTCAGTCCTGAAGATATGCAAGAGGCAATAAAATCTATGAAAGAAAAAGGTATTAAAGCTAAAGATGTTAATAATTTACCACCTATTGAAGAAATACATGGTCTTGATAACCCGACACAGGTAGTAAAGGTAAATTCTCTTTATAGATTTGATGAAGGTGATATTCCTCGTTATAAGTATGCTAGCCAATGCTTAGATGAGTTTGACAATTTTATTGTGAAACAAGAAACTTCAATGCTTATGTTGGTAGACAATTACAACACAATGCTTATATGATTGAACGCTTGAGTGATTATCTTTCTAGAGCTAAAGGTGAATTGGAACTCATTAGTATACATGCTTCTATGGTTACCACTCAAGTAGAACAAGTACTTAAGGCTCAGAATGATTTGCTCAATGAATTAAATAGTAAGAATAATGACTATGCTGTTAGAGTTGCTACTAGAGGTGGTAAGATGACTCAGGAACCTTTGTATCCTGAAGGCCACCCTAAGAGAATTGAGCAAGATTCTCAGAGAGCTAATTTAGATGCACCTAGTTCTTCTAAGAAAAATAAAAAGAAAAATGATAGGACTTTGCATGCTTCTAGTGAACCTGTAGCTGACACACCTGAGAATCCCAATGATATATCTGTTTCTGATGCTGAGACACAATCTGGTAATGAACATGAACCTAGTGATAATATTAATGATGATGTTCATGATGATGCTCAACCTAGCAATGATAATGATGTAGAGATTGAACCTGTTGTTGATCTTGATAAACCACAATCAAAGAATCAACGTTATGATAAGAGAGACTTTGTTGCTAGGAAGCACGGTAGGGAAAGAGAACCATCGGTTCAGAAACCCATGCCTTTTCCTACGAAATCATCCAAGAAAAAGAATGATGAGGATGTTGAGCGCTTTGCTGAAATGATTAGACCTATCTTTTTGCGTATGCGTTTGACTGATGTGCTTAAAACAAATCCTTATGCTAAGTATATGAAAGATATTATTACCAACAAAAGAAAGATACCTGAAGTAGAAATTTCCACCATGCTTGCCAATTACACTTTCAAGGGTGGAATACCTAAGAAATTTGGAGATCTCGGAGTACCTACTATACATTGATCCATTAAGAAAAACTATGTTAAAACTGCTTTGTGTGATCTTAGAGCCGGTGTCAGTGTTATGCCTCTCTCTTTATATCGTAGACTTGACTTGAGTAATTTTACACCTACTGAAATATCTTTGCAAATGGTTGATAAATCAACTGCTATACCTGTCGGTATTTGTGAGGATGTGTCTGTTGTAGTTGCAAATGTTACTATTCTAACGGACTTTGTTATACTTGATATTCCCGAGGACGATAGTATGTCTATTATCCTTGGTAGACCCTTTTTGAATACTGCAGGGGTTGTTATTGATTGCAACAAAGGCAATGTCACTTTTCATGTCAATGGTATTGAGCATACGGTACACTTCCCGAGGAAACAACCTCAGGTCCACAGTATCAATTATATTGGAAAAATTTCAACTATCACTATTGGAGGTTTTTGAATTTCCTATTCCTACTGTCAAGAAGACATATGCCATTCTTATTGTTGGGGACATACATATCCCCATTGAGGTAACCTGGTGTTATTCGAAAATTCTCCGGTTTCATGTTATTCGGAAAGAGTTTATTAACAAGACCTGATCAACCTTGTTAATGGATTCCTTTTGATGAGCATGGGATAGGTGAATCTAGATAGCACAAATCTTCTGTACCCTCCTTTTACTTTTTGTTAATTAGAATAAATAAAGCAAAAATAGTATTTTCTGTCTATTTCCAGACTTATCCGTGCAATAAAAAATACCCTGAAAATAAAAGTTCTCCAAATGCCCTGAATATGAAATATGATTTTTTCTAGAATATTTGAGAAAATATGGCACAGAACACACAGCGAGGGGAGCCAGCACCTGGCCACGAGGGTCCAGGGCGCCCCCCCCCCCCTTAGGGTGCGCCCCTGCCTCGTGGGCCCCACGTGGCCCCCATCCACTTATTCCTGCACCCACACTCTTCTTCTTCCTCCCCAAAAAATTACCAAACAGCTCAAACCCGAGTTCTAGCTCATCTTGCTGCCATTTTCGATCTCCTTTCTCAAAGCACCATTCATCAAACTGTTTGGGGAGATTGTTCCTTGGTATGTGACTCCTCCATTGGTCCAACTAGTTTTTGTTCTAGTGCTTTATTTATTGCAAATTTATGCTGTTGTGGTG
>LR738715.1:511924786-511943954 GCA_902687465.1 Secale cereale
CCTTAGGGCGCGCCCCTGCCTCATGGGCCCCACGTGGCCCCCCTCCACTTATTCCTGCACCCACACTCTTCTTCTTCCTCCCCAAAAAATCACCAAACAGCTCAAACCCGAGTTCTAGCTCATCTTGCTGCCATTTTCGATCTCCTTTCTCAAAGCACCATTCGTCAAACTGTTTGGGGAGATTGTTCCTTGGTATGTGACTCCTCCATTGGTCCAACTAGTTTTTGTTCTAGTGCTTTATTTATTGCAAATTTATGCTGTTGTGGTGACCTTGTTCTTGAGCTTGCATGTCAAATTTTCTTGGTCCCAAGTAGTTCTAATGCATGATATAGTCTCTAGGCACTAGTAGGAGTTGTTGCTATCAATCTTGTTGAGTTTGGTTAACTTTTATTTGGAGTTACTAAAAATTTCAGAAAATTTCAGAAAAGGAAAATGATAAAGAGATTGTTGAGGGGCTCCTCCAGTAAGAGCTCAGAGGAGAAGAAGAAAGAAGAAAATAAGAAACCCAAATATAATCTTCCTCGCATGGCAGAAGTTCGGCCGTGTGAATGGCCTTGCAATGATTTCATGATGTCCGTCGGGATTTACAAAGACTTTTATTGGTTGGCAAATAATGCAGGCCTCACCGACTTGCTCCACGACCAGCGTGAACAGTATCTCTTACTCACCAATATTTTCATGCAAAGTTTTCATTTTCATGCTAAGAAAACACCACCTACAGTGGAATTTCGTTTATATGATGAGATTAAGGAGATATCACTCTTAGAATTTTGTGAAGTATGTAAGATACCCTTTGTATGTAGACTTGATGAACCACGTCGTGAAGACGTTGAAGGGTTTATCGACATGATAGCTGTAGGGGAAACTAGACAAGTCTCAGGGGCAAGAATCACTAGTATACACTTCCCTGTTCTGCGCTACTTTGCTTTATTCGCTAGTAGATGTTTAATTGGTCGTGGCAACAGTGGGATTCTTAGTGCCCCTGATATTGTCATTTTACGCCATGCTTTGTTTCAAGACACAACTTATAGCTTGGGTGTCGTCGTTGCTAAACGAGTGAGTCTGAACCGCTCAAAGGGGCCCGTCTTTGGAGGCATCTTTGCTTCTTGCCTTGCTGAACATTTTAGAATACCTATTAGGCATCATGAGAAGGAAGAAAAATTGCTTGCCCCTGTTTATCTAGACTACAAGAGCATGGTAGCGCATGATTTTATTGTTAAAGACAAGGATAGGTTGCTTAATTATAAATTAAGGTTTGATGAAAAATATTGTGAAATTGTTACCTTGCCTGCACCATCTCTGTTTGATCTGTCTACAGGCATATATCTCGTTACATCAGATGCTTTCTACAAGTACCAGGGCCACGCACAAGCTTCAGAACCTAAGCCGGAGCCACAACTCGGTCCTTACCGTCAGTCTGTTTATGGGTGGGACCTGGAGGGAGTAGCTTCGATCCGTGGCCATGGACCAACTTAGGCCAAAAGCCTAAGCTTGGGGTAGTACGTGTTTCTCACCGACTTTACATTCATGTTCACACACTCATTCTAGTTGTCGGTGCTCACACTCTTTCATTGTACCATCCATGTTTAGTTTCAATTTCTTTTTCTTAGCCTTTTTCTCGTGTGCTAGAAAAACCTTAAGAAAAGCAAAAAATATTAGTTGTAGCTTTTAGCTAGTTTACTTTCCTTGCTTGTAGTAGTAGTAACTAAAAGAAAACCCAAAAATATTTCCCGTTCTTCTTTTGCTTGTTGGGAGCTTTCCCGTGAAGATAGTTTCTTTTATTTTCTTTGGGGATTAAGAGTAGAAGACCATGATTGAAAATGCTTAGTGGCTCTCATATGCTTTATTGTTGATTTAACCTTGAGCCATATTACCTTGTCTTCTCTCTTGTATTAAATGTCTGCAGATTCCAGCTTAGTCCAATGCACGTGAATTATTATTATTATCCACACCATTCGGTCGTGCGAGTGAAAGGCAATAAGGATGATATATGATGAACTAATTGAGATGGGAAAAGCTGGTATGAACTCGATATCCCTTGTTTTTGTAAATATGATAGTTCATCGTTGTTGATTCATCTTGTTATGAATGAAACATGCTTGCAATGATAATTAGAGATCATAGTTGCTTATGCCATGCTTAATTAGCTGAGAGTTTATAATGGTCTATCTTGCGTGCCAACATGATATTAAAATGGTTGTGATGTGGTATGATGGGGTGATATCCTCCTTTGAACGATTCAAGTGGTCTGACTTGGCACATGTTCACGCATGTACTTGAAAGAAATCAACATAGCATCCATGATATTTATGTTCATGGTGATTTATATCCTACTCATGCTTGCATTCATTGTTGATTAATATTAATGCATGTTCATGACCGTTGTTGCTCTCTAGCTGGTCGCTTCCCAGTCTCTTTCTAGCCTTCACCTGTACTAAGCGGGAATACTGCTTGTGCATCCACTTCCATAAACCCCAAAGTTATTCCACATGAGTCCACTATACCTTCCTATATGCGGTATTTACCAACCGTTCCAAGTAAATTTGTATGTGCCAAACTCTAAACCTTCAAATGAAATTCTATTTTGTATGCTCGAACAGCTCATGTATCAACTAGGGTTGTCTATATCTTCCATGCTAGGTGGGTTATTCTCACGATGTGTGGACTCCGCTCATCATTCATGAGAAAATGGCTGGTAATCGGGATGCCCAGTCCCATGCTCAAAATCATAATAATTAAACAAAACTCCCCCAGGGTTGTTTCTGGTTTGGACGGTACCCGTTGTTTCGGGCTAGCCGTGGAGTGTGCTTGTTGGTGGTTGGGGGAGTATAAGCTTCACCATTCTATTTGGGAACCGCCTATAATGTGCGTAGCATGGGAGATATCGAGTTTCTTGGTTGTTATCTTGACAATGAAAGTATACCGCTCAAAATGTTATTCATCTCTATTTAAAAATCCAGCTCTGGCACCTCTACAAATCCCTACTTCCCTCTGCAAAGGGCCTATCTATTTACTTTTATGCAGAGCCATCATCCTCTTATAAAAGAGCACCAGTAGGAGAGCACCTCTGTCATTTGCATGTATTACTATTAATTTGCATTGAGTATGATCATGACTGGATCTCTTTTACCATGAATTACAATGTCTAGTCAGTCCTTGATCTTTAAAGGTGCTCTGCATTTATGTTTTGCGGTCTCGGAAAGGGCTAGCGAGATACCATCTTGTTATATCATATCATGATTGTTTTGAGAAAGTGTTGTCATCAGAGGTTTATTATTATTGCTCGCTAGTTGATTATGCCATTGATATGAGTAGACTTGAGACCTGAAAGTTATTGTGAATGTGGTTAGTTCATGATCTTGCTGAAATCCAGAATGCTGGCTTACATATTTACAACAACAAGAGCAAACATAGTTTGTCAAAGTTTTTCTTTATCACTTTCAGTTTATCCACTGCATTGCTTGAGGACAAGCAAAGGTTTAAGCTTGGGGGAGCTGATACGTCTCCAACATATGTACTTTTCCAAACCCTTTTGCCCTTGTTTTGGACTCTAACTTGCATGATTTGAATGGAACTAACCTGGACTGACGATGTTTTCAGCAGAACTGCCATGGTGTTGTTTTTGTGCAGAAATAAAAAGTTCTCGGAATGACCTGAAAATCCATGGAGAATTATTTTGGAAAATATAAAAAATACCTGCATGGAGATCTAGACCAGGGGGCCCACACCCTGTCCACGAGGGTGGGGGTGCCCCCCTAGGGCGTGCCCCATGCCTCGTGGGCCCCCTGGTGGTCCACCGACGTATCCCCGGATCCTATATATTCACTTTCGGGGAGAAAAAAATTTGAGAGGAAGAATTATCACGTTTTACGAGACGGAGCCGCCGCCAAGCCCTAATCTCTCACGGGAGGGCTGATCTAGAGTCCATCCGGGGCTCCGGAGAGTGGAGATCGTCGCCATCGTCATCCTCAACCTTCCTCCATCACCAATTCCATGATGCTCACCGCCGTACGTGAGTAATTCCATCGTAGGCTTGCTGGACGGTGATGGGTTGGATGGGATCTATCATGTAATCGAGTTAGTATTGTTAGGGTTTGATCCCTAGTATCCACTATGTTCTAAGATTGATGTTGCTATGACTTTGCTATGCTTAATGCTTGTCACTAGGGCCCGAGTGCCATGATTTCAGATCTGAACATATTATGTTTCCATGAATATATGTGTGTTCTTGATTCTGTCTTGCAAGTCTATAGTCACCTACTATGTGTTATGATCCGGCAACCCCGAGGTGACAATAATCGGGACCACACCCGGTGATGACCATAGTTTGAGGAGTTCATGTATTCACTATGTGTTAATGCTTTGGTCTGGTACTCTATTAAAAGGAGGCCTTAATATCCCTTAGTTTCCAATAGAACCCCGCTGCCACGGGAGGGTAGGACAAAAGATGTCATGCAAGTTCTTTTCCATAAGCACGTATGACTATATTCGGAATACATGCCTACATTGCATTGATGAACTGGAGCTTGTTCTGTGTCACCCTAGGTTATAACTTCTACATGATGAATTGCATCCGGCATAATTTCCCATCACCGATCCAATGCCTACGAGCTTTTCACCTATTGCTTGTTGCTATTTACTTTTCCGCTGCTACTATTACAAAAACTACAAAAACGCTATCATTACTTTTATTGCTGCTACCGCCACTATCATATTACTTTGCTACTAAACTACCTTGCTGCATATACTAAGTTTCCAGGTGTGGTTGAATTGACCACTCAGCTGCTAATACTTAAGAGTATTCTTTGGCTCCCCTTGTGTCGAATCAATAAATTTGGGTTGAATACTTTACCCTCGAAAACTGTTGCGATCCCCTACACTTGTGGGTTATCAATGACGGCGGTGAAGTTGTTGGTGTAGATTGCGGTGACGATGATGGCCCCGGCGGCACTCCGGTGCCACCGGAAGCGAGGGGGAGAGAGCCCCCCTCCTTCTTCTTCTTCTTCCTTGACCTTCTCCCTAGATGGGAGAAGGGTTTCCCCTCTAGTCCACGCCACGGTGTGGGAGGGGCGAGAGCCCCTCCGAGATTGGATATGTCTCTCTGTCTCTCTCTGTTTCTGCGTTCTCAGATTCTGCCCTTTCACCGTTTCTTATATATCTGGAGATCCGTAACTCCGATTGGACTGAAACCTTCGCCCAGATTTTTTTCCGAAAATTAGCTTTCTTGCGGCCAAAGAAGAGTAGCAACCGCCTTACGGGGTGCCCACCCCCCTGGGACACGCCCCCTGCCTCGTGGCCGCCTCAGGAACCGTCTCGCGTTGGTTCTTCTTCCCAAATATCACAAATATTCCAAAAATATTCTCCGTCCATTTTTATCCCGTTTGGACTCCGTTTGATATGGGTTTTCTGCGAAACATAAAACATGCAACAAACAGGAACTGGCACTGGGCACTGGATCAATATGTTAGTCCCAAAAATATAAATAAAAAGTTGCCAAAAGTATATGAAAGTTGTAGATTATTGGCATGGAACAATAAAAAATTATAGATACGATAGAGATGTTTCATCATCCCCAAGCTTAATTCCGCTCGTCCTCGAGTAGGTAAATGATAAACAAGATAATTTTAGATGTGGAATGCTACCTAGCATAATCTTGATCATGTAATCTAATCATGGCATGAATATTAAGACACGAGTGATTCAAAGCAATAGTCTATCATTTGACATAAAAGAATTTAATACTCGGGCATCCCAACAAACAATCAAATGTTTCAAAATATCAATGCTAAAGAGAGTTATCCCTGCAAAATCATATAGTCTTTTATGCTCCCTTTTCTTAACACAAGGTACCCCTCATGCCTATCCCGGTGTCAGCCAAGCAATTGTTTCATACTTTACTTTTAACTCTTCACGCAATACATGAGTGTGAGCCATGGACATAGCACTATGGGTGGAATAGAAGGTGGTAGTAGACAAAAGTAGGGAGAAAGTCTCACATCGACTAGGCGTATCAATGGGCTATGGAGATGCCCATCAATAGATATCAATGTGAGTGAGTAGGGATTGCCATGTAATGGATGTACTAGAGCTATAAGTGTATGAAAGCTCAAAAGAAAACTAGTGGGTGTGCATCAACTTGCTTGCTCATGAAGACCTAGGGCATTTGAGGAAGCCCATCGTTGGAATATACAAGCCAAGTTCTATAACGAAAAATTCCCACTAGTATATGAAAGTGACAACATAGGAGACTCTCTATCATGAAGAACATGGTGCTATGATGAAGCACAAGTGTGGAAAAAGATAGTAGCATTGTCCCCTTTTTTTCTTTTCCTTTTTTTTCTTTTTTTTCTTTTTTTCTTTTTTTTGGGCCATCCTTTTTTTTATTTGGCCTTTCTGTTTTTATTTGGCCTTTTTTTTCCTTTTTTTTCAAGGGACAATGCTCTAATAATGATGATCCTCACACTTCTATTTACTTACAACTCGATATTACAACTCGATACTAGAACAAAAATATGACTCTATATGAATGCCTCCGGCGGTGTACCGGGATGTGCAATGATCTAGCGTAATAATGACATCAAAAAAACGGACAAGCCATGGAAACATCATGCTAGCTATCTTACGATCATGCAAGGCAATATGAAAATGATGGTGCGTGTCACAAAAGGAACGGTGGAGTTACATGGCAATATATCTGGGAATGGCTATGGAAATGCCATAATAGGTAGGTGGTGGCTGTTTTGAGGAAGGGTAAAAGGTGGTTTGATTCATCGGCAAAAATTGCTCTGTACTAGAGTGGCTAGCAAGGTGGAAGGGTGAGAGTGCGTATAATCCATGGACTCAACATTAGTCATAAAGAATTCACATACTTATTGCAAAAAATCTATTAGCCCTCGAAGCAAAAATACTATGACGCATGCTCCTAGGGGGGAGGTTGGTAGGAGTTAACCATCGCGGGCGCCTCACCTTCACGCAAAGATAAACAATCAAAATACAATGCGCGCCAATTTGGTTACATAGTTAGGAGACCATACGTGCATGCTTCGGGAATTACAAACCTTAACACCAATATTTTTACTAAACCAAAATCATTCACTAGTACCTCCCACATATTAGCATCTCTATATCCCAAAACTATTTCAAGGAATCAAACATATCATATTCGGTGATCTAAAAGTTTATGTAGGATTTTATGACTAACCATGTGAATGACCAATTCTTGTCAACTCTCCAAATAGATATAAGTGAAGCAAGAGAGTTTAAATTCTTTCTACAAAAGATATGCCCACGCTCTAACAAATATAAGTGGAGCAAAAGAGCATTCTACAAATGACGGTTTTCTATGTGAGGAGAAATAGGCAATCCAAACTTCAAAAGATATAAGTGAAGCACATGAAGCATTCTATAAAGCCATACTCAAAAGATATAAGTGAAGTGAAAGAGCATTCTATAAATCAACCAAGTATTATCTCATACCAGCATGGTGCATTTATTAAAAGAAAAAAGAAAAAGCACACGATGCTCCAAGAGTTTACGCATATCATGTGTGTGAAACAAATCCGAAAACATACCGATACTCGTTGAAGAAAGATGGGATGCCTTCCGTGGCATCCCCAAGCTTAGACGCTTGAGTCTCCTTGAAAATTTACTTGAGGTGCCTCGGACATCCCCAATCTTGAGCTCTGGCCTCTCCTCCTTCTCCTCGCATCGAGACCTCCTCGATCTTCGAACACTTCATCCACACAAAACTTAACCAAACTTTTAGTGGCGGGGTTAGTGCATATGATCAATAAAATCCCATCATGTACTGCTATAACATTATTGTATAATTATGAACAAACAATACCTACTGTATGCTATCACAATTCTATGGCCCCAAGTCAAGGAGGTATCAACAAGAATTCAAACATATGCAAATAATGAAGCTATAACAGCAATCTGTGAAAACAGGTCAGTCTGTAGTAATATGAACATTAACCATACTTCTGTAACCCTAACAATTATGAAAAAATTAGGACAAATCAACAATTTGTATAGAAAGACTTTGCAAAAAGTTTCAGATCCTTTCAGCGTTCCAGTAACAAATGTAAAATCGCGCACTACAGCCAAAGTTTCTGGTTTTGCACCGCATAAACCAACAAGCACTTTAATCATCCTAAAGGAAACTCTTGGCACATTATTTTTATAATACAATGGAATTGTACAAGGTGTAATTATTTTTGTTGAAAAGTTTCTGTAATCAAGGTTCACAAAGTTTCCATGGGCATGAACAAAGTTCAAGGCTAGCTCCCACTTTAACAATGCTCGTCTTTCTCACTTTCGCTTTTCTTTTTGAAAAAGTTCTAGGTTCCCCTCTTTATTTTTTTTGTTTTTAAACTTTATAAAATCACACAATAGAAATAAATGACTCTCTAAAACTTCCGGGTTGTCTCCCTGGCAGCGCTTTCTTTAAAGCCATTAAGCTAGGCATATAGTGCTCAAGTAATGGATCCACCCGGATCCCAAGGTATATCAAAGCCAATTTTAATTAGCAATGATTTGGCATTTAGTAGTGAGCACAAAGTGATATGTGTCATGCAACAATGAAGTCTAACTCTCTTCCTATGCATAGGCATGTCATACAAGAACAATTCATGCACATCAAGTAAAGGCCAATGCATAGTATAAGCAGTTTCTTGCAATTTTATCGTGTTGGAAACATAGAGAGGCGGAGATGTAGTTCCTCTCTCATAATAATTGCAAGCAGGAGAAGCAAGCACATGCATATTATATTCAACAAAAACATCATGTGCAACGGAAAAAGGCAACCCATCAATACAATCCTTAATAAGCGCAAACTTCTCCGATATAGTGTAGTTTGGAGAATTTAAAAAGATAATAGGACTATCATGCGTGGGTGAAATAGCAACAATCTCATGTTTAACATAAGGAACTATAGCAAGTTCATCTCCATAAGCATAATTCATATTGGCATCTTGGCCACAAGCATAGCAAGCACTATCAAAAAGGGATATTTCAAAAGAATCCAAGGGATCATAGCAATCATCATAGCATCTGTCCTTCGGTAAGCACGAAGGGAAATTAAACAATGTATGAGTTGAAGAGTTACTCTCATTAGAAGGTGGGAACGGGTAGCTAATCCGCTCTTCCTCCTTTTGTTCTTCGCTCTCCTCGTCATCTTTTTCATCCAATGAGCTCACAGTGTCATTAATTTCTTCTTCCATAGACTCCTGCAAAATATTAGTGTCTTCTTGGACAGCGGAGGAGTCCTCAATGTATGGTTTAATATAAGGATTAGAAGCATAATTATTATAGCAATATTTAAGTATGGCCAAATTTTCAGATTTGTAGAGAGTAGTATCACATTCTTTAATAAAGGAAGCAATTTCACAAGACACCCTTAGTATACGAAGGTACGATTCCATCATCACTAAACTTACATTGGTAAGGAAGGTGTTTCTTAGGGGCTTTAGAACAACAAGTACAATCATGTATTTCACATAAATTCCAAGCATAGCATTGCAAACGATGAATTTGATCTAATAAAAGTTTCCCTTTTTCAGATATGCGGTGTCGCACATAACAAGCATGCTCATTTAAATATTTGCCCTCAACTAAGCTAGTTGGGGTTTTAGCCCGAGCACATAGGGATCGAAGATGATCCAAGTAATAAGCTTCATTAGTGTGATAGATTTTGAGTGGTTCTTCAACCATTGGTTCAGTAGGTACCACTATTTTTTTGGTATTTTGCGTTTCCTACCCATAACTAAAGATAGAAAACAACTTAGAACAACAAATAAAATCTACTTAGTGATAAACCAAACAAGCACACACGAGAATATTCACCCCACGCTATTGCTCCCCGGCAACGGCGCCAGAAAAAGGTCTTGATAAGCCACAAGTGTAGGGGATCAGTTGTAGCCTTTTTCGATAAGTAAGAGTGTTGAATCCAACGAGGAGCTAAAGGTAGAACAAATATTCGCTCAAGTTATATCGACCACCGATACAACTCTACGCACGCTTGACGTTTACTTTACCTAGAACAAGTATGAAACTAGAAGTACTTTGTGGTTTTTGTAGGATAGGTTTGCAAGAATATAAAGAGCACGCAAATAAAACTAGGGGCTATTAAGATAAATACACAACTAAATTAGTTTTAGTAGAGAGCTTTTTGTCACGAGAAAGTTATTTGTCCCTAGGCAATCGATAACTAGACCGGTAATCACTATTGCAATCTTATTTGAGGGAGAGGCATAAGCTAACATACTTTCTCTTCTTGGATCATATGCACTTATGATTGGAACTCTACCAAGCATCCGCAACTACTAAAGATCATTAAGGTAAAACCCAACCATAGCATTAAAGTATCAAGTCCTCTCTATTCCCATACGCAAACAACCTACTTACTCGGGTATGTGCTTATGTCACTCACGCCACCCACCATAAGCAAATCATGAACATATTGCAAACCCTACAGCGGGGATCCCTCATGCTTGCGCGACATGGAGAGCACCATAGGACAGCACCAATAATAAAACATGCAACTCAAACCAATCACGATCATCAATTAACCCATAGGACAAAACAGATCTACTCAAACATCATAGGATAGCCATACATCATTGGGAAATAATATATAGCGTTGAGCACCATGTTTAAGTGGAGATTACAGTGGGTAGAAGAGGGGTTACACCGCTGCATAGAGGGGGGAAGAGTTGGTGCTGACGGTGGTGAAGTTGTTGGTGTAGATTGTAGTGACGATGATGGCCCCGGCGGCACTCCGGTGCCACCGGAAGTGAGGGGGAGAGCCCACCTCCTTCTTCTTTTTCTTCCTTGACCTTCTCACTAGATGGGAGAAGGGTTTCCCCTCTGGTCCATGGTCTCCATGGCGTGGGAGGGGCAAGAACCCCTCCGAGATTGGATTTGTCTCTCTGTCTCTCTCTGTTTCTGCGTTCCCGGATTATGCCCTTTCACCGTTTCTTATATATCCGGAGATCCGTAACTCCAATTGGACTGAAACCTTCGCCCAGATTTTTTTCCAAAAATTAGCCTTCTTGCGGCCAAAGAAGAGCAGCAACGGCCTTAAGGGGTGCCCACGAGGGTCAGGGGCATGCCCGCCCCCTGGGGCGCACCCCCTTGCCTCGTGGCCCCCTCGGGCACCATCTCGTGTTGGTTCTTCTTCCCAAATATCACAAATATTCCAAAAATATTCTCCGTCCGTTTTTATCCCGTTTGGACTCCGTTTTATATGGGTTTTCTGTGAAACATAAAACATGCAACAAACAGGAACTGGCACTGGGCAATAGATCAATATGTTAGTCCCAAAAATAATATAAAAAGTTGCCAAAAGTATATGAAAGTTGTAGAATATTGGCATGGAACAATCAAAAATTATAGATACGACGGAGATGTATCAATCACCAGCATAGTCAGAGTCAGAATATCCAATGAGATCAAAATCCGAGTCCTTTGGATACCATAATCCAAGTGTTGGTGTGTGAGCTAGATATCGAAGAATATGCTTCACAGCCTTATGGTGTGATTCCTTCACTGTATCTTGAAAATGGGCACACATGTAAACACTAAGCATAATATATGGCCTCGATGCACATAGATACAATAAAGAGCGAATCATGGAGCAATATACCTTTTGATCGAAATCTTTACCATTTTTGTCTGTGCAGAGATGGCCATTTATGGGCATAGGGATTTTGATGCCTTTGCAATCTTGCATGCCGAATTTTCTGAGTACATCCTTGAGGTATTTCTCTTGAGATATGAAGATGCCATTACGTTGTTGACGAGTTTGAAGACCTAAGAAGAATTTCAATTCTTCCATCATAAACATTTGATGTTATTCACTCATCATGTAGGCGAATTCATCATTGTAACATTTGTCAGTACAGCCAAAGATAATATCATTAGCATATATTTGGCACACGAATAATTCATCATCATAAGTTTTGGTGAAAAGAGTTGGGTCAAGTGAACCGGATTTGAAGCCTTTCTTCGTGAGGAATTCCTTCAAACTGCCATACCACGCCCGAGGGGCCTGCTTGAGGCCATAGAGGGCCTTGTTGAGTCTGAATACTTTATCAGGATGCTTAGGATCCTCAAAACCTGGGGGGTTGAGCAACATATACTTCTTCCTCAAGCTTACCATTGAGGAATGCACTTTTCACATCCATTTGATATAAGATGATATTATGATGATTAGCATAAGCAAGCAGTATATGAATAGCTTCAGGTCTAGCAACAGGTACAAAAGTTTCATCGAACTCAATTCGCTCAACCTGTGTGTAGCCCTGTGCTCCAAGACAAGCCTTATTCCTCCCCACTAGGCCACTTTCGTCTTGCTTGTTGAGGTAGATCCATTTGGTACCTATGATGTTGTGCTTGTGAGGATCTAGTCGCTTGATGAGTTCCCACAAATTATTGAGCTCGAATTGATGCAATTCCTCTTGCATTGCTTGAATCCACTCATGTTCTAGAAATGCCTCATCAACTTTGGTCGGCTCTGTGATAGAGACAAAAGCGAAGTGCCCACAAAAGTTAGACAAGTGTGAAGCTTTTGAGTGTTTGAGAGGACCTAGTGCGCTGATGTCGTCAATGATTTTCTCAATCTACACTTCGTTTGCCACTCGAGGATGAGCAGGCTGATGACTTTTGTTTGGCTGAGCATTTTCTTCAGCGACAGATTTTTTAGGTGCACCAGTATGATTGTCTTAATAATCTAGAATAACTTCTTTAGCGGGTTCTTCAGTGGGTATGATATCCTCAGTAGCCTTGCACTTAATGGATTCTTCGGGAGGTATTACATCCAGCACAGGATGTAGGTGCTCTTTTTGCAAGCCGTTAGTTTCATCGAACAGCACATCTACAGTTTCAACAACCTTGTGATGATGGTTGTTGAAGACTCTTTAGGTGTGCGAGTCCTTTCCGTAACCAAGCATAAAACCTTCCTGTGCTTTCGGTGCAAATTTAGAACTGTGATGAGGATCTCTAATCTAACATTTAGCACCGAAGACTTTGAAAGAACTCTTATTGGGTTTCTTGTCAGTGAGGAGTTCATATGAGGTTTTCTTGAGGAGTTTGTGAAGATATACCATGTTGATGATGTGGCATGCAGTATCACTAGCCTCAGGCCAGAAGTGAAGAGGAGTCTTGTATTCAACAAGCATAGTGAGAGCCATATCAACAAGAGTCCTGCTCTTGCGCTCCACGACGCCATTCTGCTGAGGAGTGTGTGGGGAAGTGATACGTCCTTTTTGCATCATGCTTTTATATTGATATTTATTGCATTATGGGCTATTACTACACATTATGTCACAATACTTATGCCTTTTCTATCTTATTTTACAAGGTTTACATGAAGAGGGAGAATGCCCTCAGCTGGAATTTTGGGCTGGAAAAGGAGCAAATATTAGAGACCTATTATGCACAACTCCTAAAGTCGTGAAACTCCATGAAAGTTAGTTTTGGAATATATTTAAAATATTGGGCGAAGAAAGAACCAGAGCGGGGCCACCCACTGTCCACGAGAGTGGAGGGCGCGCCCTACCCCCTGGGCGCACCCCCTGCCTCGTGGGCCACCTGGAATCCCCCTGATGCCCATCTTCTGGTATAAGGTGTCTTTTGCCCTGGAAAAAATCATAAGGAAGCTTTCGGGACAAAGCGCCGCTATCTCGAGGCGGAACCTGGCGAAACCAATCTAGGGCTCCAGCGGAGCTGTTCTGTTGGGCAAACATCCCTTCGGGGGGGAATCATCACCGTCATCATCACCATCGATCCTCTCATCGGGAGGGGGTCAATCTCCATCAACATCTTCACCGGCACCATCTCCTCTCAAACCCTAGTTCATCTCTTGTATCCATTTTTTGTCCCAGAACCTCATATTGGTACATGTGGGTTGCTAGTAGTGTTGATTACTCCTTGTAGTTGATGCTAGTTGGTTTATTTGGTGGAATATCATATGTTCAGATCCTTTATGCATATTAATACCCCTCTGATTATGAACATGAACATGATTTATGAGTAGTTAGTTTGTTCCTAAGGACATGGGAGAAGTCTTGCTATAAGTAGTCATGTGAATTTGGTATTCGTTTGATATTTTTATGAGATGTATGTTGTCTTTCCTCTGGTGGTGTTATGTGAACGTCGACTACATTAAAATTCACCATTGTTTGGGCCTAGAGGAAGGCATTGGTAAGTAATAAGTAGATGATGGGTTGCTAGAGTGACAGAAGCTTAAACCCTAGTTTATGCGTTGCTTCGTAAGGGGTTGATTTGGATCCATATGTTTCATGCTATGGTTAGGTTTACCTTAATACTTCTTTTGTAGTTGTGGATGCTTGCAATAGGGGTTAATCATAAGTGGGATGCTTGTCCAAGGAAGGGCAGTACCCAAGCACCGGTCCACCCACATATCAAATTATCAAAGTAACGAACGTGAATCATATGAGCGTGATGAAAACTAGCTTGACGTTAATTCACATGTGTCCTCGAGAGCGCTTTCCTTTATATAAGAGTTTGTCCAGGCTTGTCCTTTGCTACAAAAAGGATTGGGCCACCTTGCTGCACCTTGTTTACTTTTGTTACTTGTTGCTCGTTACGAAATACCTTATCACAAAACTATCTGTTACCAATAATTTCAGTGCTTGCAGAGAATACCTTACTGAAAACTGCTTATCATTTCCTTTTGCTCCTCGTTGGGTTCGACACTCTTACTTATCGAAAGGACTACGATAGATCCCCTATACTTGTGGGTCATCAAGACTCTTTTCTGGCGCCATTGCCGAGGAGTGAAGCTCCTTTGGTAAGTGGAATTTGGTAAGGAAAAATATATATAGTGTGCTGAAATTTACTGTCACTTGTTACTATGGAACATAATCCTTTGAGGGGCTTCTTCGGGGTATCTTCACCCTGACCAGTACATCAAAGAGTTTCTCCTCAAACTAATAAACCTACTAAAAATGTTTACTTTGAAATTCCTTCAGGTATGATAGAGAAACTGCTAGCTAATCCTTTTACAGGAGATGTAACACTACACCCCGATTTGCACCTAATCTATGTGGATGAAGTTTCTGGATTATTTAAGCTTGTAGGTATGCCCGAGGACGTTACCAAGAAGAAGGTCTTCCCTTTATCTTTGAAGGGAAAGGCATTGACATGGTTTAGGCTATGTGATGATATGGGATCATGGAACTACAACCGATTGAAATTGGAATTTCATCAAAAGTTTTATCCTATGCATCTGGTTCATCGTGATCGTAATTATATATATAATTTTTGGCCCTGCGAAGGAGAAAGTATCGCTCAATCTTGGGGGAGGCTTAAGTCAATGTTATATTCATGCCCCAATCATGAGCTCTCAAGAGAAATTATTATTCAAAATTTTCATGCTCGGCTTTCTCTCAATAATCGCTCCATGCTCGATACTTCTTGTACTGGTTCTTTTATGATGAAGACTATTGAATTCAAATGGGATTTATTGGAAAGAATTAAACGCAACTTTGAAGATTGGGATATCGATGAAGATAAGGAGTCAGCTATAACAGCTAAGTTTGATTATGTTAAATCTTTTATGGATACCGATGCTTTTCATGAATTTAGCACTAAATATGGACTTGACTCTGAGATAGTAACTTCTTTCTGTGAATCATTTGCTACTCATATTGATCTCCCTAAGGAGAAGTGGTTTAAATATCATCCTCCCATTGAATTAAAAGTAGTTGAACCTGTTAAAGTTGAAGAAAAGACTATCACTTATAATGTTGATCCTATTGTTCCTACCGCTTATATTGAGAAACCACCTTTCCCTGTTAGAATAAAGGATCATACTAAAGCTTCAACTGTGGTTCGTAAGAGTAATGCTAGAACACCTACACCCTCTGAGCATATTAAAGTTGAACCTAGTATTGCTATGGTTAAAGATCTCTTGGTGGATAATATTGATGGGCATGTTATTTACTTCTGTAATGAAGCTGCTAGAATTGCTAGACCCGATACTAAAAATAAACATAGACCTCTTGTAGGCATGCATGTTGTTCCTGTTGAAATAGGAGATCATTGTTATCATGGCTTATGTGATATGGGTGCTAGTTCTAGTGCAATACCTCATTCCTTATATAAAGAGATTATGCATGATATTGCACCTGCTGAGATAGAAGATATTGATGTTACAATTAAGCTTGCCAATAGAGATACTATTTCACCAATCGGGATTGTTAGAGATGTTGAAGTCTTGTGTGGGAAAGTTAAATACCCTACTGACTTTCTTGTTCTTGGTTCCCCAAAATATGACTTTTGTCCCATTATATTTGGCAGACCCTTCTTGAATATTGTTAATGCTAGGATAGACTGTGAAAAGGACATTGTTACTGTTGGTTTAGGGGATATGTCTCATGATTTTAATTTTGCTAAATTTCGTAGACAACCCCATGATAAATAATTGCCTAGTGAAGATGAAATTATTGGTCTTGCTTCTATTGCTGTGCCTCCCAATGATCCTTTAGAACACTATTTGCTAGACCATGAAAATGATATGTTTATGAATGAAAGAAGGGAAATAGATGAGGTATTCTTTAAACAGGGACCTTTATTGAAACACAACTTGCCTGTTGAAATCCTAGGAGATCCTCCTCCACCCAAGGGTGATCCTGTGTTCGAGCTTAACCCTTTACCTGATGCTCTTAAATATGCTTATCTCGATGGAAAAAAAATATCATGTTATTATTAGTGCTAACCTTTCAGAGCAGGAAGAGAGATTATTGAAAACTCTAAAGAAGCACTGTGCTGCTATTGTATATACTCTTGATGATCTTAAGGCATTAGTCCCACTCTATGCCATCACAAAATAAAATTGGAGAAAGATGCTAAACCGGTTGTTGATCACCAAAGACGGTTAAATCCTAATATGAAAGAAGTGGTAAGAAATGAAATACTAAAGCTTCTGGAGGTAGGTATAATTTTCCCTGTTGCTGATAGTCAGTGGGTAAGTCATGTCCATTGTGTCCCTAAGAAGGGAGGTATTAATGTTGTTCCCAATGATAAAGACGAATTGATTCCTCAAAGAATTGTTACAGGTTATAGAATGGTAATTGATTTCCGCAAATTAAATAAAGCTACTAGAAAGTATCATTACCCTTTACCTTTTATTGATCAAATGCTAGAAAGATTATCCAAACATACACATTTTTATTTTCTAGACAGTTATTCTGGTTTCTCTCAAATACCTGTGTCAAAAGACGATCAGGAAAATACCACTTTTACTTGCCCTTTTGGTACATTCGCTTATAGACGTAAACCTTTTGGTTTATGTAATGCACCTGCTACCTTTCAAAGATGTATGACTGCTATATTCTCTGACTTTCGTGTAAAGATTGTTGAGGTTTTCATGGATGATTTCTGCGTGTATGGAACTTCTTTTGATGATTGCTTAAGCAACCTTGATCGAGTTTTGCAGAGATGTGAAGAAACTAATCTTGTCTTGAATTGGGAGAAGTGCCACTTTATGGTTGATGAAGGTATTGTCTTGGGGCATAAAATTTCTGAAAGAGGTATTGAGGTTGATAGAGCTAAAGTTGATGCTACTGAAAAGATGACGTGTCCTAAGGACATCAAAGGTATAAGAAGTTTCCTTGGTCATGTCGGTTTTTATAGGAGGTTCATTAAAGACTTCTCAAACATTTCTAGGTCTCTGTCTAATCTCTTACAAAAAGATGTTCCTTTTGTCTTTGATGATGATTGTCGGGGAAACTGATCCACGAGCACCTATGGGGACCGGCGACCGGGCCCATTTCGGTTCGGCGGGGGGGGGGGGAGATCGCACGAAGAGCGGATCGAGGCGAAGCACACGAGCAGTTTACCCAGGTTCGGGCCGCACGGATGCGTAAAACCCTACTCCTGCTTTGTGGTTTGTATTGAGTTCTTGCTCGGGAGCGCTGAGTGCTACAGTACACACCAGCGGCTAACGAGACCGAGCGTGAGTGTTCTCTTCTCTGTTCGTCCCCCTCTACGTTGCGCATGGCCCTCCTTTTATATGCTCAAGGGGTCACCGACAGGTGGCAACGTAGACAAGGGTAAAAATGGAAAGGTGTTGCGGTTGGTACAACTACCTGTACAGTGTATCATACCTAACCCTGACGGCAGGGGACAAGGGCATTGAATGCCCGTGTGCGTCGCCCAAACAGTGCAAAAAGGGGCCGTCAGGAACGCCACCGCTCGCCACGATGGCGATCTTGTCAGCGCCGCTTGCCACCGCGCACAGCTGGCTGCACAGCCTCTCGCCACGTACGCCTGGAAGGGTCCTGGAGCGACACGTTGGCGGATGTGCTGGAGCGCGGGTACAGAGTGGTAGCTTGCCGCGGCAAGCGCCTTGCCGCGGTCGTTGTCCTGTCGCGTCCGGGAGCTTGTCGCTCACCGGGCCTTGCCGGGACGCGTGGCACGTCGCGGCAAGTTCCTTGAGATGCCTTGGTTGGCCTTCCCGGCAAGCTCCTCTTGCCGGGGTCTTGTGCCTTGAGTGGCCTTCCCAGCAAGCTCCTCTTGCCGGGGCCTTGTCTCCTTGGCTTAAATACTTTGTTCTTGAATGGCTCCAAAGGAACCACGGAGGGCCTTGGCGGTCACCCGGCAAGCCTTGTCGCGGGGTGCTGCGAATGCCCGTGCACAAGTTCGGGATACTAGGGTACCCCTACTCTAGTACACCGACAGGAGCCCCCGGCCCTGGGCCATACACGGTGCCGAGCGCTGTTGGGCCAGGCCCAAAACAGGGCACGGGCACGCGCGGCCTGGATTACGCCGTATCTTTCTCCGTATCCACCGCGCCCTCCCCGAATGGCACGCGTTGATTGCGGCGCCGTGGGAGAGATCGTGGGTGGTTTCTTTATTCAGAAAGGCGGAACGTCCGCCCCCTCCCTCCTTATAAGCAGGGGAAACAGGGGCAGTTCGTCCATCCGCCAGTTGCTACTCCAACCTCGAAAACCTCCACCGCTCCCCTTCTTCCCAAAGCTGAAAGAGAGCAGCGCTCCGCCCCCCATCGCCACCAGCACCACCAACGCCGTCGACCTCCCTCACCGCTTCCGCCATGGCTACGAAATCTGAGAAGGGGAAGGTCGTGAAGTCGGCCGAGGCGCAGCGGCTCACGGCGCTGCGAAAGGAGCGGGCCATCTTC
>LR738715.1:511944068-511967851 GCA_902687465.1 Secale cereale
CCCCCCCCCCCCCCCCCAAGCTCGCCGCGAGGGAGCTGAGGGAGTACTACTACCTCTTCTGGTCGACGGATACGCGGGCGCACCCGCGCACGAAGGTACTTCCAGCTGTCGCTTGGAAAATGGTTCCAACTGGATATCCCTTCTTTGCCTTGTTCTTCTACTGCGGGCTCTGCCCGCCTTTCTCTGAATTCTTCTGTGATATTATGAACACCTATGGGTTCCGCCTCCTTGACTTCACCCCCAATGCCGTTCTGACCATGGCAGTTTTCGCACATTTCTGCGAAAACTTTGTCGGAGTCCATCCAAATGTAGCCCTTTTTTGCCACTTCTTTATGCCCCGAGTTGAGAGAGGAGAGCCTTTATCCGGCGGAATCACCTGGATCTCGAGGGCCGGCAAGAAGGACGCTTATTTGGAGGGAGAGCTCCGCAGCAAGTGGGAGGAATGGAGAGCAGACTGGTGCTGGGTTGTCGAGGAGAATCCGCAGCCGTTTACCGCCCGGCGCCACACTCCAGTAGTGCGCGGCAGCGATTGGAGCAACGTGGCCCCGGAAGACGACAGGCTGAAGATTGCCGTCGCCCGGATCCAACGCCTCAGGCTTGCCGGGCTCACTGTAGGCGCTGTTGGCGCAGATTTCCTTCGCCGCCGCATCGCCCCCCTGCAGGAGAGGAAGAGACCCGCCTGGGACTTCGAGAATGCGGCGGACATCATGAGGCTGCGCTCGGGCCTCAACTTCAACTTCACCGTCCTGGAACTTAACGCGATGCTCCAGGAGCTGTTCAAGTACGACCCTCAACATCCCGAAGTGTTCAGGTTGCCGAAGGGTATCGTTCCGCTGTGCAACAACTCCGCGCTCAGCCGCATCCGTGCAATGATGCCGCTGTGCGACTCGCATGGAATTGACCCAACTTGGCAAGAGCCTGCAGACGACGTCGTGCAGGAGTTCTTTGACGGCTTGGAAGAAGTGCCGAACCGCTCCGACGAAAAGAAGGGCCTCACTCACGACACCACCGAGGCGGAGATGAAACGCATCGCCACCAGGCTGGAAGAGGCGGCGGCAGCCGCAGCCGCGGGCGAGTTTGGATTCACCGTGGAGGAGGCAGAGGGAGCGGAGGCGGCAAGCCTTGCCGAGCGAGAGGCGCTTGCCGGCGAGGGCGAGCTTGCCGGGCATGACGCCGAGTCGAGCGAGCCCACCGAGGATACGAGCTGCTCGTTGGAGATCGACTCCTCTTCCTCCTCATCTTCGGGCAGCTCGCCGCAAGCAGAGCCCCGGGCTCCACCAAGAAGGCGTCTCCGCAAGGCCGGGGACGTAGCGGAGCGGCAAACGAGTCGACAGCCGTCGCGCTGCGCGACACGCTCTACCGCGGCAAGCACTGTTGTCGCGGGAGAACCTCACGTTGCTACGGCAACTGGAGCGGGGTCTTCCCGGACCACCGCTTCTGCTCCTGCCGCTTCTTACGCCGCGGCGGCAGCCGGGGCGGGGTCGTCTCGGACCATCGCCATTGCTCCCGCCAAGCAGCCAAGGGACCCTACTCCTCCGCCTCCTTGCGCCGGACGTGAGCCGGACTTCGACTTCTCCGCGCTCAGCTCCGACGAGGAAGAAGAAGAGTAAGATTCTTGTTGAACTTGTATTTCTTCAATTCTTGCTGTTTTGTCTTGTATCTCATTTGCTTTACTCCGGACCTATTCCTTTTCAGGACTCTGGCCCAGAGAGCGGCGAAGAGAGCCAAGGTCTCGGAGAGGAGAGAGGAGGTGATCATCGTCGAGGACGAACCCAACGAGACCACCTTGCCGGACCCGGCAACCAATCTTCAGAGCAGCCCCCAGCGCAGCCCCAGCGTAAGTATACGGTTCGTCTTCTGCTGTTAGGCGCGCATGGGTGCTCTTTCTTTGCTGACATCTGACTGTTGGTTTGCGTAGGAGCAGAGCAGCCCCACCAGGAGCGCCCGGAGACCGCCCCCGACGTGCCATCTGCTTCGACTACGCCGCCAAGGGAGAGTTCTCCGGCAAGGGGCTCTCCGGCAAGGCAGAGTTCTCCGCCAAGGGAGAGTTCTCCGGCAAGGGACTCTCCGGCAAGGTAGGGTTCTCCGCCAAGGGAGAGTTCTCCGGCAAGGGACAGCACCAGCGGCCCCCCGGCGGCAGAGACTGCGACTGCAGAACCTGGTACAGGTAATCCTCTTGCTTCAAAACTTCCCTTGGGTTCTTCTTTTTGGATATTTGCTTGACTTTTCTCCCTTTTCCGGCCGTCAGACCCATCTGCTGCGGAGCCGATGGAGACCGAGGTTGTTGTCGACAATGCCGCCGCCACCGAAGAAGCAGCCGGCGCTGATGATCCCGCCGACGACGAGGCCGCCAAAGCTGCCGCCACAGCAGCTGGCGAGGGGTCTGGCGATCGTACTGATGGCCCTGAGGCCGCAGGAGCGTCAGGCGCTACGCCGACCGCCGACCCCTCCGCCGCTGCCGCAGCGCCAGGCTCCGAAGAGCCCCAGCCAGGCGTCTACTTGAAGGCCGGTGATGGCGTCTTCATCAACCTCCCCTGGGCGTCAAGCTCCAGGGCGCCGGTCGAGGGAGAAAGCTTTGATGGAGAGGTGCTCACCTCCGCTGGGCTGACGCTAGTGGATGCGCCGAGCAGCAGCAGCGGCGAGCCTAAGGAGGAGCGCTTGCTGCGGAAGCTGTTGTCGCTCTACCGCGCTCGGCAAGCCAAGCTGGAATCCCGCGAGGCGCTTGTCGCGAAGGCGGGAGTGGACATCGAGAAGCACGTGAAGGAGCTCCGGGGTCTTAACCAAGAAGCTCTCCGGTCCCTGGCAGAGGAGCGGGAGCAACTCGCCGAGGAGCAGAAGGCCTTCTTCCTCTAGAAGGCTGACGTCAAAGAGCAATAGCGGCTTGCCGCTGAGAAGCTGTCTGCGCAGGAGGGCGAGCTGGCGCAGCGGAAGATCAACCTCGACAGCCACGAGGAGGAGCTTGCCGCACGCGAGCAATCATTCGGCGGAGCCCTCAAGCAAGCAGAGGATGCTGCCGCAGCTGCCGAGGCTGCCAAGAAGGAGCTAGAGACGAAGGTGGCGCGGCTGGAGGCCGATCTCAAGGCGAGCGGTGAGGAGCTTGCCGCGCTCAAGCGTGAGCGGGAGAAGGACACCCACAGCAACTCAGAGCTGCAGGTTCATCTCGCCGAGAAGGGCAAGGAGCTTAGCGCCGCCAAGGACTCCAACGCAGATCTTGAGTTGAAGCTGACCACTTTGACCAAGACTCTGGACGGCGCCAGGGAGCAGGAGGTGGCCTTGAAGGAGGAAATCAAGGCCGACAAGGCGCTGCTGGAGAGTGCTGCTGCCGCCCAGAACACTTTTAGGGAGACCGTGGAGCACTGGACGGAGGGTCTCGTGAATGTCGCCGCAGACATTGACAGGGAGCTGGCGCAGCTGGGGATGGAGGATCTCGGGTATCCCTCCGATGAGAACCTCCAACCCAGCGCCAAGCTCACCTTGTTCTTCAAAGGCGTGGAGACGGCCCTCCAGCGACTCCGGGAGACGACTCCAAAGCGGCTGGCCGACGAGTCGCGCAATATCTGCGCGGGAGCTCTTCAAAAGGTGTTGGTGAAGGTGGCCTTCCGCAACCCGGGCCTCAACCTCACCAACGTCCTCAAGTCCCTGCCGCCGGATGCTGATCTGGAAGCGCTCAAGGCCCTTGTCGCACCCATTGTGGACAAGGTGAGCGGAATCAAGAGGGTTGAGGGCGATCGCGTAGACTAGGCTGCCCGTTTTCTTCTTTTCTTGTCGCTGCTGGTCATGTTACAAGAACAATCTGTTAGAGCTGCGACAAGCTATCTTGTAATATAACTCTATTTTGGGTAGTGATTGCAATGTTATTTCCTTTACTTGATTCCTTCCTTTGTATGTTTTTGCCCTACGCTTTTAGGGAACTTGCCGGCGCAGGCACCTTAGCCGCGAGCGCTGAGTGCGGGACTGTCAGCAGCCTGCTGGCGGTGCCGCTACCGACAAGAAACCTTGTCGCAACTAGTCGCAGCTCACTTAAGTTGTTGAGCGGACTCGAAACAAAGTAAGGGCGCAACTAGCCACGAGTTGGTTGCTCCGCGCACAGGTTTTCCATACAAAGCATGGTCGTTCAAGGAAGATAACTTAAAAAAATTAAAAATCTGATTGCTCAAACTTTGGCAACTTAACTTTTCTGTTGTTTGCTTCCCGGCAAGGCGAAACTTTCTTGAACGACGCCTGGTCCATACCATCATCTTCTCCTTCCCCCCGGCAAACTTGTGGGCGAGGGGACCTTCCTTTCCTTGAGAAAAAGAAAGAAGAGAAAATAAAGGTATGGAGCCTTACGGCTCGTTATTGCTTACCGGTGGTGAGTGCTGCACAAAGTGTCAGATAACACATGCAAAAAATATAAAGCATGAAATTGACATGATGTGCGGAGCACATGAGCTTTACTTATGCACGGGGTCTGCGCCCGGCTTTGTACAAAGGATTACATGCAACAGCGGCAAGACTTGTACAAAAGGTGGTTGCCGGAACGGGTTCCGGCAACCGCGCCTTACGGGTAAAACTTACGAAGATGTTCGATGTTCCAGGAGTTGCTCACTGGAATGCCATCTTCGGTCTCAAGGCGGACAGCGCCAGGCCTAGTGACTCGTTTCACCCGGTAAGGGCCTTCCCACTTCGGCGTCAACTTGTTGGAATTCTTGGCGGACTGAATGCGCCGAAGAACAAGGTCGCCTTCCTCGAGACTTCTGGCGTTAACTTTGCGGCTATGGTAGCGGCACAAAGCTTGCTGGTAGCGAGCAGCTCGTACAGCAGCCTGAAGACGGTCTTCCTCAAGGAGCAGCGCGTCATCTTGCCGCAGCTGCTCTTGCTCAAGCTCATCATAAGCGAGCACTCGAGGTGACCCGTATACGAGTTCCGTGGGGAGAACTGCCTCTGCTCCATAGACTAGAGCGAAAGGTGTCTGGCCAGTGGCTTGATTTGACGTCGTCCTGATCGACCAAAGGACCACCGACAGCTCCTCAATCCAGTTTTTTCCGCACTTGCACAGCTTGTCGAAAGTCCTGGTCTTGAGCCCACGCAGCACTTCAGCATTTGCCCTCTCCGCTTGACCGTTGCTTCTCGGGTGAGCAACAGAAGCGAAGCAGACCTTGGCGCCAAGATCTTGGACGTACTGCATGAAGGTGCGGCTCGTGAATTGTGTACCGTTGTCGGTGATGATCCTATTAGGGATCCCGAAGTGGCAAACAATCAACCTGAAGAACTTGACTGCTGACTGTGCTGTCACCTTCCTCACTGCTTCCACTTCCGGCCACTTTGTGAACTTGTCGATTGCAACGTACAAGTACTCAAAGCCCCCGACTGCGCGGGGAAAGGGGCCGAGGATGTCGAGCCCCCAGACTGAAAATGGCCAGGATAAAGGGATCGTCTGGAGAGCTTGAGCTGGCTGGTGTATCTATTTGGAATGGAACTGGCACGCTTCACACTTGGTTACTTGTGCAGTTGCATCCTGCAGGGCTGTCGGCCAAAAGAAACCTTGCCGGAATGCTTTGCCGGCAAGTGCTCTTGCGCCAATGTGGTGACCGCATATGCCTCCATGTATCTATGCCAACAACTTTTGTCCGTCTTCCCGGTGAATACACTTCAATTTCACACTGTTGAGTCTTCTTCTGTACAGATTGTTGTCGACAAACTGGTACATACTTGACTGCCGGGCTACTCTTTCCGCTTCTTCTTGCTCTTCGGGAAGTTCTCCTGTCTGAAAGAAACGGACAATCTGATGTGCCCATGCTGGAGCTTGTGACTCGACAACAAGGACTAAAGGCACATCTGCTGCTGCGGGAACATCCGCTTCTACGGCTAGAGCCTGCGGCTCAGCCGGAGCTTGATGTTCCCCGGCAAGCTTGCCGGAGCAAAACTTGTCGGGAGCCTCTGCTTCAACGGAACAAACCCTGGGGCTTGCCGGAGCAGACTGCTCCTCAGCACTATTGGTGTTGATCTTGGGGACCTTCTTGGCGGCGGCTTCGGGAAGCTTTGCCGGAAAATAGTCACCAGAAATCAACTTCCTCGTCTTGCTCTGTCCAGTTGATGGTGTTACAGACGGTTGAGTCAGCTTGAGCACAAAGATCCCTGGTTCCATATGTAACTTAAGTGCGGCGCACTTCGACAGGCCGTCGACAATGTCATTCTGAGCTCTTGGAACATGCTCCATCTGTAGGCCGTCAAAGTGCTCTTCTAGCTTTCTCACTTCATCAACGTAGGCTTCCATCAACGGACTCTGATAACTCTTGTTCACTTGGCGGACGACAAGCTGCGAGTCACCCCTAACAATGAGTTTCTTGATCCCAAGGTCTACCGTGATCCTGAGACCGGCAAGCAAACCTTCATACTCTGCGGTATTGTTCGTTGCCTGCTCCTTGGGAAAGTGCATCTGGACTACGTACTTGAGGTGCTCTCCGATGGGTGCAACAAGCAGCACGCCAGCACCGGCGCCTTGCAGCGAGAAGGCACCATCAAAGTACATCAGCCACTCTTTGCTTGCTTCCTTGACGGGGATGCTCGTTTCTGGAATTTTTTCATCTAGTGTTGGCGTCCACTCTGCTATGAATTATGCCAATGCTCTGCTTTGGATAGTCGAAGTGCTTTCAAACTTGAGGCCAAAGCTTGACAGTTCCAGTGCCCACTCAACAATCCTGCCTGTTGCTTCTGGATTCTGCAGTATCCTTTTCAGCGGAAAGCGAGTGACAATTGTGATCTCATGTGCTTGGAAGTAATGGCGCAGCTTTCTCGAGGCCATGAGAAGGCCGAAAAGCAATTTATGCACACCAAAGTACCTTGACCTAGCCCCTTGCAGAAGGGAACTGACAAAGTAAACTGGGCGTTGCACCATTCTCTTCTGTATCTCCTCGCACGTCTGCGCAGATCCATCTTTGTCGGGACCAGAGCTTGTCGGGGAAGCCCCCTGCTTATCGCTGGATGCGCTTGCCGTGGTTGCTGGCTCGTCATCTGCCTCCCTCTCCGCTACTAACGCAGCACTAACCACTTGATTGGTTGCCGCTATATACAGCAGCAAGTTCTCTTGTGGCTTAGGTGCGACAAGTACTGGAGTGGAGGACAGGTATCTCTTCAAGTCTTGCAGCGCAGCCTCCGCTTCCGGAGTCCATTTCATTGGACCTGCCTTTTTCAATATTTTGAAAAACGGCAGGGCGCGCTCAGCAGACTTAGAGATAAACCTGCTGAGAGCAGCCACGCAACCAGCAAGTCTTCGTACATCCTTGACGCGCTTTGGTGCTTCAATCTTCTCAATGGCCCTGATCTCGTCGGGATTGGCTTCAATTCCCCGCTGAGACACGAAGAACCCGAGAAGCTTGCCGGAAGGGACTCCAAACACACACTTCTCGGGGTTGAGCTTGAGGCTGATCTTGCGCAGATTTGCAAAGGTCTCGTCTAAATCTTGAATCGGAGTTTCCTTGTCCTTGCTCTTGACCACTATGTCATCCATGTAGGCTTCCACATTTTTGTGTATTTGTGGCTCAAAAGCGACATGGACTACTCTTGCAAATGTTAAACCAGCATTCTTTAAACCGAAAGGCATCCGTTTGAAACAGTACGTGCCACATGGAGTGATGAATGCGGTCTTCTCCTCATCCTCTTCTGCCATGAAGATCTGATGGTATCCTGAGTATGCGTCAAGAAATGAAAGCAAGTCACATCCGGCCGTGGAGTCAACAATCTGGTCAATGCGCGGCAAGGGAAATTGGTCTTTGGGACAAGCTTTGTTAACATCGGTAAAGTCGATACAAAGCCTCCATTTTTCCGTTTGCCTTGCGCATGACTACAGGATTGGCCAACCACGTAGGATGGAGCACTCCTCTGACAAGGCCTACTGCTTCCAACTTCTTGATTTCTTCTGCGATGAATTCTTGGCGCTCCGCTGCTTGCTTCCTGACCTTCTGCTTGACGGGCCGCGCATGAGGACAGACGGCAAGTTTGTGCTCAATTACTTTCCTGGGAACAACGGGGATGTTAGACGGTTGCCACGCAAACACGTCGACGTTCGCCCGCAGGAAAGCAATGAGCGCGCTTTCCTATTTAGGGCCAAGAGTGGCACCGATGGTGAAGGTACCACCAGTGCCGTCCTCCTTGGCGGACACTTTATTGGTCTCTGGCGGAGCTGCCATTGTCTTCTTACACTTGCTGGTGGAGCTCGATGGTGCGTCCTCGACGGTAGCGCAGCACTCCGAAGAGGTGTGCTTGCCGGAGTGGGCATCAGAACTCTTGCCGGACTTGGTCTTCTTCTTCCCCCCGGGAGCTTCAACGGCAAGTGATTTACAATCTGTTGCGGCTGCTGCTTCCCGGTAGATCTTGTCGGCGCAGATAAGAGCATCCTTCTTGTCGCCAGGGACAGAGATGACACTTATCGAGCCTGGCATCTTCAGCATGTTGTATGCGTAGTGAGAGGCTGCCATGAACTTGGCGAGTGCTGGACGGCCGAGTATCCCATTGTAAGGCAATGGAAAATCGGCAACGTCAAAAGTGACCCTCTCAGTCCTGAAGTTCAACTCGCTGCCAAATGTCACCGGCAACGTGACTTTCCCCTTCGGCTTGCTCCTTCCCGGGTTGATTCCTTGGAATGTGCCGGTCTCTTCGAGCTCGCTGTCAGGGATCTGGAGTTTCTGGAGCACAGCGGAGGAGATGAGGTTCAAGCCGGCCCCGCCGTCAACTAGCATCTTAGTGACCTTGAGGTTGCGGATGGTTGGTGAAACCAACATCGGCAAGCACCCGACCGCAGTCGTGCGATCAGGGTCCCCAATATCAAAGATGATAGGCATGCTGGACCATTTTAGAAGCTTGCGCGGTTCGACAGGTGGTTCTGCCGCATTGACTTCCCGCACCCACTGCTTGAGTTGGCGGTGTGAAGTATGCAGAGAAGCACCACCGTCAATGCACAAGACCTCTGTGGCTTTCTGGAACTCCTGCTCACTGGTCTCGACATCATCCATGTCCTCATCGTCGTCGTCATCTTCATCCTTGTCGCGGCCGCGGGGAGGCCTGTCTCCTTGCCGCTGCTTGGCCTTGCCGCGGCGTCCTCCCCGGCCGGGACGCTTCGTGCCGGATCCTCCAGCACCTCCCTAGGCCTTCTCCTTGCCGCGTTGCTCGTATTCAGCCTTTTGCTGCTCGACAAGCTGCTCGACCCTCTTGCAGTTCTGGAGGTCATGACCCTTGGTGCGGTGGATCTTGCAGTACTGCTTGTCGGTGCCGTCCTGCTTGTCGGCGGCCGCCACAGCCTGGCAGTTGGTGCATGCGGAAATCTCCTTGCCAGAGCTACCAACTTTGGCTTTCTTGGCGCCACCTTCGTTGCCGGACTGCTCAACGACTAGCACATCTTTGCCTTTCTTCTTCCTTTTGTTCCACCGCCGGTTTTTCTTTGCCGGGGCAGCATCCTCACTGTCAGATCCTCCTGCTCCTGTATCCTCTCCGGGGAGTTTCCTCCCTTCCTCAGCACGCGCACACTTGTCGGCCAGGGCATACAGCTCACTGACGTCTCTGATCTTGCACATCGCCATCTCCTCCCTCATTCTGCGGTTACGCACGTTCTGATGGAACGCGCTGATGACCGCGGCAGGGTGGACATCTGGGATGTTGTGCTGTACACGGTTGAATCTCTGAATATACTTGCGCAGGGGCTCTCCTTCCTTCTGGGCGAGCAGATGAAGGTCACTTTCTTGGCCATGAGGTTTGTGGCCGCCTGTAAAGGCGCCGACAAACTGATGGCATAGGTCTGCCCATGAGGATATGGAGTTGTCCAGCAAGTGCATGAGCCAGGACCTGACGTTGGGCTTGAGTACCAGCGGGAAGTAGTTGGCAAGGATCTTGTCGTCCCGCCCCCCGGCAGCTTGCACCGCGATGGTGTAGATGCTGAGGAACTCCGACGAATGCAACTTGCCGTCGTACTTCTCTGGTACGTCTGGCTTGAAATTCTTCATGCTGGGCCACTGGACTTGCCGCAGCTCACGAGTAAACGCAAGGCAACCTACCGCGTATGGCAAGTCGCCTGGTTCCCCTGGCGCATGCATGTCGACAGAGGGCCCAGCGCGCTGGTCTGATTGACGTCGCGCTTCTCTTCTGCGCTCGATGCGAGTACGAGCGTCTTCTTGCTGTCGTTCGTGAAGAACTTGGCACTGATCGCGACGAGCTCGTGGATCTGATGACGCGGTGGAGTCGCTGTCGAGGTGGATCCGGCGAGTCGGCGATCTTGGCCTCTGGGGCGGGGAGTGCACGGTGGTTGCACCCCCACCGGTCTTGTCGCCATTGGCTCGTGCCTGGCTGACTTGCTGCGGCTGCGATGTACTCGGCTGCCGTGGAGTGTCACCGTTGGCGAAGTCGATGAGACTCTGAATGGTGGCCCTCCAGTCGTCAATCTTGTCTGCCGCTGGAGGGTAGTCCAGGAGCAGTTGAGCTCGCGCCAAAGCTTCTGCTGGAGTGGTGGGTAGCGGTGGCGAACGGCGCGAGGAGCGGGATATGCTCGGACTTCTAACTATGTTAGAAGGAGCAGTATCTCGTCCTGGCGACCGCGCCTCGCTCGTGCCAGCATGTTAGCGTGCATGCTGGTTTTGAGCATTCCGAGATCCACTAGCTCGATCTTGGTCTAGCAGAAGTATGGTACCGTGAGTACCATGACGCTGCCGGTCCCGCGCCTCTTGAGATGGGCGCGGTGCATGTACGGACGCCGAGGTCTTGGAGTGCGCCCGGTCATTGTGGGAGCCGGCTATGCCGCCGATGGGCAGCGCAGCCTTGTCCTTGGACCTGGCAGCACCGTGAGCTCCCTCGTCGACGCCCGTTCTTCCGACGGCGTCTACCCCACCAGCCGTTTGCTTCGACGGTGGTGGGTTCGGCGCGGACGGAGCAGCTGCCTCTGAAGCCTTCTTCTTCGGCGGCATGTCGATGAAGATGATGAAGATCTAGCTCGTGTGAACGCCGGATCAGGTTCACACAACCTCGACGCCCCCTACCTGGTGCGCCAAAGATGTCGGGGAAACTGATCCACGAGCACCTATGGGGACCGGCGACCGGGCCCATTTCGGTTCGGCGGGGGGGGGGGGGAGATCGCACGAAGAGCGGATCGAGGCGAAGCACACGAGCAGTTTACCCAGGTTCGGGCCGCACGGATGCGTAAAACCCTACTCCTGCTTTGTGGTTTGTATTGAGTTCTTGCTCGGGAGCGTTGAGTGCTACAGTACACACCAGCGGCTAACGAGACCGAGCGTGAGTGTTCTCTTCTCTGTTCGTCCCCCTCTACGTTGCGCATGGCCCTCCTTTTATATGCTCAAGGGGTCACCGACAGGTGGCAACGTAGACAAGGGTAAAAATGGAAAGGTGTTGCGGTTGGTACAACTACCTGTACAGTGTATCATACCTAACCCTGACGGCAGGGGACAAGGGCATTGAATGCCCGTGTGCGTCGCCCAAACAGTGCAAAAAGGGGCCGTCAGGAACGCCACCGCTCGCCACGATGGCGATCTTGTCAGCGCCGCTTGCCACCGCGCACAGCTGGCTGCACAGCCTCTCGCCACGTACGCCTGGAAGGGTCCTGGAGCGACACGTTGGCGGATGTGCTGGAGCGCGGGTACAGAGTGGTAGCTTGCCGCGGCAAGCGCCTTGCCGCGGTCGTTGTCCTGTCGCGTCCGGGAGCTTGTCGCTCACCGGGCCTTGCCGGGACGCGTGGCGCGTCGCGGCAAGTTCCTTGAGATGCCTTGGTTGGCCTTCCCGGCAAGCTCCTCTTGCCGGGGTCTCGTGCCTTGAGTGGCCTTCCCGGCAAGCTCCTCTTGCCGGGGCCTTGTCTCCTTGGCTTAAATACTTTGTTCTTGAATGGCTCCAAAGGAACCACGGAGGGCCTTGGCGGTCACCCGGCAAGCCTTGCCGCGGGGTGCTGCGACTGCCCGTGCACAAGTTCGGGATACTAGGGTACCCCTACTCTAGTACACCGACAACGATTGTGTAGAAGAAATACTTAAGAAAGCCTTGATTTCTGCACCTATTGTCCAGCCACCTGATTGGAATTTACCCTTTGACATTATGTGTGATTCTAGTGATTATGTTGTTGGTGCTGTTCTAGGACAAAGAGTTGATAAGAAATTAAATGTTATCCAATATGCTAGTAAAACTCTACACAGTGCCCGGAGAAATTATGCTACTACTGAAAAAGGGTTTTTAGCAGTTGTATTTGCTTGTGATAAGTTCAGACCTCATATTGTTGATTCTAAAGTAACTGTTCACACTGATCATGCTGCTATTCAATATCTTATGGAAAAGAAAGATGCAAAACCTAGACTTATTAGATGGGTTCTCTTGCTACAAGAATTTGATTTACATATTATTTATAGAAAGGGAGCTGAGAACCTCGTTGCAGACAACTTGTCTAGGTTAGAGTATATTCTTGATGACCCACTACCTATAGATGATAGCTTCCCTGATGAACAATTAGTTGTCATAAATACTTCTCGTGCTGCTCCATGGTATGCTGATTTTCCAAATTACATTTTTGCTAAATTTATACCACCTAGTTTCACATACCAGCAAAGGAAAAAGTTTTTCTATGATTTAAGACATTACTTCTGGGACGACCCACACCTTTATAAAGAAGGAGTAGATGGTGTTATTAGACGTTGTGTACCGGAGCATGAACAGGAATAGATCCTACGCAAGCGTCATTCCGAGGCTTATGGAGGACACCATGCCGGAGATAGAACTGCACATAAGGTATTGCAATCCGGCTTTTATTGGCCTACTCTCTTCAAGGATGCACGTAAGTTTGTCTTGTCTTGTGATGAATGTCAAAGAATTGGTAATATAAGTAGACGCTAAGGAATGCCTATGAACTATTCACTTGTTATTGAATCATTTGATGTTTGGGGCTTTGATTATATGGGAATGTTTCCTTCCTCTAATGGGTATACACATATTTTAGTTGTTGTTGATTACGTTACTAGGTGGGTAGAAGCTATTCCAACTAGTAGTGCTGATCATAACACCTCTATTAAGATGCTTAAAGAAGTTATTTTTCCAAGGTTTGGAGTCCCTAGATATTTAATGATTGGTGGTGGTTCACATTTTATTCATGGTGCTTTTCGTAAAATGCATGCTAAGTATGATGTTAATTATAGAATTGCATCCCCATACCACCCAGAGTCTAGTGGTCAAGTAGAACTGAGTAATAGAGAGCTAAAATTAATTTTGCAAAAGACCGTTAATAGATCTAGAAAGAATTGGTCCAAGAAACTTGATGATGCATTATGGGCCTATAGAACTGCATATAAAAATGGCTTATGGAAAAACATGTCACTTACCTCTCGAACTAGAACATAAGGTATATTGGACCATTAAAGAGCTCAATTATGATTTCAAACTTGCTGGTGAGAAGAGACTATTTGACATTAGCTCACTTGATGAGTGGAGAACCCAGGCCTATGAAAATGCCAAATTGTTTAAAGAAAAAGTTAAAAGATGGCATGACAAAAGGATACAAAAACGTGAGTTTAATGTAGGTGACTATGTTTTGCTATACAACTCTCGTTTAAGATTTTTTGCAGGAAAACTCCTCTCTAAATGGGAAGGTCCTTACATTATCGAGGAGGTCTATCATTCCGGTGCCATAAAAATCAACAACTTCGAAGGCACAAATCCAAAGGTGGTGAACGGTCAAAGAATCAAACATTATATCTCAGGTAATCCCATAAATGTTGAAATTAATGTCATTGAAACCGTAACCCAGGAGGAATACATAAGGGACACTTTCTAGAACGTTTCAGACTCCGAAAAGGAATAGGTATGTGGTACGGTAAGTAAACCGACTCCAAAATAGTTCTAATAGCAATTTTTCTCTGTTTTGGGATATTTAAGGAAGTACGAAAATAAGAAGTAGTCCGAAAGGGACACGAGGCATCTACGAGGGTGGAGGGCGCGCCCTACCCCCCTGGGCGCGCCCCCTGCCTCGTGTGCCCTCCGGACTCCGTTTTCTTGCACGATACTTCTTTTGGTCGGTAAAAATTCATTATATAATCTCCCGAAGGTTTTGACCACCGCACCACGTGAATATCTCCTACTTTTGTTTCGAGTTATTTTCTACCAGAGTTGTCAAGGCCAGGCATCATGTCGCCCCCCTCATCCAACAACGCGGGTGATGATGCTTGGCTAATGAAGATAGAGTTGAAGAGAGATGAACCCGGGGAGATCAACAAGGACGATAGGATCAAGAAGGCCGTGGAGGATCAAGCGCCGGCAGCAGAAGAAGAAGACATCCTTCAACCTCATTACAATATTCTTACCAATACTAAAATTGAAGCTTTCAAGATGATTGAAATAGTTCGGGTGCAGAACAAGTATCTAACTCGTGAAAATATTCTGTTGCAAGAGCATATCACCGCACTCAATGGCATTATTTGTAAGTTCAGGCATCTCCTACGCTCGATGTTGGACGACAAGCCTACATCATCAACAACTCCATCACCACCAAAGGATAACTGAGTATCGGGTATGGGCACTCCCCTTGTCAACTGCCAAGCTTGGGAGAGGTGCCCCGGTATCGTATCACCATCACACCCCTATCTTTACCGTTTTTTCTTAGTTCGATCCTTTTGATTATATCTTGATCTAGTAGAATAAAGTTTAGTATGATCTAGTTTTGAGCTTTGCTTTATGATCCTTCTATGTAACTGAGTCCGTGAGCTATATATAATAAAGGTTAGTTTTGAGTCAAGGGCTTGATTATCTTACTATGATCTTGAGGGAATAAAAGAAATAATAAAAAGAATTAAAGAGATCATATTGATCTTATGGAGAGTGATAACCCTCAAGTATAGGGGATCGCAACAGTTTTCGAGGGTAAAGTATTCAACCCAAATTTATTGATTCGACACAAGGGGAGCCAAACAATACTCTTAAGTATTAGAAGCTGAGTTGTCAATTCAACCACACCTGGAAACTTAGTATCTGCAGCAAGATAGTTTAGTAGCAAAGTGATATGATAGTGGCGGTAGCGGCAATAAAAGTAACGATAGTGTTTTTGTAGTTTTTGTAATAGTAGCAGCGGAAAAGTAAATAGCAACAAGCAATAGGTGAAAAGCTCGTAGGCATTGGATCGGTGATGGTAAATTATGTCAGATGCAATTCATCATGTAGAAGTTATAACCTAGGGTGACACAGAACTAGCTCTAGTTCATCAATGCAATGTAGGCATGTATTCCGAATATAGTCATATGTGCTTATGTAAAAGAACTTGCATAACATCTTTTGTCCTACCCTCCCGTGGCAGCGGGGTCCAATTGGAAACTAAGGGATATTAAGGCCTCCTTTTAATAGAGTACCGGACCAAAGCATTAACACAAAGTGAATACATGAACTCCTCAAACTATGGTCATCATCGGGAGTGGTCCCGATTATTGTCACTTCGGGGTTGCTGGATCATAACACATAGTAGGTGACTATAGACTTGCAAGATAGGATCAAGAACACACATATATTCAAGGAAACATAATAGGTTCAGATCTGAAATCATGGCACTCGGGCCCTAGTGACAAGCATTAAGCATAGCAAAGTCATAGCAACATCAATCTCAGAACATAGTGGATACTTGTGATCAAACCCTAACAAAAGTAACTCGATTACATGATAGATCCCATCCATCCCATCACCGTCTAGCAAGCATACGATGGAATTACTCACGCACAGCGGTGAGCATCATGGAATTGGTGATGGAGGAAGGTTGAGGATGACGATGGCGACGATCTCCACTCTCCGGAGCCCCGAACGGACTCCAGATCAGCCCTCTCGAGAGAGGTTAGGGCTTGGCGGCGGCTCCGTCTCGTAAAACGCGATAATTCTTCCTCTCTGATTTTTTCTCCCCGAAAGTGAATATATAGGATCTGGGGATACATCGGTGGAGCACCAGGGGGGCCACGAGGCACGGGGCGTGCCCTAGGGGGGCGCCCCCCACCCTCGTGGACAGGTTGTGGGCCCCCTGGTCTGGATTTTCTTGCAGGTATTTTTTATATTTTCCAAAATAATTCTTCGTGGATTTTCAGGTCATTCCGAGAACTTTTTATTTCTGCACAAAAATAACACCATGGCAATTCTGCTGAAAACATCGTCAGTCCGGGTTAGTTCCATTCAAATCATGCAAGTTAGAGTCCGAAACAAGGGCAAAAGGGTTTGGAAATATAGATACGTTGGAGACGTATCAGCTCCCCCAAGCTTAAACCTTTGCTTGTCCTCAAGCAATTCAGTTGATAAATTGAAAGTGATAAAGAAAAACTTCGACAAACTCTGTTTGCTCTTGTTGTTGTAAATATGTAAGCCAACATTCACGTTTTCAGCAAGATCATGAACTAACCACATTCACAATAACTTTCAGGTCTCAAGTCTACTCATATCAATGGCATAATCAACTAGCGAGCAATAATAATAAACCTCGGATGACAACACTTTCTCAAAACAATCATGATATGATATAACAAGATGGTATCTCGCTAGCCCTTTCTGAGACCGCAAAACATAAATGCAGAGCACCTTTAAAGATCAAGGACTGACTAGACATTGTAATTCATGGTAAAAGAGATCCAGTCACGATCATACTCAATGCAAATTAATGGTAATACATGCAAATGACAGAGGTGCTCTCCTACTGGTGCTCTTTTATAAGAGGATGATGACTCTGCATAAAATTAAATAGATAGGCCCTTCGCAGAGGGAAGCAGGGATTTGTAGAGGTGCCAGAGCTCAATTTTTAAATAGAGATGAATAACATTTTGAGCGGTATACTCTCATTGTCAACATAACAACCAAGAATCTCGATATCTCCCATGCTACGCACATTATAGGCAGTTCCCAAACAGAATGGTAAAGTTTATGCTCCCCCAACCACCAACAAGCACACTCCACAGCTAGCCCGAAACAACGGGTACCGTCCAAACCAGCAACAGCACTGGGGGAGCTTTGTTTAATTATTATGATTTTGAGCATGGGACTGGGCATCCCGATTACCAGCCATTTTCTCATGAATGATGAGCGGAGTCCACTCATCATGAGAATAACCCACCTAGCATGGAAAATATAGACAACCCTAGTTGATACATGAGCTGTTCGAGCATACAAAACAGAATTTCATTTGAAGGTTTAGAGTTTGGCACATACAAATTTACTTGGAACGGCTGGTAAATACCGCATATAGGAAGGTATAGTGGACTCATGTGGAATAACTTTGGGGTCTATGGAAGTGGATGCACAAGCAGTATTCCCGCTTAGTACAGGTGAAGGCTAGAAAGAGATTCGGAAGCGACCAGCTAGAGAGCAACAACGGTCATGAACATGCATTAAAATTAATCAACAATGAATGCAAGCATGAGTAGGATATAAATCACCATGAACATAAATATCATGGAGGCTATGTTGATTTGTTTCAACTACATGCGTGAACATGTGCCAAGTCAGACCACTTGAATCATTCAAAGGAGGATACCACCCCAGCATACCACATCGCAACCATTTTAATATCATGTTGGCACGCAAGATAGACCATTATAAACTCTCAGCTAATTAAGCATGGCATAAGCAGCTATGATCTCTAATTGTCATTGCAAGCATGTTTCATTCATAACAAGCTGAATCAGGAACGATGAACTATCATATTTACAAAAACAAGAGAGGTCGAGTTCATACCAGCTTTTCCCATCTCAATTAGTTCATCATATATCATCCTTATTGCCTTTCACTCGCACGACCGAACGGTGTGGATAATAATAATAATAGTGCACGTGCATTGGACTAAGCTGGAATCTGCGAGCATTTAATACAAGAGAGAAGACAAGGTAATATGGCTCAAGGTTAAATTAACAATAAAGCATATGAGAGCCACTAAACATTTTCAATCATGGTCTTCTACTCTTAACCCCCAAGGAAAAAAAGAAAACTATATACACGGTAAAGCTCCCAACAAGCAAAAGAAGAACGGGAAATCTTTTTGGGTTTTCTTTTAGTCACTACTACTACAAGCAAGGAAAGTAAACTAGGTAAAAGCTACAACTAATATTTTTTGTTTTTCTTAAGGTTTTTCTAGCACACGAGAAAAAGACTAAGAAAAAGAAATTGAAACTAAACATGGATGGTACAATGAAAGAGTGTGAGCAGCGACAACTAGAATGAGTGTGTGAACATGAATGTAAAGTTGGTGAGAAACACGTACTCCCCCAAGCTTAGGCTTTTGTCCTAAGTTGGTCTATGGCCATGGATCGAAGCTACTCCCTCCAGTGTACTGAGATGTGTCCTATGGGTGCCACTGGTTGGCAAGCTCCTCCAGGTCCCACCCATAAACAGACTGACGGTAAGGATCGAGTGGTGGCTCCGGCTCAGGTTCTGAAGCTTATGCCTGGCCCTGGTACTTGTAGAAAGCATCTAATGTAACGAGATATATGAACAAAGATTGTGCAGGCAAGGTAACAATTTCACAATATTTTTCATCAAACCTTAATTTATAATTAAGAAACTTATCCTTGTCTTTAACAATAAAATCATGTGCTACCATGCTCTTGTAGTCTAGATAAACAGGGGCAAGCAATTTTTATTCCTTCTCATGATGCCTAATAGGTATTCTAAAATGTTTAGCAAGGCGAGAAGCAAAGATGCCTCCAAAGACGGGCCCCTTTGAGCGGTTCAGACTCAGTCGTTTAGCAACGACGGCACCCAAGCTAAAAGTTGTGTCTTGAAACAAAGCATGGCGTAAAATAACAATATCAGCGGCACTAAGATTCCCACTGTTCCCGCGACCAATTAAACATCTACTAGCAAATAAAGCAAAGTAGTGCAGAACAGTGAAGTGCATACTAGTGATTCTAGCCCCTGAGACTTGTCTAGTTTCCCCTACAGCTATCATGTCGATAAACCCTTCAACGTCTTCACAACGTGGTTCATCAAGTCTACCTCCAAAGGGTATCTTACATACTTCACAAAATTCTAAGAGTGATATCTCCTTAATCTCATCATATAAACGAAACTCCAGTGTAGGTGGTGTTTTCTTAGCATGAAAATGAAAACTTTGCGTGAAAATATTGGCGAGTAAGAGATACTGTTCACGCTGGTCGTGGAGGAAGTCGGTGAGGCCTGCATTATTTGCCAACCAATAAAAGTCTTTGTAAATCCCGGCGGACATCATGAAATCATTGCAAGGCCATTCACACGGCCGAACTTCCGCCATGCGAGAAAGATTATATTTGGGCTTCTTATTTTCTTTTTTCTTCTTCTCCTCTGAGCTCTTACTGGAGGAGCCCCTCAACAAAGTTATATATTTCCCGTAAGGCAGCTTCTTTCTTATGAGCAGGAAAATATTTAGCAGAGAAGTAATACATCATATCCTGGGGACTACGCACACAACCAGGATCAAGAGAATTAAACCAAGTCTTAGCATCACCCTTTGACGAGAAAGGAAATAACTTAAGGATATAGTAATAACGAATATTTTCATCGTTGGTAAATAGTGTGGCTATATCATTCAACTTAGTAAGATGTGCCACAACAGTTTCAGATTCATAGCCATGGAAAGGATCAGATTCAGCCAAAGTAATTAACTTAGGATCAATAGAGAATTCATAATCCTTATCAGTAACACAGATAGGTGAAGTAGCGAAAGCAGGGTCATGTTTCATTCTAGCATTCAAGGACTTTTCTTTCAGCTTAGCTAATAATTTTTTAAGATCATATCTATCATTGCAAGCAAGAAAGTCTCTAGCAGTTTCTGCATCCATAACATAACCCTCAGGAACAACAGGCAATTCATATCTATTGGGAGAAGCTTCATCATCACTTTCATAAATATCATCAGTTTCAGTATTTGCATTCTCCCTAACCTTAGCAATTTGTTCATCTAGAAATTCACCTAGTGGCACAGTATTATCAAGCATACAAGTAGTTTCATCATCCATAGCAGAAGTGGCATCATCAAGGACATACGACATATCAGTTTCAATAGCATGAGTAGGTGTCGCAAATTTACCCATAACAGAAGGAGAATCAAGTGCAGAGCTAGATGGAAGTTCCTTACCTCCCCTCATAGTTGAGGGTAAGATTGTCAGGCCCAAGATGCGATTCTATCCTGATCACGTGACACTTACGTGATTGGGGCACAACCGCATTTCGGGCGCTTAGCAAGATGGATATCATTACAACGTACCATTACATACATACATACATGGGGGATACAACAATACATACAAATCTCATGAATACAACAATATTAATACAAGTATCCGACTACGGATACAAACATGAAAAGCACAAGACATCCATCTGCTATCCCAGGCTGCCGGCCCGGAACCTAACCCAAGACTGAAGAAGAAGAACTCCAACAAAAGAACAACGCTCTCACGTCAAGACATCGGAACCTGCACCTGCAACTGTTGTTGTAGTATCTGTGAGCCACGAGGACTCAGCAATCCCATAACCATGGGTAACAAGACTATCAAAGCTTAATAGGTAGGAAGAGGTAAAGTGGTGAGGTTGCAGCAGCGGCTAAGCAAAATATGGTGGCTAACTTACGAGTACAAGAATAAGATGAGCATCTACGCAAACGGTCGCAACTAGTAGTGATCGCTAAAGATCCTGAACTACATACGAGTCAAACATAACCCCACCGTGTTCTCTTCTCAAAGTGAAAAGAGACAGTCACGGTTACTCACACAGTTGTGTGTTTTACTTTGGATCCTCTGTCAAGTTTTCTACAACCGGACATTAACAAATTCCAATCTGCCACATAACCGCGGGCACGGCTTTCGAAAGATCATAACCCTGCAGGGGTGTCCCAACTTAGCCCATCACAAGCTCTCACGATTAGCTGAAGTGATAAATATAATATCATCACCCCTTATGTTAGGGAAATCCGATCAGGCTCGGCATCCCGGTGCACAAGACATTTCGACAATGGTAAAACAAGTCCAGCAAGACCTCCCGGTGTGTCGACACCCTGATAGTAGCCGCGCGTATCTCGTCTCAGGCCACGACTGGATGGGCGATTATACGAGTAAAACCAAACCTCGAGTTCCCCCTGGTGGCCCTGCATACTCCCCGTTTGGGACCAACACCATCAGCACTGGCCCCCCTGCTATGTAGAAAGAATCCTCGGGTAGCGCTAACTCCCTATGCAATTTAATTAATTAATTAAGTTGTTATTATGAGCAAATTAAAACCAATGTTGGGCCTTGCTGGAGGAGTTTTATTCAAAGACGAACTGTCAAGGGGTCCCCATCCACCCATCGTGTAAGGAACGCAAAAATCAAGGAACATAATGCCGGTTTATCGGCGCCTAAGGTGGCATGAGTGGAACAAAACACCGAGCAAAAGGCCAAGCCTTCCACCCATGCCCAGTATATAGGTGTGTTAATAAAATATGTAACATATTGTGATAATCCAACAACAAGTTCCCTCCTGGAACGAACTTCATCTTCACCTGCAACTAACAACGCTATAAGAGGGGCTAAGCAAGCGGGTAACATAGCCAAACAGTGGTTTTGCTAGGAAGGTTTCAAAGGTTAGAGGTTTCATGGCAACAAGGAGAGGCTGACAATAATGATGGGTAGCGCGACATGTAACGATAGCATCGAGACACTAAGCATGGCAATGATAGTAAAGGTATCCAAGGGTATGGTAATCTTGCGTGAGATCCCGCAAGGAAGAAGAACTGTTCCATGAAGAAGACGAAGAAGTAGCCTTGAAGAAGAACCACGGGTAGACGAACGAATCCTCACGACGCAATGGAACAAGCACTAACGAGAAGAAGCACGCAATACGATAAACAAACCACTCAAGAACATAACAATATGCACTATCAAGTAGGATGCAAAACAAGTCTACTTATAATGCACAGGAAGTCTACACAGGAAGCACAACATGGCAATGTAGGAAGGACAGCAAGTCTATGAAGCATAACATGGAAAGGTAGGAAGCACAGAAAACATCACAGGAAACATGGCAATGTGCTTAAGCAAGTATGAAGCAAACAAGTCTATATAGGAAGCACAGCAAGTCTATACAGGAAGCATTACATGGCAAGGTAGGAAGCAAGTCAAATCTATGAAGCATACCAAGTCTATACAGGAAGCATGGCTGATGCACTAAGGAAGCACTACAGATGCACTAAGGATGCACAGAAAGTCAACATAGGAAGCACAGAGATACGGCACAAGGAGCATGGCAATATGCAACAAGCAAGATACTTCAAAACATGATAACAAGAGGATAATATGAATCTACATGCAAAATCACACAAGTTTCATATAAAGAACACTCCAAACGGAGCAACGGGCTAAAAGATACCCATGAAACAAGATATAACAACAAGCTGAAATAACAGCCACATAGCAACTTTGGAGCATGATACATATAAGCTACAGCACTCAAGCATGGTGATAAGAAGCATGAACATGAAGTAGACATATCCTACAGCAAACAAGTTCACTGGAGCATCTCCATAGGAGGCATGGATCAATAGCAACAAGCTATAACATTTTGAACATGACAACAAAATCCTGACAGCAGTATTTTATAGCAACTTGGGAGAAAGAATTAAATATGCTACAGCTACCCAAAAGAGCTTGTGAGAGCATGAACGGATAGCCAACAACATATACAACAAGGAATCATCAATAGTCACCCCAAAAATATCATGGATTTACCTAGAACAACAAGCAAACATGGCATCCGGATATTACAGATTCCAGACTTAGTGAAATTTCACTAACTGTTAAAATAGTAACAGCAACATGGCAAGTTTGCAAGCATGTTTAAGTCAACACAAGGCATATCATGGGAAGTTAAAAGCACCACATCAAAGAGCACATCATGGAGAATCTAAAACATCTAGGCATGTGACAAGGGGACAACCACATCAATAGCAACGAGCTCCTCAACTAGGTATCTCGTAACAAGTTTAACAACATAACAGCCAAATGCACTTTTGCAACATAGATAAACATGGCAAGATGAACTCAAACAAGCATGCTATAGCAACCAACATGTAGAGCATCTCATGATGAACATTTTGACATATCATTTGCATCATTTGGATAAACATGCACCAAGTTATCACATCTCAAACATGGCAATAAAATAACAAGTAGCAGCAGTTTATAACAAGTAGCACTCTTGCAACAGATATTTAAGCATCTAGATGAACTCAAACATGCATGGCACAATGGAACAAGGTGTAGAGCACATCTCCACGATCATTTTGACATATCATATGCTCAAATCGGACATGCACAGTAAAAGTTATCCACCTCGCAAAACAGCATCAGAAACTGAAAATTGGGGACTTAGTGAAATTAGAAGCAACCTCAGGGTCAAAGTCAACGGGCGCGGTCAACAGATCTGGCGCGGGTCGGGCCGAAGCGGGTGGCGGATCCCCGCGGGCTAACGGGCTACCGGGTCCCGGCCCGCTAGGGTTTCGGCCCGGAGAGGCACATCTGGATCGGGATCCTCCCGATCCTCTTCGAATGGCGGCGGCGGCTGGCTCGGAAACACGGCGCGGCAGCTTCGGAAGCACGGCATGGCGACTTCGGAAGCACGGCTCGGCGACTTCGGAAGCACGGCTCAGCGACGAGGTCGGAAGCACGGCGGCGAAGAGTCGGAAGCACGGCGGCGACAAATCGGAAGCACAGGTGCAGCGAGGTTGAAGACGAGGTCGGAAGCACGGCGGCGAAGAGTCGGAAGCACGGCGGCGACGAGTCGGAAGCACAGGTGCAGCGAGGTTGAAGACG
>LR738715.1:511967861-511982313 GCA_902687465.1 Secale cereale
GAAGAGTCGGAAGCACGGCGGCGAAGAGTCGGAAGCACGGCGGTGACGAGTCGGAAGCACATGTGCAGCGAGGTTGAAGACGAGGTCGGAAGCACGGCGGTGAAGAGTCGGAAGCACGGCGGCGACGAGTCGGAAGCACAGCACGGCAGAGGTGGAAACATTAGGGTTTCAGACGCAAAAATTGGATGGGGTGGACGTTTATATAGGCACAAGGAGCTAGGGTTGTCCAAATGAGGGGAGGTTTTCGGCCACGAGATCACAATTGGATGGCCTAGATGAAGGGAGGGGTTTGAGTTGGGTTGGTGGGCTGTTGGAGGGGTGTCTTGGGCCTCAAGGAGGAGGTACTTTCAGCCCACAAGAAAAACTGTTGGAGCATCAAACGAACTCCAAACGCGACGAGATTTGGCAGGCGGCCTATCTACACTATAATAAGACCACACGCCAAGTTCCATCCCATTCCGAGAACATTTTCCGGCCATTCACAAAATAAGAATTCGGAGGCACCGCGGGCGCGTGCAAGTGTGTCTGGGCTCAGAACGGACAACGGAAAGGACGAGGGGACTCGAACGGATGCAAGTTTTGAAAACATGCTGATGCAAGCACACAAGATGACATGGCAAAGATGCACACGCAAGCAGATGACATGGCACTGACAACGAATAACTGGCTGACACCTGGCGCACCGGTCTCTGGGTGTCACAACACTCCCCTACTAACAATAATCTCGTCCCGAGATCTTAGGAACGAGACGGGAGAGAAAAAGGAAGAACAAAGTTCTTCGAGGAACAAAGAATATGACGATAATCAAGGAGGTTGAAAGGCATGAAGCACGAGTTGACGGAACAAGAAAGAATTCAAAGCCACTCCGGTTAATAAGGGAAAGAAAAGGAATTCCACGAAGGAATTTGGGCAGCACTCCGGCTGAAACTAAAAGAAATAGCACACCGGTTGAACAAGAATGGAATAGAACGAAAACTTGAGAAGATGAAACGAAAACATGATGAGATGAACAAGAAATTCCTCCGGAAGAATTGAAATGATGGAATTAAAGAACGGAGAAGAAGATGACAACTTCCATCACGAATGGATTCGAAAGAGGATCTTCAAGAGAAAGACTTGAACGGAGTTGTTGAGATAATCAACAACAAAAGAATAAGCTTGTCGTGGACTTATGAAAACATCTCAAACTTGAGGTGAATTACCGCCGCAACGAAAGGAAGGATTATCTGAGAATAAATAATTGCAAAACTCCACTTCAAAAGAATACGGAGAATTATTTGCACTCGAGAGGCAAAAGAATAAGAATGCTTGAGCTGCTCCAGAAGAATCTTGATGAACATTAGAAGAATGAATTACTCATGATGAACCCCATGAAGAACTCCAGTAACAAAAGGGTGATGAAGGATTAAAAGAATAAGAATAAGCCTTGCGATGATTTAGACGGGATACCGACGAGATAGCCGAGAAAAACTTGAACTCCGGGAAAGAAAAGATTAAAGCACTTGGAACTAGAATTTATTCATCAAGAATAAACTCCGAAGGAAGGGATTAAATCAACTTGATGAAAAAGGAATAAGAATTATGTTATGCTTATCCTCCACCAATTAAATTGATGAACAATGGATTCACATACTACTTATTCTCGTTGAAATGATTAAAGAGGGAAATCTCGCGAACTTGCGAAAATCTTCAAGAAACACCGGTAGGATTGGAAGGAACGAATGAAATGATATGATAGCACCAGAAAAGAACTGTTGAGCGAATCACCGTAAAGAATTAAAGCTGAGTGAAGAAAAGGAACGATCCAACGGGAAGAATTAAAATCGAGTGAAGAACGAGAATAACCACCGTAAGAATTGAGATTGAGTGAACACAAGAGAATGAATCGCCGGGAAGAATAAAGCACTTGAGGAAAATTGAATGATGAGAACAAGAGATCGTGAACTGATTAAAGAATACTTGAACAAGCACCAGAAGAATGTGAGACGAACGAAGAGGCATCAAGAAGAATATTTGGAGGACGAAGTTGAAAACTGAGAACGAAGAAATCTTATGAAATGATGGCCTTCGGAGGAACACAAAGAAAAGAATTCAAGAACTACTCCGGATGAAGAAAGGTTGGACCAACGATGAAAAGAATTGAAAGCGATCTTGGAGAAGGCATATGACTGATGGGATCCATACTTACGTCACACTTGAAAATAATTGTAACACTCCGGGAAATATTAGAAGAGTCAGGTAAGATCCTGGGAAAAACCTGTGGGTTATGAGCCCACCGAAGAGAATTCCGTTGGAAAGGATCGAAAAGGAGATAATTGATGGCTTCTCGCCCCTCGTTGGTTACCCCAAGTGGAAGGTTGAGATGTAGCGTAGCGGCAAATTTTCCTTGGCAAAGATACCAAGGATCGAATCCCGTGAGACTCCGAGGGTCGACAAGTAGGTGTCAACGGCGCCAGAAACTTAGCGGTTGACGGGACCTGCACACAGATATAGATAACTTTGCTCCCAACGAGTACAGAGAGGTTGTCAATCCCTCCGGCCTTGTTGTTTACAAAGGATCAAACACAAGAGATAATAATGATAGCTAAGACTGCAACTAGGAAATAAAAACAGGAAGTAAATAGAAGGTGTGATCAGCGGTGGTAATATGGACCAGGGTCCCATGATGTTCACTATTGATGTCTCTCTCCCAAAAGACGATAAAACAGCAAAGAGAGGTAAACAAATTACAGCTGGGCAATTGACAGGATTATGTGCGCAAACCAATGCTAACTATGCTGCAAAGAAAGGTAGAGGCTCAAAAGCATGGGCGGTACGCCAAGGCAAGTAGACCGAAATCCATCTGCATCTACTACTAATCATCCACCTTGAGATATCTATCCAGAACATCTCGCTGGTATTAAGTTGCGAATCCCACCCAAAGTGTAAACTCAAAGCAACAGACAACTGCATTAAAAGAACTTTGCGTAAAGTACACAATCCTTGCACCCGCAAGTACAAGCACCGTTGTTTTCTCCCTTGTGGCAACAGCACATCCCCTAGACTCATGTTTCTATCACTCAAGCTAGTCATCAGGGGGCATGAACCCACAATCAAGCATAACGCTCCCTCTTGGAGTTACTACCTACTACTTGGCCAAAGCAATAAATAGCAATGGAGAACATGCAAGAATTACTCAAGAACAAAGATATAAAAGAGGTGAATCAAATATATTACTCAAACACAATCTGAACATAGTCTCATAATCCATCAGATCCCAGCAAACTCAGCAAAGCAACAGCAGAAAGATTACATATGTGTCTCGATCATGTAGGGCAGCTCACGAGGTCTAAACCATGAAGAGCAAAGAGGGGAGGAGAACATCACATAGCTACTGATCATCGACCCATTGTCCAAGGTGGACTACTCACGACTCATCCGGGAAGCGTCCATGGTGGTGGAGAAGCTCCCGGTGGTGGTTCTCCCCTCCGGCAGGGTGCCGGGAAGAGTTCTCCTGATACTCCCGATCTTGGAAGCGCTGCGGCGGCGGAACAGAGGCGAGATCGCGAAAAAGGGTTATGTCCTCGAGGGTTTCCGGACGAGAGGGATATATAGGCGAAGGGGGCAGCCAGAGGCGGAGCAGGGGCCCCAGGCGCCCCCCTGGCGCGGCCAGGGGTGGGGCCGCGCCAGGTGGCCGCCTGGGCCTCCCCTGGCTCCCCTCTGGCCCATCTTTGGTTCTTCGCGAAGCTTCCTGTACGCTGATTTTTCCTATATTTTTCCTGGAATTTTTGGAGCACTTTTAATATGGGGGAAACCTGAAATAGAAAAACAGCAGAAAACAGGAACTGGCACTATGGTGCACTGAGTTAATAGGTTAGTCCAAATATGATCAAAAGTGTATGGAAGTGCATCAATATCATAGCAATATCACACAAAAGAAGCATGGAGTAAGCAGAAATTATAGATACGTTTTGGACGTATCAACATCCCCAAGCTTAATTCCTGCTCGTCCTCGAGTAGGTAAATGATAGCAAGCATAATTTCTGTGGTGACATGCTACCAACCATATAAGAACTTTTTAAGTAAAGCAATCAAGGCATGTAATTCAATTCAAGTCATAACAAGCAAGAGTCTATATTAGCATTGTAACAAGCAACATAAGAACATAAAGGTGCAAGAGCTCTCGCTGTCCGTGACTCGAATGTCTCCAAATGGTGTTTGCGTGCAAGAAAGGGGATAGGGATATACGAGAGAGTAAAACATAGTTTTTGTATTGTTGAGAACTTAATCTACTAAAGTTTCACACTTGGTATTCTTTGGAATCTTATCTTGACTCATCCCCAGACCACTAGCCAGGTACAAGTCAAAATGATCCACTCCCTTTCGATATTTTTAGCACTCATGCAATGGATGAGCGTAAGCAAGAAAGTTGACACTTAGGATGGCAAAGAGAGAAAAATAATGAAGGGGGAAGACAAAAAAGGTGTGAAAGGCTCACATCAATGAGGACAATCATAGGCGAGAGAAAGCCAAATGATAGATATGATGTGAGGAGTAGGGATTGCCATGCAACGGATGCACATATGAGCTAAGGTAAGCTCTCCAATGGAACTAGTGGGGGTGCATCCAACTTGCTCGCTCAAGAAGACCTAGAGCTCTTTTGAGGAGGCTCATCATTGGAATATACAAGCCAAGTTCTATAGTGTGAAGGTCCCCACATAGCTATATGCATGAATGATAATCTCTATGGAGTACAAGGTATAAGATGGAGTACGAGTGTGGATCTCTCAAAAGGAATAGTAGTGTGCCCCCTTCTCTCTTTTTATTTCTTTTTCTCTTTTTTCTATTTTTATTTTATTTTTTTGTGGCCTCAATGGCTCTTTCTATTTAACTCTCATTTGTCCTCTTTGGGATCTTTTGATTTTGTCCTCTTTGGGATCTTTTCCTCACTTTAGGGGCAACACTCTATGTATTACAAGAAGTATAGAAGATCTTTCACACTTTACAAAAGTACTCAACATAAAGAAGATGAAACTATCATGATGTATGCAAATGTATGCCTCTGCCAGTGTAGCAGGATATGCAATGATACTAGCGCGTCATGTAGCAATGATTAGGGCAAGGCCCAACTAGCATGCGGCTCATCGATCAAACAAAAATCATGTATGACATGAAGATCAAGTCATGAGAAGATGGATGTTGCATGGCAATGTGTCTCGGAAAGGCTATGGAAATGCCTTGATAGGTAGGTATGGTGGCTGTTTTGAGGAAGGATATAATGAGGCTTATGATGACAGAGCGAATCGTGCCAAGGATTTGGATGCACCGGCGAAGTATGCGCCAAATCTCGAGGTGAGAAAGGGCAATGCACGGTACCGAGGAGGCTAGAAAATTATGGCTAGGTGGAAGTGTCAACTTTCGAGTACTCACATTAGTCCGAAGAACTCATGCACTTATTATCGGTAACTCTCAATCTAATTAGGAGGTTCACAAAGAGACAAGTACCCCGAGGAGGAGTGTATGGGGGTTTGGTTATCCTTGCGCATCCTCGACTCATGGTACGTGAGTGTACTCTAATATTCGATCCCTCCAAAGATTAGTGATCCATCTAGTAGCTAAAGTTCTCAACTATTTTGTAGGTTTTCGAAAATAAACACGGATTGCCCAAAATACGACATCTATCACTAATAGGCTAAAGCTCTTGACACCAAAAGTTCAGACATTACTCGTGGCAATACCTCAAAACTATTGCAAGTTACTACTAAAATTAAATAGCAACCTCAATTACCTACTTTAAGTTAAGACACACAACTCAGTGCAACAGGCAAACTCTCTTAACAAGATAAACATGAAAACTCAAGAGAGTTCAACAACCAACTAAACAAAAGCTCTTTAAAAAGAAAAGCATGAAAACTAAGAGCTAAACATGACAGCAGCTATGGAAAGACAAAGAACACACACAACAAAGATAAGCATGAAAATCCTATGTTGTGTTCTAGGTTGAAGTGGAGCGTGTTTCTCTCCCACACAAAGAAAGCTGGGTTCTAACTTGTTATGAACAGCAAGCAAAGCTAAAGAAAACTAAAAAAGGAAACTAAGAGCAAGACGCTCCAAGCATAGCACATAACGCATGAAGTGATAAGAATATAGTGGAACGAAAGACGAACTGATAATTGTTGATGGAGAAGGGGATGCATGGGGGCATCCCCAAGCTTAGACGCTTGAGTCTTCTTGAATATTTCTTGTGGGTGCACGGGGGCATCCCCAAGCTTGAGCGTTTGACCCTCCTGAATCTTCTTTTATCATCTTCCCTCGCACACTTGAAAACTCCCTTCATACATAACTCATCATAATCTGATTAGCGAGGTTAGTACCCACAATAAAATAATTTTTCCCTACTGGAAATAAAGATAATCTTGAAGAGCTACTGTTTCTCAAGATTGCCAAAAGGTTTTTGCAAAGAAAAAGCAAGCTCAAGGTTTGCAAAACGAAGAAAAGGCAAAACAGGACAGAATCTGTGAAAAACAGACCAGCAGGTAGTAAATAAATTTTTCGGGGCACTTCTGCAACTCAAATCAAAAAACTCAGAACAGACGCTCGAAAGCCAATTGTATAGAGCACGCTGTCAAAACAATTCAGATCACAAAGATGATCTGGTTATTTTATTCGAATTTTTCTGTCCAAGGACAGAATCTGTTTTCTGGAAAGCATGTCACAACTTTTGAACTTTCTTGCAATCGGAGGCTAAACTTGGCACAAAGCTGAAAAGAAAAGATACAATGATGATGCTACTCTAGTAACAAACAACAAGACACAACAAAAGCAAAATAAAACCTAATTCGTTGTGGGCTGCCTCCCAAAAGCGCTTTCTTTTATGCCTTTAAGCTAGGCATGATGCAAAAAGAGAAGATCAAGTTTTATCAAGAGTAAGAGAATAGCTAGCCCGTGTAACGGACTCAAAAGGCAACTTAATCTTCTTTCTAGGGAAGTGTTCCATCCCTTTCTTGAGAGGGAATTGGAATTTTATATTCCCCTCTTTCATGTCAATGATAGCACCAACGGTGCGAAGAAAATGACGTCCCAAAATAATTGGACATGAAGGTTCACATTCAATATCCATAATAGTAAAATCAACGGGAACATAGTTGTCATTGACAATGATAAGAACATCGTCGATCTTCCCCAAAGGTTTCTTTACGGAAGAATCAACAAGACGAACACCAAAAGAACAAGGATCAAAAGGTTTCAATTCAAACATATCATACATTCTTTTGGGCATAACGGAGGTACTAGCTCCAACATCACATAAAGCATAGCAAGAGAAGTTATTCAACTTAATTTTAATCATAGGATCCCAACTATCTTCTAGCTTTCTAGGTATGGAGGCTTCTACCCTAAGCTTCTCCTCCCTAGCTTTGATGAGAGCATTAGTGATATGCTCCGTTAAGGCAAGATTAAGTGTGCTAGTGTGGGGATCTCTAGACATCTTGTGAAGAAAACCAATAACTTCAGAAAGGGTGCAATTATCAAAATCAAGGTCACTACTATCAAGTAAAGTGGTAGTGGTGTCCTTTAGGCTCACTTGTTTGGTAGCTTCTATGGTCATAGGAGTTTCTTCTTCTACGGTTAAGGTCATAGCATCACCATTAATAGGTCCAATGGGACTAGGAGTGCATTGGGTGCTAAGAGTTTGGATATCCTCAACAACTTGAATAGTAGCAACAGTGTGGTGGGTAGGAAGGCTCTTAATTCTATCTTCTTCCTCCTTCAGGGGTGCAACCACTTCAGGTTTAGCTGCCATTTGGTTTATCAAAGTGGCTTGTGTGTGGGACATATTGGAAACTTGGGTCTCAGTGATGGTGAGCCTAGTCTGGAGGTTAGAAATCTCAATATTTAGGCTCTCCAATTGTCTACCAATGTCTTGCAAGATAGCAGTATGCTCATCTAATTGCCTCGAGAAGGTCTTGTTTTGTTCATATTGGGTGCACATGTAGTTCTTAGTGGCCTTCTCTATTTCTAGAAGTTTCTCATAACTAGGCATGTCTCTATCTCTAGGGGTGGAGTTCTTGGTGCTAGGATAAGTATTGTTGTTCCCATAGGAATTAGAGGGGAACGGTCTAGGGTTGCTACCAAAATTACTCCTATAAGCATAGTTATTGAAATTGTTTCTAGAGATAAAGTTCACATCTACTTGATCTTGAGCAATCAAAGAATTTAAAGGAACATCATGAGGATCAATAGAAGATTGCTTGGAAAGTAGAGACATGATCAAGTCAACTTTTTCATTTAGGGAGGAAATCTCCTCGACAGAGTTTACCTTCCTACCTGTTGGAGCGCGTTCGGTGTGCCATTGGGAATAATTGGTCATCATCTCGTCGAGAAGCTTCGTGGTAGCACCAAGTGTAGTTGACATAAAGGTTCCTCCCGCGGCCGAATCTAACAAGTTCCGCGAGGTAAAGTTCAAGCCTGCATAAAAAGTTTGGATAACCATCCAAGTAGTCAAACCATGAGTAGGGCAGTTCTTGACAAGAGATTTCATGTGTTCCCAAGCTTGGGCGACGTGTTAATTATCCAAATGTTTAAAATTCATTATGTTACTCCTTAATTGGATAATTTTAGCAGGGGGATAGTACTTCCCAATAAAGGCATCCTTGCACTTGTCCCAAGAATCTATACTATTCCTAGGCAAGGATTGAAACCAGATTTTTAGCTCCTCCTCTCAAGGAGAAAGGAAAAAGCTTAAGCTTAACAATATCACCATCTACTTCTTTGTACTTTTGCATATCACAGAGCTCAACAAAATTATTTAAGTGCAAAGCAGCATCATCTCCAGCACCGGAGAATTGATCTTTCATACCTAGGTTCAGTAAAGCAGGTTTAATCTCATAAGAAGGTGCTGAAGTGGCAGGTGTAGCAATAGGCGTGCAGATAAAGTCATTGTTGTTATGACTAGTGAAGTCACACAACTTGGTGTTCTCGGTGGAACCCATAGCAGCAGCAAGCAAGATAACTATTTTTGTGATTTTTGGTAAGGGACACTAAAGCAAAAACTGAAAGGTAAACTAACAAGACTAAAAAGCAAAGATAAAAGATAGCGTGCAACTCCCCTATCTTGAAGAGTGGAGTCCCCGGCAACGGCGCCAGAAACTTGCTTGATGGCTTCTCGCCCCTCGTTGGTTACCCCAAGTGGAAGGTTGAGATGTAGCATAGCGGCAAATTTCCCTTGGCAAAGATACCAAGGATCGAATCCCGTGAGACTCCGAGGGTCGACAAGTAGGTGTCAACGGGGCCAGAAACTTAGCGGTTGACGGGACCTGCACACAGATACAGATAACTTTGCTCCCAACGAGTACAGAGAGGTTGTCAATCCCTCTGGCCTTGTTGTTTACAAAGGATCAACCACAAGAGATAATAATGATAGCTAAGACTGCAACTAGGAAATAAAAACAGGAAGTAAATAGAAGGTGTGATCAGCGGTGGTAATATGGACCGGGGTCCCATGATGTTCACTAGTGATGTCTCTCTCCCAAAAGACGATAAAACAGCAAAGCGAGGTAAACAAATTACAGCTGGGCAATTGACAGGATTATGTGCGCAAACCAATGCTAACTATGCTACAAAGAAAGGTAGAGGCTCAAAAGCATGGGTGGTACGCCAAGGCAAGTAGACCGAAATCCATCTGCATCTACTACTAATCATCCACCTTGAGATATCTATCCAGAACATCTCGCTGGTATTAAGTTGCGAATCCCACCCAAAGTGTAAACTCAAAGCAACAGACAACTGCATTAAAAGAACTTTGCGTAAAGTAAACAATCCTTGCACCTGCAAGTATAAGCACCGTTGTTTTCTCCCTTGTGGCAACAGCACATCCCCTAGACTCATGTTTCTGTCACTCAAGCTAGTCATCAGGGGGCATGAACCCACAATCAAGCATAACGCTCCCTCTTGGAGTTACTACCTACTACTTGGCCAAAGCAATAAACAGCAACGGAGAACATGCAAGAATTACTCAAGAACAAAGATATAAAAGAGGTGAATCAAATATATTACTCAAACACAATCTGAACATAGTCTCATAATCCATCAGATCCCAGCAAACTCAGCAAAGCAATAGCAGAAAGATTACATATGTTCCTCGATCATGTAGGGCAGCTCACGAGGTCTAAACCATGAAGAGCAAAGAGGGGAGGAGAACATCACATAGCTACTGATCATGGACCCATGGTCCAAGGTGGACTACTCACGACTCATCCGGGAAGCGTCCATGGTGGTGGAGAAGCTCCCGGTGGTGGTTCTCCCCTCCGGCAGGGTGCCGGGAAGAGTTCTCCTGATGCTCCCGATCTTGGAAGCGCTGCGGCGGCGGAACGGAGGCGAGATTGCGAAAAAGGGTTCTGTCCTCGAGGGTTTCCGGACGAGAGGGATATATAGGCGAAGGGGGCAGCCAGAGGCGGAGCAGGGGCCCCAGGCGCCCCCCTGGCGCGGCCAGGGGTGGGGCCGCGCCAGGTGGCCGCCTGGGCCTCCCCTGGCTCCCCTCTGGCCCATCTTTGGTTCTTCGCGAAGCTTCCTGTACGCTGATTTTTCCTATATTTTTCCTGGAATTTTTGGAGCACTTTTAATATGGGGGAAACCAGAAATAGAAAAACAGCAGAAAACAGGAACTGGCACTGTGGTGCACTGAGTTAATAGGTTAGTCCAAATATGATCAAAAGTGTATGGAAGTGCATCAATATCATAGCAATATCACACAAAAGAAGCATGGAGCAAGCAGAAATTATAGATACGTTTTGGACGTATCAATAATGCACCGGAACGATTGAAAAACTGGAATGAGGTGACAACCTCGAATTAATCAGAAGACCGGCGAATATCCTGAGATTTCTTCGAAACTCCGGAATAATTAAATGGCGAGAGATGAACGAGCAAGGTGAAGCAATTGAGCCGAGGAAAAGAATATGAACAACACCGAATACTTGAATTGAATCCACCGGAAAAGAACAAGAGGTGAATGATATCAAATGAGAAGAGAGTAAAGGAGATGAATGATGACGAACTAGACGAGAATTCACCAGTTGAAATAACTGAGAAAAAATAATGCAAAGGATTCACACAAGTAGGATGGATACTCAAATAAGGACTCCGGCTCCGAGAAGCAAAAAGGGTGGGTGGGTGGGAAAAAGAAAGAACACAACGGACAGGGAAAAACACCGGTTGAAAAGAACTGAGGTTGAACTTGCAAATAAGAAGAGGGTTGAAAAACCACTTGACGAGAGATGCACCAGATGAAAGAACTAACAACGCAACGAACGAAAACTAACCACGTGATCCTAAAAAAAATTGAAGGGGAAGAGGAGTAATTCAAAACACCTACGTCAAGATTCCTCACCAGAGCGACGAAGGGGCAGGGAAGTAAAAAGAATTCCTACTCTCCGATATAACTAGACTCCGAAAAAGTTTTCTTCTAGACTCAACAACGGCCAAACTACGATCAAGCAAGGGGGCTCCTATGGTCGGTCGAGGCTCTAATACCAACTTGTCAGGCCCAATATGCGATTCTATCCCGATCACGTGACACTTACGTGATTGGGGCACAACCGCATTTCGGGCGCTTAGCAAGATGGATATCATTACAACGTACCATTACATACATACATGGGGGATACAACAATACATACAAATCTCATGAATACAACAATATTAATACAAGTATCCGACTACGGATACAAACATGAAAAGCACAAGACATCCATATGCTATCCCAGGCTGCCGGCCCGGAACCTAACCCAAGACTGAAGAAGAAGAACTCCAACAAAAGAACAACGCTCTCACGTCAAGACATCAGAACCTGCACCTGCAACTATTGTTGTAGTATCTGTGAGCCACGAGGATGCAGCAATCCCATAACCATGGGTAACAAGACTATCAAAGCTTAATAGGTAGGAAGAGGTAAAGTGGTGAGGTTGCAGCAGCGGCTAAGCAAAATATGGTGGCTAACTTACGAGTACAAGAATGAGATGAGCATCTACGCAAACGGCCGCAACTAGTAGTGATCGCTAAAGATCCTGAACTACATACGAGTCAAACATAACCCCACCGTGTTCTCTTCTCAAAGTGAAAAGAGACAGTCACGGTTACTCACACAGTCGTGTGTTTTACTTTGGATCCTGTGTCAAGTTTTCTACAACCGGACATTAACAAATTCCAATCTGCCACATAACCGCGGGCACGGCTTTCGAAAGATCATAACCCTGTAGGGGTGTCCCAACTTAGCCCATCACAAGCTCTCACGATTAGCTGAAGTGATAAATATAATATCATCACCCCTTATCTTAGGGAAATCCGATCAGGCTCGGCATCCCGGTGCACAAGACATTTCGACAATGGTAAAACAAGTCCAGCAAGACCTCCCGGTGTGTCGACACCCTGATAGTAGCCGCGCGTATCTCGTCTCAGGCCACGACTGGATGGGCGATTATACGAGTAAAACCAAACCTCGAGTTTCCCCGTGGTGGCCCCGCATACTCCCCGTTTGGGACCAACACCATCAGCACTGGCCCCCCTGCTATGTAGAAAGAATCCTCGGGTAGCGCTAACTCCCTATGCAATTTAATTAATTAATTAAGTTGTTATTATGAGCAAATTAAAACCAATGTTGGGCCTTGCTGGAGGAGTTTTATTCAAAGACGAACTGTCAAGGGGTCCCCATCCACCCATCGTGTAAGGAACGCAAAAATCAAGGAACATAATGCCGGTTTATCGGCGCCTAAGGTGGCATGAGTGGAACAAAACACCGAGCAAAAGGCCAAGCCTTCCACCCATGCCCAGTATATAGGTGTGTTAATGAAATATGTAACATATTATGATAATCCAACAACAAGTTCCCTCCTGGAACGAACTTCATCTTCACCTGCAACTAACAACGCTATTAGAGGGGCTGAGCAAGCGGGTAACATAGCCAAACAGTGGTTTTGCTAGGAAGGTTTCAAAGGTTAGAGGTTTCATGGCAACAAGGAGAGGCTGACAATAATGATGGGTAGCGCGACATGTAACGATAGCATCGAGACACTAAGCATGGCAATGATAGTAAAGGTATCCAAGGGTATGGTCATCTTGCCTGAGATCCCGCAAGGAAGAAGAACGGTTCCATGAAGAAGACGAAGAACTAGCCTTGAAGAAGAACCACGGGTAGACGAACGAATCCTCACGACGCAATGGAACAAGCACTAACGAGAAGAAGCAAGCAATACGGTAAACAAACCACTCAAGAACATAACAATATGCACTATCAAGTAGGATGCAAAACAAGTCTACTTATGATGCACAGAAAGTCTACACAGGAAGGACAACATGGCAATGTAGGAAGCACAGCAAGTCTATGAAGCATAACATGGCAAGGTAGGAAGCACAGAAAACATCACAGGAAACATGGCGATGTGCTTAAGCAAGTATGAAGCAAACAAGTCTATATAGGAAGCACAACAAGTCTATACAGGAAGCATTACATGGCAAGGTAGGAAGCAAGTCAAATCTATGAAGCATAACAAGTCTATACAGGAAGCATGGCTGATGCACTAAGGAAGCACTACAGATGCACTAAGGATGCACAGAAAGTCAACATAGGAAGCACAGAGATACGGCACAAGGAGCATGGCAATATGCAACAAGCAAGATACTTCAAAACATGATAACAAGAATCTACATGCAAAATCACACAAGTTATATATAAAGAACACTCCAAACGGAGCAACGGGCTAAAAGATACCCATGAAACAAGATATAACAACAAGCTGAAATAACAGCCACATAGCAACTTTGGAGCATGATACATATAAGCTACAGCACTCAAGCATGGTGATAAGAAGCATGAACATGAAGTAGACATATCCTACAGCAAACAAGTTCATTGGAGCATCTCCATAGGAGGCATGGATCAATAGCAACAAGCTATAACATTTTGAACATGACAACAAAATCCTGACAACCGTATTTTATAGCAACTTGGGAGCAAGAGTTAAATATGCTACAGCCACCCAAAAGAGCATGTGAGAGCATGAACGGATAGCCAACAACATATACAACAAGGAATCATCAATAGTCACCCCAAAACTATCATGGATTTACCTAGAACAACAAGCAAACATGGCATCCGGATATTACAGATTCCAGACTTAGTGAAATTTCACTAAGTGTTAAAACAGTAACAGCAACATGGCAAGTTTGCAAGCATGTTTAAGTCAACACAAGGCATATCATGGGAAGTTAAAAGCACCACATCAAAGAGCACATCATGGAGAATCTAAAACTTCGGAAGCACGGCGGCGAAGAGTCGGAAGCACGGCTCGGCGGCGAGGTCGGAAGCACGGCGGCGAAGAGTCAGAAGCACGGCGGCGACGAGTCGGAAGCACAGGTGCAGCGAGGTTGAAGACGAGATCGGAAGCACGGCGGCAAAGAGTCGGAAGCACGGCAGCGACGA
>LR738715.1:511982527-512033103 GCA_902687465.1 Secale cereale
AGCGAGGTTGAAGACGAGGTCGGAAGCACGGCGGCGAAGAGTCGGAAGCACGGCGGCGACGAGTCGGAAGCACAGGTGCAGCGAGGTTGAAGACAAGGTCGGAAGCACGGTGGCGAAGAGTTGGAAGCACGGCGGCGACGAGTCGGAAGCATGGCGCGGCAGAGGTGGAAACATTAGGGTTTCAGACGCAAAAATTGGATGGGGTGGACGTTTATATAGGCACAAGGAGCTAGGGTTGTCCAAATGAGGGGAGGTTTTCGGCCACGAGATCACAATTGGATGGCCTAGATGAAGGGAGGGGTTTGAGTTGGGTTGGTGGGCTGTTGGAGGGGTGTCTTGGGCCTCAAGGAGGAGGTACTTTCAGCCCACAAGAAAAACTGTTGGAGCATCAAACGAACTCCAAACGCGACGAGATTTGGCAGGCGGCCTATCTACACTATAATAAGACCACACGCCAAGTTTCATCCCATTCCGAGAACATTTTCCGGCCACTCACAAAATAAGAATTCGGAGGCACCACGGGCGCGTGCAAGTGTGTCTGGGCTCAGAACGCACAACGGAAAGGACGAGGGGACTCGAACGGATGCAAGTTTTGAAAACATGCTGATGCAAGCACACAAGATGACATGGCAAAGATGCACACACAAGCAGATGACATGGCACTGACAACGAATAACTGGCTGACACCTGGCGCATCGGTCTCGGGGTGTCACAAAGATCAAGGTTTTTGAGTCCTTCAAATTCTTCATAGTGATCAACAGATATAAATCTCAAGTGACTTAAAGAATAGAGCTATGATCCCCAGCAACGGCGCCAGAAAATTGTCTTGATAAGCCACAAGTGTAGGGGATCGCAACATTTTTCGAGGGTAAAGTATTAAACCCAAATTTATTGATACGACACAAGGGGAGCCAAACAATACTCTTAAGTATTAGCAGCTGAGTTGTCAATTCAACCACACCTGGAAACTTAGTATCTGCAGCAAGATAGTTTAGTAGCAAAGTAATATGAGAGTGGCGGTAGCGGCAATAAAAGTAACGACAGTGTTTTTGTAGTTTTTGTAATAGTAGCAGCGGAAAAGTAAATAGCAACAAGCAATAGGTGAAAAGCTCGTAGGCATTGGATCGGTGATGGGAAATTATGTCGGATGCAATTCATCATGTAGAAGTTATAACCTAGGGTGACACAGAACTAGCTCCAGATCATCAATGCAATGTAGGCATGTATTCTGAATATAGTCATACGTGCTTATGGAAAAGAACCTGCATGACATCTTTTGGCCTACCCTCCCATGGCAGCGGGGTCCTATTGGAAACTAAGGGATATTAAGGCCTCCTTTCAATAGAGTACCGGACCAAAGCATTAACACATAGTGAATACATGAACTCCTCAAACTATGGTCATCATCGGGAGTGGTCCCGATTATTGTCACTTCGGGGTTGCCGGATCATAACACATCGGCGGTGACTATAGACCTGCAATATAGGATCAAGAACACACATATATTCAAGGAAACATAATAGGTTCAGATCTGAAATCATGGCACTCGGGTCGTAGTGACAAGCATTAAGCATAGCAAAGTCATAGCAACATCAATCTCAGAACAAAGTGGATACTAGGGATCAAACCCTAACAAAACTAACTCGATTACATGATAGATCCCATCCAACGCATCACCGTCCAGCAATCCTACGATGGAATTACTCACGCACGGCGGTGAGCATCATGGAATTGGTGATGGAGGAAGGTTGAGGATGATGATGGCGACGATCTCCACTCTCCGGAGCCCTGAACGGACTCCAGATCAGCCCTCCCGAGAGAGATTAGGGCTTGGCGGCGGCTCCATCTCGTAAAATGTGATAATTCTTCCTCTTTGATTTTTCTCTCCCCGAAAGTGAATATATAGGATCTGGGGATACGTCGGTAGAGCACCAGGGGGCCCACGAGGCACGGGGGCGCGCCCCCCCACCCTCGTGGACATAGTGCAGGCCCCTTGGTCTGGATCTTCTTGTAGGTATTTTTTATATTTTCCAAAATAATTCTCCGTGGATTTTCAGGTCATTCCGAGAACTTTTTATTTCTGCACAAAAACAACACAATGGCAATTCTGCTGAAAACAGCGTCAGTCCGGGTTAGTTCCATTCAAATCATGCAAGTTAGAGTCTGAAACAAGGGCAAAAGGGTTTGGAAAAGTAGATACGTTGGAGACGTATCAGAGAGTAATGACTTCACATACAAAAGAGTATGATGAATAAAAGTTGTTGAGAGTTGACAAACATAGTTTTGGTCATCGTTGCAATTAATAGGAAGTAATAAAGAAAGAGAGGTTTTCACATATAAATATATTATCTTGGACATCTTTTATAATTGTGAGCACTCATTAAAATATGACATGCTAAAACATTGATGTTGGACAAGGAATACAACGTAATGGTTTATGTTTTCTTATATCCGAAATAAATTATATTGTCATGGATCATCCAACATGTTGAGCTTGTCTTTCCCCCTCGTGCTAGCCAAATTCCTTGCACCAAGTAGAGATAATATATGTGCTTCCAAATAACCTTAAACCTAGTTTTGCCATGAGAGTCCACCATATCTACCTATGGATTGAGTAAGATCCTTCAAGTAAGTTGTCATTGTTGCAAGCAATAAAAATTGCTCTCTAAATATGTATGATCTATTAGTGTGGAGAAAATAAGCTTTATACGAGCTTGTGATATGGAAGAAATAAAAGCGATGGACTGCATAATAAAGGTCCCTATCACAAGTGGCAATATAAAGTGAAGTTCTTCTGTGCTAAGACTTTGTGCATCCAACCATAAAAGCACATGAGAACCTCTGCTTCCCTCTGCGAAGGGCCTATCTTTTATTTTTGTCTTATATCTTATACAAGAGTCATGGTGATCTTCACCCTTCCTTTTTACACTTTATCCTTTGGCAAGCACTATGTGTTGGAAAGATCATGATATATATATATCCAATTGGATGTAAGTTTGCATACAACATTATTGTTGACGTTACCCTTGAGGTAAAAGGTTGGGAGGCAAAACTATAAGCCCCTATCTTTCTCTTTGTCCGATTAAAACTTCATACCCATAAGTATTGCGTGAGTGTTAGCGATCGTGAAAGACTAAATGATAGTTGAGTATGTGGACTTGCTGAAAAGCTCTTACATTGACTCTTTGCGATGTTATGATAAATTGTAATTGCTTCAATGACTAAGATTATAGTCTGCTATTTTTTCAGTGAAGTTTCTGATTCATACTTTACATTGTGAACAGATTGTTACTTCAGCATAAGAAATCATATGACAATACATATATATTGCTATTCTAAGAATGATCATGATGCCCTCATGTCCGTATTTTATTTTATTGACACCTCTATCTCTAAACATGTGGACATATTTTTCGATACCGGCTTTCGCTTGAGGACAAGCAAGGTCTAAGCTTGGGGGAGTTGATACATCCATTTTGCATCATGCTTTTATATCGATATTTATTGCATTATGGGCTGTTACTACACATTATGTCACAATACTTATGCCTTTTCTCTCTTATTTTACAAGGTTTACATGAAGAGGGAGAATGCCGGCAATAGGAATTCTGGGCTGGAAAAGGAGCAAATATTAGAGACCTATTCTTCACAACTCCTAAAGTCCTGAAACTCCACGACAGTTAATTTTGGAATATATTAAAAATATTGGGAGAAGAAAGCACCAGAGGGGGGGCACCCACTGTCCATGAGATTGGAGGGCGCGCCCTACCCCCCTGGGCGCGCCCCTACCTCGTGGGCCACCTGGAAGCCCCCCAACGCCCATCTTCTAGTATAAGGTGTCTTTTGCCCTGGAAAAATCATAAGGAAGCTTTCGGGACGAAGCGCTGCCGTCTCGAGGCGGAACCAGGCGAAACCAATCTAGGGCTCCGGCGGAGCTGTTCTACCGGTGAAGCATCCCTCCGGGAGGGGGAAATCATCACCGTCGTCATCACCATCGATCCTCTCATCGGGAGGGGGTCAATCTCCATCAACATCTTCACCAGAACCATCTCCTATCAAACCCTAGTTCATCTCTTGTATCCAATCTTTGTCCCAAAACCTCAGATTGGTACCTGTGGGTTGCTAGTAGTGTTTATTACTCCTTGTAGTTGATGCTAGTTGGTTTATTTGGTGGAAGATCATATGTTCAGATCATTTATGCATATTAATACCCCTCTGATTATGAACATGAACATGATTTGTGAGTAGTTACGTTTGTTCCTGAGGACATGAGAGAAGTCTTGCTATAAGTAGTCATGTGAATATGTACTCGTTCGATATTTTGATGAGATGTATGTTGTCTTTCGTCTAGTGGTGTTATGTGAACGTCGACTACATGACACTTCCCCATTGTTTGGGCCTAGAGGAAGGCATTGGTAAGTAATAAGTAGATGATGAGTTGCTAGAGTGACAGAAGCTTAAACCCTAGTTTATGCGTTGCTTCGTAAGGGGCTGATTTGGATCCATATGTTTCATGATATGGTTAGGCTTACCTTAATACTTCTTTTGTAGTTGCGGATGCTTGCAATAGGGGTCAATCATAAGTGGGATGCTTGTCCAAGGAAGGGCAGTACCCAAGCACCGGTCCACCCACATATCAAATTATCAAAGTAACGAATGTGAATCATATGAGCGTGATGAAAACTAGCTTGACGATAATTTCCATGTGTCTCGGGAGCACTTTCCTTTATATAAGAGTTTGTCCAGGCTTGTCCTTTGCTACAAAAAGGATTGGGACACCTTGTTGCCCCTTGTTTACTTTTGTTACTTGTTGCTCGATACGAATTACCTTATCACAAAACTATATGTTACCGATAATTTCAGTGCTTGCAGAGAATACCTTACTGAGAACTGCTTATCATTTCCTTCTCCTCCTCGTTGGGTTCGACACTCTTACTTATCGAAAGGACTACGATAGATCCCCTATACTTGTGGGTCATCAGGCAGATAACCCATGAGTAATACCAAGTTCATCAAGATAGTCATCGAGGCTAGTGTTCTTGAACTCGGTCCCATTGTCACTCCGGATATGCTTGATCTTCACATTGAAATTTGTAGAGGCCCTTGAGGAAAATTGCTTGAAGATTTCCTGCACTTCATGTTTAAATGTGATGATATGCACCCAAGTGTAACAAGAATAATCATCGACAATAACAAAGCCATATAAATATGATGCATTTGTTAGTGCTGAATATTGAGTGGGGACAAAGAGGTCCATGTGAAGCAATTCGAATGAGTGGTAGTAATGATAGTCTTTGAGGGGTGCTTGGATCTGATCATCTTTCCAGCCTCACAAGAGCCACACAAATGATCTTTGAGGAATTTTATACCCTCAATGCCAATGATGTGTTTCTTCTTCACAAGCGTTGGCAAGTTCCTCATGCCAGCATGACCGAGTCGTCGATGCCATAGCCATCCTTCTGAAGCTTTTGCGAGTATACATGTGGCAGGCTGTGGTCCTGTAGAGAAATTAACAATATACAGGTCTCCTCTCCTAAAGCCTTCGAAGACTTTGGAGTTTTTAGAATCCAAGACTACAACACAGTGATATTTGCCAAAGACGACAACCATATTAAGATCACAAAGCATTGAGATAGACATGAGGTTGAATCCGTGACCTTGACCAAATACCTTATTTATTTTCTTTGTCAGCGTAGGTGATATGCTTCAGATGCGATGAAAATAAAACAGAGTCCATCAATAAGTTCTTGTCACCGGTCATGTGATTTGTATACCCACTATCGAGGACCCACTCAGTAGCTTTGAGAGATTCATCATGCGGATGAATTAGTGCATCTTACGAACTCATATACTTCATAGTCAAGAATATGACGTCAAATTCATCAGAATGAATTTCATCAACTAGTGCAATAGATACAGTAGTATAAGGACATGAGAAATGAGTAATTCATTTCTTCATTATTAGCTTGCATCCTTTCAAGCACACTCAGGTCTCCAGCAATTTCTTCAAATGTTTAAGTTCATCGGGAGACCTGACCCTGCATAAGAAATTAGTTCTTTTTCTTTACCACACACATCTAGAGGGGTGGCAAAGAGTTCATCATTCTGCAAGCTCCATAGGTGAAAGGTGGCATTGAAGCCAGAGCACTTCGTTTCAAAGAAGAGGGGTTAGAGTATGTGAAAGTGCAACTATCCCTAGGTGGTTTTGGTAATTCCTAAAAACATATAGCTCATTGAACTAATGCTCTTTCAAGATGATCATTTTAGAAATTTCAATGATTGGCATGGCATGGATTAGGAATGTGGACCCCTCAAAATGCTAAGGACACATATTGGCTCAAGCTCAAGACTCTACATTTTCTATTTTAGTGATCCAAGATCACATTGAGTCCATAAGAAAGCCAATACTATTAAAAGGGGATGAGGTTTTGCTTAATGGGTCTTGCTCAAAGTGCTTAGTGATATTCTCCAAAACCTCAACCACTTTCTCACATCCACATATGTCCCAAACCAAAAGTCAAACTCGGCCCCACCGAAACATTCTATCTGGCGCCACCGAGTTCACTTGACATAGCCACTGCCAGAAACCCTAATCAGTTCGGTCTCACCGATAGGGATCTCGGTATCACTGAGATGGGATTGCAAACTCTCTGTTTCCCTTTGTAACATTTCGGTCTAACCGAGATGAGAAATCGGTCCCACCGAGTTCGCAATGTAAACTCTATGTTTCCCCTTCGTAATGTTTCGGTCCAATCGAGATGAGCGAATCGGTCCCACCGAGTTTGCTTGACCAACTCTCTGGTTAGCTTATTACCAAAATCGGTCCTACCGACTTTGTGTAATCGGTCTCACCGAGATTACGTTATGCCCTAACCCTAATGAAATCGGTCCTACCGAGTTGATCATATCGGTCCCACCGAAATGCCTAACGGTCACATTATGAACTAAATCGGTCTGACCGAGTTTTCTGATTTGGTCCCATCGAGTTTGGTAAATTGTGTGTAACGGTTAGATTTTGTGTGGAGGATATATATACCCCTCGACCCACTCTTCATTCGTGGAGAGAGCCATCAGAACATACCTACACTTCCATTACTCACTGTTCTGAGAGAGAACCACCTACTCATGTGTTGAGACCAAGATACTCCATTCCTACCATATAAATCTTGATCTCTAGTCTTCCCCAAATTGCTTTCCACTCAAATCATCTTTCAACCAAATCCAAATCTGTGAGAGAGAGTTGAGTGTTGGGGAGACTATCATTTGAAGCACAAGAGGAAGGAGTTCATCATCAACACACTATCTATTACCTTTTGGAGAGTGGTGTCTCCTAGATTGGTTAGGTGTCACTTGGGAGCCTCGGACAAGATTGTGGAGTTGAACCAAGGAGTTTGTACGGGCAAGGAGATTGCCTACTTCGTGAAGATCTACCCTAGTGAGGCAAGTCCTTCGTGGGCGATGGCCATGGTGGGATAGACAAGGTTGCTTCTTCGTGGGTGGAGCCTTCCGTGGACTCGCGCAGCCGTTACCCTTCGTGGGTTGAAGTCTCCATCAACGTGGATGTACGATAGCACCGCCTATCAGAACAATGCGTGAAAAATCTCCGTGTCTACATTGCGTTTGCTCCCTCAAACTCCTCCCTTTACCTTCATATGCAATTGCTTTACATTCCGTTGCTATACTCTTAGAATTGCATGTGTAGGTTGATTGCTTGACTTGTGCTAAGTTGCTAAAATCTGTCAAGAATTAAAATTGGGAAAAGGCTAGATTTTTATTTGGTCAAGTAGTCTAATCAAACCCCCCCCCCCTTCTAGACATACTTTCGATCCTACAAGTGGTATTAGAGCTTTGGTCTCCATTTGCCTTGCTTTCCATAGCTTTGGTGATCATAGCCTTGGTTTCACAACCTAGGAGAGTATGGCGTCTAGCGAGGGGAGTTACCACCATAAAGGTCCTTAGTTTGATGGTACTAATTTTGCTAGTTGGAAGCATAAGATGAAAATGCATATTCTTGGACATAACCCCGCTGTTTGGGCTATTGTGTGTATTGGTTTGCAAGGTGAATTCTTAGATGGGAAGGAGCCAAATCTTGAAGCATCCACGGAAGAATTGAAGATGTTGCAATACAATGCTCAAGATTGCGATATCCTCTTCAACGGATTGTGCCCCGAAGAATTCAACAAAATCAGCCGTCATGAGAATGCAAAGGAAATTTGGGATACTTTGATTGATATGCATGAAGGTACTGACTCCATCAAGGAATCCAAATTGGATGTGCTTCAAAGTCAACTTGGCAAGTTCAAGATGAAGGATGGTGAAGGTGTCGCTGAAATGTAGTCTAGGCTTGCTCTCATCACAAATGAGATTACCAGCTTAGGAAGTGAAGAGATGACCGACAGATTCCTCATCAAGAAAATCCTAAGAGCCTTGGATGGAAAATATGATACCGTGCGCACATTGATCCAAATGATGCCCAATTACAAAGATCTCAAGCCTAGGAAGTCATTGGAAGAATTGATGCTCATGAAATGTCACTCAAAGATAAAGAAGAGCTTCACAACAAGTCCAGTGGTGCTTAGCCTCATGTGATGCTCCTACATCATCAAGTGAGAAACAAGTCTTCAATGAATAATTGGGTTTAATGGTGAAGAACTTCAAGAAGTTCTACAAGAATAGAAGCAAAGAGAGAAGTCCCAAGTCAAGGTCCTACAATGACTAACGATCTTATAGTCGTGATTGGAATTGCTACAGTTGTGGAAGGCCCGGACACTACTCCAATGAGTGTACGGCTCCCCACAAAAGAAGAGAAGACTCACCTAAAACGAGGAGTAGAAGAGAAGGTTCACCACCAAGAGAGAGAAGGAGTAGAGATGATCGTTATGAATAAAGACCTTCTCGGAGAAGCAAATATTCGGAAAGGAAGGACAAATCATCAAGGAGCTATACAAGACAAAGACATCAAGCTCATGTTGGTGAATGGGTATCCGGTTCCGACTCCGATGACCACCCCGAGAGAAGCTATTACTCCGACTCCGAAGATACTCAAGATGAAGGTGTTGCCGGAATTGCTCTTGTGTCATCCAACTCCTACGACATATTTAACTCACCAAATGAAGGAATTGGAAGATGCTTCACGGCTAAAGGCCGAGTATCTTGATTTCAATAGTGATGAAGATGAATTGCTAGAAGATGATGATTTACTTGTTGGTAGCAATAGTGATGAAACCTATGATGAAAACTCTGATGAAATTGCTATTAATCATGCTAATAAAGATAAAACGAATGACAATGGTAAGGAGAAGATTGAGTGTCTAACTAAAGAATTAAACACACTTAAGTTAGCTCATGAAACTACCTTGGAAGATCATCGAGAACTATTAAAGACTCATGAGAAGTTATGCTTTGAAAAGCTCAACCTTGAGCAAGAGCATGAGTTCTTAAAGGCAATCAATGATGATCTTCGCAAGAAAAGTTCTTCTTACATTGCCAAGCGTTTACTCTTGTCTACTTACATGCCACAAGTAAAGTCTAGCAACAAGAACAAGAAAGATTCTTCCTCTAGTAGTAACAACAATCATGCTAAATCCAATATTGTTGCTTCTAGTAGTTCTCTTGATTCCACAAATGATTCTCTTAGCCAAGTTACACTTGAGCAAGAAAATAGCTTATTGAAGGGAATTATAGAGAAAGGTGTTTACAAGAGCCTTTCCGGGAGTAAGCAATTTGAGGAAATTGTACGCAAGCAAGGAAGACAACGGAAGAATCAAGGTGTTGGTTTTGAACGAAAGTTCAATGCCAATGGAGGTGAGTGGGAAGAATATCAATACCCCAAGACGAAGTTTGTTCCTCAACAAGAGAAGTATGATCCTGCTTCTTTTCAAGGGACACAAGCACAAGATGATCTTCCACCACAAGACCACAAGCTAAAGGGCAAGGACAAGCTTCAAGAAGAGATTGATGCATTTGAAGAAGCTCCCAAGGCCTTGGTCAAGTGGGTTCCCAAGACTACATCAACTTCTACTTCATCAAGTACGACTACAACTCCAAGGATTCCCATCAAGATGGTGTGGATCTCGAAGAAGAAGAACTAGAGAGTTCTTGAGGGTGACTCCGCCAACATACTTCACTCATATCATTTTGGCGAGGACAAGTGCAAACAACTTCCATATCTTGCACTAGTTAAAGGAGTCACAAACCCTCTTGTTGGTAAGACAAGGGACATGGTAACCTAATGCTTTCATGGACATCATCTAGTGTGCAATTCACTCTATGTCCATGGATATCTTTGTTTGTTCCTTGTGGGACTAACCCGTGTAGGTATTGAAGTGCAACTCACTCCAATGGATTGCTCCAAATGATCTACATCAACATTGAGCATCTACATCTTCAACACCTACATGAAGTCATCATCGACAAAACCCAAGGTTAGTTCATCCCTCTTAGGGGGGATATCACATCTAGGGGGAGCTTTACTCTAATCAATTGAGCTAAAGCAACTCTAATGATGTGAACACAACAAGGCTTTATGTAAAAGTGGTAACCCCACTTGTGCTTAAACGATGAGTATGACCTATGATCAAGTGTTCTCATTTGACTCCTAAGTCAATATACTCATATATAGATGACCTAGTCATCGCCAATTGCTTGATAGATGCTAGAATGGTTGTGCGTGTTTTCCCACGTGTTTCATTTGTTATCTTATTGTGTGAGCATGTTGAATGCATACTTTTCTCATTCGAGGACATCCATTTGTTGCTTTGATTGTTTGGCTCTTTTTCTTTGCCAAATGGATGGACAAGAATGCCTAAGAACCCCCTCTAGCTATCTATGCTTTTCTCGTCTCAAACTCTATTCATGCTACATCACAAAGTTTGATCAAGTCAGATTCGAACCACTCTGTGTGAGGAGCACTCGGAGTCCCCGATTCATCATAGACTTCAACTTCCAAAACCTCTTTGTGCATTTCGGTATGATCGAGTCATCCACTTCGGTCACACCGAGTTCACTAAGTTGATCTTGGTTTTCAATCTCGGTGCAACCGATTTGAACTTTTCGGTCACACCGAGTTGTAGTAACTGCTAGCAGTTTTGCATCCCGATGCCACCGAGTTGTTCCACTCGGTCACACCGACAGGGTCAGGTTATATATACCGACGTGTCAAATTTTGGAAAACTTTCCAAAACCTTCTCGCCCGCGCGTGACCTGCTCCGCCGTCTCGGGTCTCCGGATCATCTCCTCGCCGCCAGCGACCTCCCGCCGCTGGTCTCCGCCATTGTCAACGGCAATCTGCTCCGCCGTTGCCGACGTAGCATGCTCACCGCCAAGTTAGGGTATGAGCTTGATCCATGTGCTATTCCTTAACTCTGATTCATAGCACATTACTTTGCCATGATTCTTGCCATGATTGAAATCATCATGTCCAGCAGAAACTCCATATAGATTAGGTTTGATTCAAAAATTTAGGGTTAGGTCTCCACCGAACTCATCTCGGACCGACCAAGTTGTAGAAATCGGTCTCACCGATTTGGCTTAGGCCATTGCACATGTGATTTTCGGTCTGACCGAAAATTGCAAATCAATGTGACCGAGTTTAACTTTCTGTGAAACCCTAGCAATCTCGATGCCACCAAACTGTGACTCGGTCCGACCGAGTTCATTAGTTTAGGTTCCAGAATTGCTTCGGTATCACCGAGTTTAACAAATCGGTAGCTTCGAAATGCTTTCTGTAGAGAACTAAAACTAAGTTTTTGAGTCATCTGTTTTGCAAAAACTCTGCACTTTGTGATGCTTATCCACTCTACCTCATCTACAACTATTCACAGGGTTTGCTGTCAGTGTATTTGCCAAGATGTCTGATCAAAGTGACAGCCAGAACTTGTTTGAGGAGCAAGTTAACTTGAGTGAGGGCACAGGTCCCTCTAGCAGTTCTGATGAGGGTAGCAGGAGCACACCTAGCAACTTGCCCAAGGCAGCTACCAAGACAAGAAAGAAGAAAACTTCTGACACTGAGGATGAGGACTTTGTGGCTTGTGAGGCCACTTCGAAGAAGAAGGTGCTAAGGAAAGAGTATGGCACAACTGCTGCAACAAAACCAAGTCTGAACAAGAAGGTCCCTGCCAAGAGAGCTTCAATGTCTAAGGCCAGAGCCTCTACTCAAGAGACAATGTTTTTCACTCTTGAAACCAGAGATGATGAGCCAGGAGGAACAAAGAAGAGAGCTAGAAAGACCACAGCCACAGTGATTGGCAAGCCATCCATGAGAGAGGATGGTGATGATGAAGCTAAAGAAGAAGAGTAAGAGGATGGTGCACCAGCACCTAAAGCTCAGAAGCTTATGGGAGGTGCAATCAGGTCAGGTGCTGCTCCTTCAAAGCCCAAGACTGCCCCCAAAGCTGCTGCTCAAGCCACCAAGTGTGCACCCAAGAGAAGCACTAGGAATATCCAAGCTACAGAAAAAAACAAGGCCCCAGTGCCTGAGATTGATGAAGATGCTGAGGTCCAAGTGCTCAGAAAATTGAAGCCCAAGATCCCTGATCATGATAATACTCATATTGTTGCCGAGGACATGAAGTTGAGGAAGGATGCAAGTCTCAGAAGATGGAGACAAAATGAGCCATATGCTGTGAGGAGAAGGACTGTGTGGACTACAGATTTCGTACCAAAGAACAGCAAGACTTCTATGAGATAGTTCTGCTTGACAAGAAGCCCATAGTGTGTGACATGAGATGGGTTGATTGGGACTACATCAAGGAAAATGAAGATCATTTTCTAAGTGTGCTTGAAAGTTTCAAAGCGTGTGGTGTTGACAAGTTTGTGGGTCAGAAGTTGACAAAATGGAATGATGAACTCATCATGCAATTCTACTCCACAGCACATTTTTATCCAGATGGTAGAATTGTGTGGATGTCTGAAGGTACAAGGTACCAGTCAACTGTTGATGAGTGGGCCAAGCTGATAAAATCCCCTAAAGAGCATGAAGATGACTTGGATGTCTATGCCAAGAAGAAGCAGGACCACAACTCTATGGCAAACATGTACAAAGAGATCCCTGACAAAGCATTGGAAACACATCAGCTTGGATCTGTACATTTCTTGTTGTCTGGTCTAGCCACAATCAACACTATCTTGAGGCATACATTGTTTCCTAAATCAGGAGATCACAAGATGATAAGAGGACATTCAATCAACTTACTGCACATTTTTATGTCCCTCAAAAATTCAAAGTCCTGAGTCTAATTGTTGAAACAATCAAGAGGACTGCTGCAGACTAGAAGAGATCATGTGGGTATGCTCCACACATTCAGGAGCTCATCAACTCCAAGATGGGCACATGCATATACTTGTTGGACAAGGAACATCTATCCCTATATCCTGACTTTGAGGACAACACAGTTGTGATTGGATGAGAATGAAACTTCATCAATGCAAGCACAGGAGAAGAGAGCCAAAGCTAGAGCTGAGAAAGCTGCCAAGATGCCAAGTGTTGAAGAGGCATCTCAAGTGTCCCTCAAGTCAAAGCAAGATCAAATGGCATATCTGATTCAAGCAAATTTGAGGATTGCAAAGGGCTTGGTCACCCTGACTCAAAATCAGGAGAGCTTGGAGAGGATCATTGAAACAAAGTTCTATGACCTTGATCTGAAAGTGACTGAGATATAGACTGCAGTTGAGCAGCTCCAGGAGGAAGCAGAGGAGAGGAAAGGGCAGGCTACCACAAATGCCTTTCAGAGAGTGCCTAGAGGTCAGAGATCTGCTGCAGTGCATGTACCTGATACAAGAGCTACTACATCAGCACCAGCAGCCACGGCTTCAGTGCCACCTCCAGCAGCCACTCCACCAGCTCCAACAACATCATCTGAAGCATTTGTCCTTGGAGTTCTCTCTACACCACCTCCCGAAGATCTAGCCTGAGAGACACATAGCATACTTGTTTGATCATGTGATTGATCATATGCTACCTTAATGCTTGCCTGAATGACATTATCTTTTGAATCCCTATATGATCATTCACTTTGCTTGGTGATGAATGCATATTTTTAGTCTATATCATTTTGAGCACTCCACCAAGATGTATGTGACATGGAGGAGTAACCCATGATCCTAATCGATTGTGCATTTGCATTCAAACGCAAAGTTTAAATAATGCACAAATTTAGGCGGAGCTCTTGCTTATCACATACTTCTCAAAGCGACGATGTATTTAAATCTTATTATCATTTGTCGAAGCTTTGATCTATATGTTGTCATCAATTACCAAGAAGGGGGAGATTGAAAGTGCAACTATCCCAGGGTGGTTTTGGTAATTCCTAACAACATAAAGCTCATTGAACTAATGCTCTTTAAAGATGATCATTTCAGAAAGTTCAATGATTGGCAAGGCATGGATTAGGAATGTGGACCCCTCAAAATGCTAAGGACACATATTGGCTCAAGCTCAAGACTCTACATTTCCTATTTTAGTGATCCAATATCACATTGAGTCCATAGGAAAGCCAATACTATTAAAAGGGGGTGAGGTGTTGCTTAATGGGTTTCTTGCTCAAAGTGCTTAGTGATATGCTCCAAAACCTCAACCACTTTCCCACATCCACATATGTCCCAAAGCAGAAGTCAAACTCGGCCCCACCAAAAAATTCTATCCGGCACCACCGAGTTCACTTGACATAGCCACTCCAAGAAACCCTAATCAGTTCGGTCTCACCGATAGGGATCTCGGTCTCACCAAGATGGGATTGAAAACTCTCTGTTTCCCTTCGTAACATTTCAGTCTAACCGAGATGAGCGATCGGTCCCACCGAGTTTGCAATGTAAACTCTATATTCCCCCTTCATAACGTTTCGGTCCAACCGAGATGAGCAAATCGGTCCCACCGAGTTTGCCTGACCAACCCTCTGGTTAGCTTATTACCAAAATCGGTCCTACCGAGTTTGTGTAATTAGTCTCATCGACATTACATTATGCCCTAACCCTAATGAAATCGGTCCTACCAAGTTGATCATATCGGTCCCACCGAAATGCCTAACGGTCACATTATGAACTAAATCGGTCTGACCGAGTTTTCTGGTTCGGTCCCACCGAGTTTGGTAAATTGTGTGTAACTGTTAGATTTTGTGTGGAGGCTATATATACCCCTCCATCCACTCTTCATTCGTGGAGAGAGCCATCAGAACATACCTACACTTCTATTACTCACTGTTCTGAGAGAGAACCACCTACTCATGTGTTGAGACCAAGATACTCCATTCCTACCATATGAATCTTGATCTCTAGCCTTTCCCAAGTTGCTTTCCACTCAAATCATCTTTCCACCAAATCCAAATCTGTGAGAGAGAGTTGAGTGTTGGGGAGACTATCATTGGAAGCACAAGAGCAAGGAGTTCATCATCAACACACCGTCTATTACCTTTTGGAGAGTGGTGTCTCCTATTTTGGTTAGGTGTCACTTGGGAGCCTCCGACAATATTGTGGAGTTGAACCAATGAGTTTGAACGGGCAAGGAGATCGCCTACTTAGTGAAGATCTACCCTAGTGAGGCAAGTCCTTCGTGGGCGATGGCCATGGTGGGATAGACAAGGTTGCTTCTTTGTGGACCCTTCGTGGGTGGAGCCCTCTGTGGACTCGTGTAACCGTTACCCTTCGTGGGTTGAAGTCTCCATCAACGTGGATGTACGATAGCACCGCCTATCGGAACCACACGTAAAAAATCTTTGTGTCTACATTGCGTTTGCTCCCTCAAACTCCTCCATTTACCTTCATATGCAATTACTTTACATTCTGCTGCTATACTCTAAGAATTGCATGTGTAGGTTGATTGCTTGACTTGTGCTAAGTTGCTAAAATCTGCTAAGAATTAAAATTGGGAAAAGGCTAGATTTTTATTTGGTCAAGTAGTCTAATCACCCCCCCCCCTCTAGACATACTTTCGATCCTATAGTATGAATATGAGTAAGCAGAGGAATTCTTCGAGGACTTATGAACATAATGATTTGGAGAATAATGCACATATTCATAACTCCAAGATTTTCCCTGCGAAACAGAAGCATTAGCACGATGATGTTCATATGAGGAATTGGATTCATATGAGGAATTTGATCCATGTGAGGACTGTGATCTATATGAAGATTTTGATCTGGGGTTCCTATTATTCATAGGCGGTATCATGAGGACATTCACCTGGAGACTTTCAAGGTACCTTTTTGGAACCCATATTTTCTTCAAAGGGGGGCTGTTCCTGCAGTTAGTTCCAATATATCTAGCAAATACTTCACCATTCTGATTTTTGAACATCTTATAGTTGGAGTCAAATGACTCATCAGATGAATATGAAGATTCACATGTAAATCCAGATAAAGTAGATGGGTCTACGGGAGGTCCTTTCGCAGCAACCCATGAGGTTTTGGGACACTGCTCAGGTTTCCAATAGGTCCCATCATCATTGAGTTTATTCTCAAAGGCAATACCCTCTTTCCGAATCTGCTTTTTGAGCACATCGCAAAGGATTTGATGTCCTTTCAGGCTTTTGTACATGCCTATCACATACAATTCCTTCAACCCTGCATTTTCGTTAGTACCATCGGTGATTTCCTCAGTTGAGGAAATCGTCACCACATAATCATTTGAAGAAATTGTGGCGATAGAAGCATTTGAACATTCAACATAAGAGTTTGCATTTTCTCGTTCAATATATTTTAAGCACTGTGCATCAAATTCTTCCTGAGCGGTATTGATCTATTGAGCAAACAAAGAATCATTTTCCTTTTAAAGATCTTCATGACTCACCCTTAATTTCTCAAGATCTTGCTTTCTTTGAAGAAATTCATAAGAAAGCTTCTCATGATCGGCTAAGAGTGTTTCATGAAGACCTTGAAGGTTGTAAAAGTTGGACTGTATTCATTGAAGATTATCGGTCAGAGTTTGAGATCGATTCAGTTTCTCACCCAACAGGTCATCGCTTTTGTTTAGCAGATTTTGAACCCTTTCCAAAGCTTTTTGTTGTTTCACGGTAATGTTAGCAAGTTTGGAATAGCTTGGTTTGAGGTTTTCATCAGATTCATGTTCACTAGAATCAGAGGAGGGACGTTTGAGTACCTTGGCACCTTTGCCCTGAAGCAATAGGTGGGAGCAAAGTCATCGTTGCCATTGTCATAAGTGTTGGTGTTGCCATTTTCTTCACAATTGAAGATGGACTTGCTGACGAAAGCAGTAGCGAGAGCTAGGCTCGCCACACCAGAGTCTGACTCCTCAGATTCCTCCTCTTCCTCATTTTCTTCAGATTTAGCTTCGGAGTCCATTTCCTTGCCAATGAATGCCCGTGCCTTTCTAGAATTGCTCTTCTTGTGAGATGAAGACTTTGAAGATTTTGATGATGAGGACTTTGAATATTTCTTCTTTTTCTCCGAGTCATCAGATATGTCATCCTTGTACTTCTTCTTCTTCAACCCCTGAGTGCAGTCGACCATGTGGTGACCAGGTTTCTTGCATTTGTGGCAAGTCCTCTTCTTGTAGTCGCGTGATGAAGAATCTGATCTCATGTAATCACCTCTTGAAGATTTTCCGAAGCGGCCATGTCTAGAGAACTTCTGGAATTTCCTCACGAGCATAGCTAGCTCCTGGCTTAGTTCCTCGGGATCACCAAGGCTACTGTCAGAATATTCCCCTTCAGATGAGGAAATTGCCTTGGACTTCAGTGCGCGTGATCTTCCATAGCTTGGCCCATGGAGGTCTCTCTTCTCAGCTTGTTGGAATTAATGTGTGTTCAGTCTCTCAAGGATATCAGCGGGATCTAGTGACTTGTAGTCACCACGTTCTTGAATCATCAGTGCCAGTGTATCGAATGATGAATCAAGTGATCTCATAAATTTCTTCACCACCTCATGGTCAGTGATGTCCATGGCACCAAGTACTTGAAGCTCATTTAAGATGTCAGTGAGGCGATTGAAGGTTTGCTAAACGTTTTCATTGTTGAGTTTTTTGAAGTGGTTGAAGAGATTGCGAAGAACGTCAACTCGAGAGTCACGTTGGGCTGAGATTCCTTCATTGACCTTGGATAGCCTATCCCAGATAAGCTTTGTGGTTTCCAAATTACTCACTGTGTCGTACTGTCCTTTGCTCAGATGTCCACATATGATATTCTTCGCTTGAGAGTCGATTTGCTTGAATCTCTTCACATCATCGGCATTCACGGGAGGAGAGATGGTGGGAACGCCAGTTTCCACAATGTACGAGAGATCGTTGTCAATTGCCTCAAGATGCATGCGCATCTTGTTCTTCCAGTAGGGGTAGTCCGTCCCATCGAAGGTAGGACACCCAGCCAAGACTTTGATCATGCCTACAGTCGACATAACTAAAACTCTAGGTGATTAAACCAAAATCACACAGAACAAAGGAGTACATTGCTCTAATACCAATTGAAAGTGCGTTATATCGACTAGAGGGGTGAATAGGCGATTTTTACAAATTCCTCACTAAGGAAATACTTCTTGAGGAAATAGCTAAGTGACGCACTACAAGCAGCGGAATAAGTACTCAGATGCAAACATAACAAGACAGTAGCATAGTCATCATGATGAAATGAAACAAGCACAGACCATAGGTAGCGTGTAAACAGGATAAGCATGCAGAAGACAAAATGGTTGAAGAAATGTGATTGAGGAAATTGAGGAAATCTTCAGTCAAAGTCTTCAAACAGTAATGATCAATTGCATCAACAAGTAAGCGATGAAATGAAGGAGTTGAGGAAATAGAACCAGTAGCTCGGTGAAGACAATGATTTGGTAGACCAGTTCCAACTGTTGTGACAGTTGTACGTCTAGTTAGGGTGGCTTGGTATTTAAACCAAAGGACACACGGTCCTAGGACACACAGTCCTTACCCTAATCACTCATGGTAAGTCTTCAAGGTGACTTCCAAACCTTCACAGACTTGGTCACCCGGCGATCCACAACTCCTCTTGGATGCTCTAGACCATTGACGCCTAACCATCTGGAAGATACACCGTCTTCAAAGGTAACAAGTGTCTGTTCCACACATGAACAATCTCTTCAGTGATGCTCAATCACTTTGGGTTTTAGGTGTTTGGGTTTTGGGTTTTTCCTCACTAATGATTTTTGCTCAAAGTCTTCGGAGGATGGGATGCTCTAAATGACAAGTGTTAGTTTCTGTCGGAGCAGCCAACTAGCTAGTGGTTAAAGGGGGCGGCTATTTATAGCCAGGAGCAGCCCGACATGATAAGACATAAATGCCCTTCAATGATATGACCATTAGGTGGATAAGATATTTTGGGACAGCTGGCGCGTAGCACAACAACGGTCGGAAATTTGAGCTCTCAAATTCCTCAGGGCTATCATGATCCTCACTTGTAGGCAATCCGCACTGGCGAATTCCTAACTCCTCGGTCAGAACAAATTCCTCAGAGACCAAAAGAACTTCGTCTCTGTCACTGAAGAATTGAGTGAACTGTATGCGATTTCTAAAGGCTTCACTCTAAGGATTGGGTATGTGTAGGCTTTGAGATGAGCATTAGTTGGAAATGTTTCCTTAGTATTACCTCGACCCCCTTTAACAGTACGGTGTTCCCAATGACTCAAGAAAGGAAAATGAAACTATGAAAACAAGGTCTTCACGCTGCATAATCCTCGCATCGATATCAGTATCTTTGAGGTCACACCAATTTCCTCATTTTTAAAGTCTTGAAGAAAACCAAAGTCTTCAAATGAAGACATTCATTTTTAGGGGTCGACTTTCTTCGGAGATATCAAACTCCTTAGAGACTTATAGAACATGTGTGCACTCACAAACACATTAGTCCCTTAACCTATAAGTCTTCAATACACCAAAATCACTAAGGGGCACTAGATGCACTTACAAAGAGCAAGACTCAATTCATCACAAAAAGGATAGAGGGGTATAAACATCGTACGAACCAACATTATTAATCAAGCTCATGATACATCAAGCTCGGGTCCATCAAGAACATGAGAGAGAGTAAGAGAGATTGGACACGTACCTACTAGTACATACCCTTAGCCCCTAGGATGAACTACTCACACATCACCATGAGAACAACAAGGTTGATGAAGAGGCCTCCTCCAATAGCTTTCCCCTCCGACAGAGTTCCTAAAAAGGCCTCCAGATGGGATCGTCATGAAACGAGAACGTGCGGCGGCGGAAAAATTGTTCTGGCGATGGAGGGTTTCGGTATTTATAGGAAATTGTAGCGCTGGAATCACGTCAAAAGGGTGTAGGGGGCTCAGAAGCCTGGGTGGCGCGTGTCAGATCTGGGGTTCCAGCAAAACCCTTAAGATTCGAACTCTGGGTGCGCACGAAGATCTCTCCTTCCGCCCTAGCTCGTCTACTCAACAGCCCTATGTCTAGCTCGTCAGACCCAATGAACAAGAGACACAAGATTTATACTGGTTCGGGCCACTGTTGTGGTGTAACACCCTAATCCAGTGTGGTGTGGTGGATTGCCTTGTAGGCTGAGGAAGAACAAGTACATGGATGAACTGCCTCCTGAGGAGAGGTGTTCTTGTGCTCAGGCGAGCTTGTTGTGTGTGGCCTTGTATCTGATCAACTCGACCTGAGATGATCCCAATGGTGGTGGCTAGTCATATTTATAGTGGCCAGGGTCCTCTTCCCAAATATTGAGCGGGAAGGAATCCCACAACGACCAAATTTAAAGGGGGATAGCTAGTACGAGCTATCCTGACAAAAGGTGGTCTTCGCCTGCCAAAGGCTCTGGTGGTGAAGCCGTCATGGGCTCCGCGATGACCTCCGTCGTGCCGTCCTGCTGGTCTTGGTCTCATTGCACCGATATGGAAACCTTTGCCTGATGCCTCGGGACTCAGCGCCTGCACCTGCACCTTTAGCACCAAAGAGGAAACCGGCACTCTGCGCCCGCTGGCGCCCTCCTGGCATTGGTCGTCACTGCTCACGTCACGAGGACCTCACGAGGTACCCCTCGCCTCAATATCTACGATCCTCACGAGCCGGCCTGGCGAGTCCGCCTCAGGGGATGCCTTGTGTCATCCGCCTCGCGAGGCTTGGCCCCTCGCGAGGGTCTTGAGTGGTTGTTGAAGATGCTGGGTCGTACCAGGCCACCTTGCGAGCCATGCTCTGGGCCACAGGCAGGCAAGTCTGGGTACCCCCGTTCCCAGAACACCGACAGTAGCCCCCGGGCCCAAGGCGCGCTCGTGCTTGGCTTCGCGGAGAAGCTAAGGGCCAAGTGCGGAGCGCCGCGGGCCCCAAAGCTTGCGGCCTTGCTTGACGTGTGGCGCTTGATGGGACATCGGCGTCTGCGCTCCCACGCCGCCTCGACAACTGCATAGCTGACAAAAGGCAAGTGCGTGCCTCTGTGCCTTCGTTGCTAGCCCTTGCCTTGCTCCAAATCCCCTTTCTTGCTCCTCTCCTCCGCGAAGTTCCAGATCCTTGCCGCCTTCCTTCCAAATTCGCACCGATGGCTTCCGGCAAGTCGAAGGCCACCGCTTCGTCTGCTTGGCATGAGCCGGCCTTGCAGGCGCCGACCTTCTCGGAGGCGAATCATGCCATCGTGCTCCTGATGACGGTGGAGGGCACCAATGAGAAGGGGGAAACCGCTGTCGGAGCTATCTCTGCCGCGCTGGAGGATCCCAAGAGTACCTTCTACCCCTTCTTTTCGAGTAATATTGTTGCAGGGCTCATTCCTCCTTTCTCTGATTTCTTTTTATCCGTCCTCAGCCACTATAAGCTTCATGCCCTTTATTTGCATCCCAATTCCGTCCTTCTTCTGTCCATCTTCGCCTTTTACTACGAGGCATTTGTAGGGGTGATGCCGTCTGTGGTGCTGCTTCGCCACTTCTTTTACCTCTGAATCAAGGAGGGCCATTGCTCAGGGTGTGCTAATTTCATCGCGGTGAACGGGGCCAACATGATTTCGAAGGCCGGGAAGAAGGCCGAGAACTTCAGGAACAAGTGGGTCCTTATGGACGCCAAGTGCTCCCATCCTCGGCTGGCACTGCCGATGGCTGCGCCCGAGTCAAGTGATAGGTGGCTCAGCGCGAAGCTTACTGATCCTCGGGCGGAGAAGGTGTTGGAGAAGATGGCCGCGGACCTGAAGCCGGAGGATCCCGAGGCGGTGAAGCTGATGGGTGCTATGGTAGTCAAGGAATTCTTGACATGCCGTGTGGCTCCGCTTCAGGCCCGCTCGCGCCTCCGTGGAGGACAAGCGGGCTGCTGACCAGGTTGCGGCTGTTCACGAAGCGGCACTGCAGGACGCTCGGACCGCCCAGGAGCGCTATCAATCAATGGAGACCGAGCTGAGGGACCTACGTGGGAAGTGCAAGGCGAACGAGGAGAGGATGAAGGCTCGAGAAGATGTTGTGACCAGCCGTGACACCGAGCTGGAGCAGCTGACGAAGGAGTTGTCTGCAGAGCGCGGCCGACTGGAGGAGCTGAAGCGGGCGACGGAAGCTAAGGAGGTCTAGCTGGAGGCCAAAGTGAAGGTCCTGACCGAGGACCGTTCGGCCTTCAGGTCCCTTGAGGTGAGGTCCTGACAGGCTCTGGGGGCACTCTACAAGAAGGGCTTGGATAAGCCATTGGCAACGGATGATGAAGGCCCTGCCCAGCTGCTTCCTTATCTTGTCCTGGCGCTCGAGGATGTCGTACGCGAGATCAACCCCCTGGCGGAGGAGGAAGCTCGTGTACTTTCTTCTTCTGCCTTGATGCGCGTCCTCAACCACCTGCACCTTCGCGACCCCAACGCTGATCTCGGGGCGCTGATCAAGCCTTGGAGGCGGAGCGCTACGAGGCCGCCTCTGAAGCTATGAAGGGCCATGTGGAGGCCCTGCTGAAGGAGTTCCTCATCGTCCACCCTTTCCCTTCAGCCGATGGCGCCGTCGATGCCGCAGCCGAGATCGTTTCCCCAGGGCGCGGTGGCGCCGCTGGGGAGGAGGTCCCTTCAGGTAGCAGCGCCCAAGGCTGAGGGGAAGGCCTGCTGGTTGGTGACGGCGCTCCCCTTATCTTCATTCCCATGTGACATGAGCGAGCCTCATGGAGGCGTTACAAGTTTTGTTTGATGCTTCGAAGGACAATTTGGTTTGTAATAATTGCTAGATATTCACCCTTCTTTCCTTATTTATCGTTCTATGTCGGTAGGGCGCGACCCCGCGCATACCTCAGCCGCCAGCTGCCTTGCCCAGGTCACTGGGTCAAGACCGGGGAGTGAGGGGCTACGTGGCCAGTTAGGCTCCTGTGTCGCGATGCTCAGGAGTCCCCCTTAACATGCAAACGATACCCAGGTAGGAAGCGCTAAGCAGGGCTTTGGTGTTCTGCGTCGGCAGGGCCCGGCCCGCGCGTACCTCAGCCGCCGCTGGCCTTGACTAGAAACCAGGACAAGACCAGGGAGTGAGGGGCTACGAGACCAGTTAGGCCCTTGGGTCGCAATGCCCAAGGGTCCCCCCTGACGTGCAAACAGCCCTGAGGGAAGTGAGTACTGGACTTAGGCCTTGATGTTCTGCGTCGGCAGGGCCCAGCCCGCGTGTACCTCAGCCGCCGCTGGCCTTGACCGGAAACCAGGACAAGACCAGGGAGTGAGGGGCTACAGGACCAGTTAAGCCCTTGGGTCGGGATGCCCAAGGGTCCCCCTTGACGTACGAACTGACCCCATACCTGTCCTCGTCGGGCTTGCGCTCGGGAGGGTTGCGTGTCGACCAGGCCCGAGGGACCTGGCGGGGCGTGCACCAGGCGTGACCTGGACGCAGCCCCCGTGCCCAGCCCCCTCGCGCTACCTTCCTGATGGGAGAGCATCACGGTGGGGATGGCCACTGAGCCGAGGGGCTCCCTGAGGTTAATGCGGCCGCAAAGCCGCCCTCAGTTGTTTATCACCAGCGCGGAGCATACTGCTGCCGCTCTTGCGCGGGCATAGCCGCTCCTCGACCGTGTCATTAGCCAGCGCGAAGCATGGTGCTTCCACTGGACCATGGGAGGGGACTCCCTACTGCGGAGAGCCCCCAGGCGTAGACATCCCAGCCCGGACACATGACTGGCACAATGGGGCTTAGACGAGGTGTATCTGGGCACCCGTGAGCCAGCGCGGGACTCATGAGCCCTACCTCAAGGCGGGTTGCGCCTGGTCTTGGGTGGAAGCGCTCGAGATGATCCTGCAAGGTGGTTAGACAGCCCGCGCCGGGTGAATCCATCGATGTCACCCTATGAGAAGGCCGGGCACCAATGACCCCAGGAGGTGACGTGAATGGGGCCGGCCTGCCAGACAGAGCTCAGCCGTTGGATTTATCGACGCTGCAGGGATGGACCCGAGCACAGACGTCGTGCCGAGTCTTTTCGCGTGGATGTCCTAAGGGAAGCCACCCGGCGTGCGGCTCTCGAAGCGACGGGACATGGTACCGTGCGCCCCGACTCAACTGCTGGCATCCGGCTTGACCTTGGGCGAGGCACCAAGGGCCACAGGAGGTGACGTGCACGGGACCGGTCCGCGAGCCAGAGCTCAGCCACTTGGATTTGGCGACGCTGCAGGGACAGACCCGAGCACAGACGCCGTGCCAACCCCTAGCCATAAGACAGATGCAAGCGCGCTTGCGGGGGCGCTGGATGTTCAAGGCATGAGAGTGGTGGCCAAACAGATGATTCGAATGCAACATGACAGGGATGGTAGCACTAGCTTTGGTAAAATGCAAGGGAGATACATGCCACTAGGGTGAACCTGCGCGGCCTGGGGGTAATGCAGCCCGAGGGGCGCCCCCTAAAGGTGATCTGAGATGCAAAAGGATGCGCGTCGCAGGGACAGGCCCGTGCGACCTGGGAATAATGCTGCCCGAGGGGCGCTCTGAGTTGAACAAAAATCGAAAGATGTCACCTGGCATAGTTGCTGAAGTAGTGTTGGTGTAGCTAAAGGTGCTCGATGAAGACGATGCTCCTTACGTGCTGCCTGGCTCCGGCCCCTCGCGAGGCTCCGGGGCTCCCTAGATCTCGTAGAGGGCCGAGTCCAACTCCGCTTGGATCTCCTTGTGCCTGGCCTCGCGTGCCGCCAGGACTTCCCGCATGTGGCGCTAGTAGCTGTGAGGGGGACCCTGGCACCGGCCCACCTGGGAAGGCCAGTAGAGCTCCTGAGACGCGATCATGTTGAGTGTCGGGGCGTTGACGCAAACGCGCAGCCTGTCTCCCAAGCCTGGACCACCAGCTGCCCTTGGAGGAGGCGGACGGCGCTCGCCTCGCATGGCTCTCGGCTCCTGTAGGTCTTCAATGGTCTGGCTGATGAACTCCTGAGCACTTGGTGCCTCACGCCTTGAGGCCTCCGGAGGGAAGTGTGCAGCGAAGCAGTCTTCCACGTGATGCTTGAGTGCCTTCCTCGTGACATTGGCTAGGTCAGAGGCTCTCCAGAGGAGAGCCCCCGAGCCCAGCCTGAGAGGGGCGCCGGGTGCGCCTTCCTATGCGATAGAGGGAGGAGGCCATGTGGTGCTACCTCCCTGTGATGTGTCTTCATGAGGCTCCAGGGCCATCAGCTGCTTCTTCTTCTTGGGAACGACCTCGGGTGGGTAGATGATGATGTCGCTGTTCGGATCCTCGACTATCGCCGCCTGGTAAGCGCGCTCGAGTGAGCACACTACGTCCTTCTCCTCGCAGGCGATGGTGATGAGGCCACCGCTTCTAGGCATCTTGAGAACATTGTAGCCATGGTGAGTTACTGCCATGAACTTGGCCAGGGCTGGGTACCTGAGGATGGCATTGTAAGGGAGATGGATGTGGGCGACATCGAAGTCGATGAGCTCAGTGTGGTAGTTGTCACACTTGCCAAAGGTTACAGGTAGGCGAACTTTCCCCACAGGAGTGGTGGAGCCATCAGTCACTCCGGATAAGGGCTTGGTAGGCTGTAGCTAATCGTAGGGTACTTGGAGGCTGTCGAATGTCTCGATGGACAGGACGTTGAGTCCTGCGCCACCGTCGATGAGGGTCTTGGTAACTTGGACGTTGCTGATGGCGGGAGAGCAAAGCATCGGGAGGGCGCCAGCCATAGCTGCGCACTTGAGCTGGTCTGCTGAACTGAAGGTGATGGGGAACCTGGACCACCTAAGTGAATGGGTAGCCTCGAGCTTGGGGAGAGCCGCGTTTACTTCACGGGAAAACTGCTTGAAGAGGCACTGAGAAGCTGGGGTCTGTGCTCCGCCCAAGATGCAAGCGATGGGATGCGGCTCCTGGAAGCCCCCAGACCCCCTCGTCCTGGTCGTCGTTTCTCCTTGGCGGTGGCAGAGGTGGTAGGCCGGTCCTGCCCTGAGGACGGTCCTCTCGGGGCTGATCCCTCTAGGCGTCCTCGCGGGGCTGGCCGCGCCAACGGTCCTCCCGAGGTTGATCACGCCACTCCTGACGGGGTCCATGGTCGTCCCAGCGTCCTTCGGTCCGACCTCCCCCACGGCCGTAGCTACGGTTACCGCGCTCGAGGCGTTGGATGACACGTCCTTCGCAGAGGGCCCTGAGCTCTTGACAGTCGTGAGTGTTGTGACTGTGCACGTTGTGGAAGTCGCAAAATGCTTGGCCGTTCTTGGGTGGCTCCGTGTAGTTGCGGTTGTGCTTCATTTCTGGTTTGGCTGCAAGCACTGCCGCTCCCTTGCGCTTGACGTCCTTGCCTTTGGCCTTCTTGTCTTCGGGTTCAGCAGCGGGGAGGTCGACGAGCGAGGGGCGCCCCTCCTCGGCCCTGGCGTACTTGGTCGCGAGGTTGAATAGCTCCAAGGACGTGCACAAATATTCGTGGATAGCGAGCTCCTCCTTCATCTTGACGTCGCGAACGCCATCTGAGAACGCCGAAATGATGGCCTCATCCGTGACCTTGGGGATCTTGACACGGACACTGTTGAAGCGTTGGATAAACTTCTGCAGGGTTTCTCCTGGTTGTTGCTTGATACGCCGCAGGTTGCCCGTGGCCGGGGGACAGTCTCGAGTGCCCTAGAAGTTGGCGATGAACCGCTCGCGCATCTCACTCCAGGTGGAGATCGATCCCGCGGGCAGGTTCAAGAGCCATGAGCGCACACCATCCTTGAGGGCCATGGGGAACCAGTTCGCCATGATCTTCTCGTTGCCGCCGGACGCCTCGATGCTCAGCTCGTAGAGCTGCAGGAACTCCGCAGGGTCGGGGGTGCCGTCGTAGCGTGGAGGCAGGTCGGGCTTGAACTTCCCAGGCCAGTTGACATTGCGCAGATCGGGAGCGAGGGCCTTGCAGCCTGCTGTCAACACCGGAGCTTGCTGGGGTGGTGGGACTTGGTCTTGGTCTTCGCACGCCGCCGCAGCGGGGGGCACGCGGTCCCGACGCTGTGGTGGAGGGAGCGCAGGTGCTCCACCGCGGAGCCGTTGGATCTCTTGGCAACTCCCTTCTTCGCGCGCTGGCACCACACGTGGACGGTCACGCCGCGGGGCCACATGCCCCGGGTCTTGGATGACGCCTTGACACGGGGGTAGTAGTGGAGCTTCTTGGGCCTCGTCGTCCTCACGGGGAGGCGGACGAGGCAAGGAAAGGGACAACGCCGGAGAGCCCTCGGCGGCGCTGACGAGCTCGGTGATGCGGTTGCGCCATTCTTCGTAGAAGTCGTCGACGGGGCGGTAGCGCAGGACCTCGCGTGCCATGAGCAACACAACCTGTGCATCCGCGGGTCTGCGGCGAGCATGGGATGAAGAGACCGCCGGAGTCAGCGACGGGGTAGCGGTGCGTCCATCGCGCCGCACGGAGGGGTGCAGAGACGATGCCTGCTGTTCTTGTCGCGTCGGACCAGTGGCGGCGTTGGCAGCAGGCGATGGAGAATGACGGGGTGGTCCACCGACAGGAGCGGTCTGAGCAACGCGGGCAGCAAGGGCATCCCACTGCTCGGCACGAGCTCTGCGAGCGTCGGCCATGGACTGCTGGAACGACGTAGCACTGAACGACGGAAGGGAAGTTTCAGCGCACCCCTACCTGGTGAACCAAATGTCGGATCTGGGGTTCCGGCAAAACCCTTAAGGTTCGAACTCTAGGGTGCGCACGAAGATCTCTCCTTCCGTCCTAGCTCGTCTACTCGACAGCCCTAGGTCTAGCTCGTCAGACCCGATGAACAAGAGACACAAGATTTATACCGGTTCGGGCCACTGTTGTGGTGTAACACCCTAATCCAGTGTGGTGTGGTGGATTGCCTTGTAGGCTGAGGAAGAACTAGTACATGGATGAACTACCTCCTAAGGAGAGGTGTTCTTATGCTCGGGCGAGCTTGTGGTGTGTGGCCTTCTATCTGATCAACTCGACCTGACATCATCCCAATGGTGGCGGCTAGTCCTATTTATAGTGGCAAGGGTCCTCTTCCCAAATATTGAGCGGGAAGGAATCCCACAACGGCCAAATTTAAAGGGGGATAGCTAGTACGAGCTATCCTGACAAAAGGTGGTCTTCGCCTGCCAAAGGCTCTGGTGGTGACGCCGTCGTGGGCTCCGCGCTGACCTCTGTCCTGCCTTCCTGCTGGTCTTGGTCTTGCTGCACCGATATGGAAAACTTTGCCTGACGCCTCGGGACTCCGCGCCTGCACCTGCCCCTTTAGCACCAAAGAGGAAACTGGCACTCAACGCCCGCTGGCGCCCGCCTGGCATTGGTCGTCACTGCTCATGTCACGAGGACCTCGCGAGGTGCCCCTCGCCTCAATATCTCCGATCCTCATGAGCCGCCCTGGCGAGGCCGCCTCAGGGGATGCCTTGTGTCGTCCGCCTCGTGAGGCTTGGCCCCTCGCGAGGATCTTGAGTGGTTGTTGAAGATGCTGGGTCGTACCAGGCCGCCTTGCGAGCCACGCTCTGGGCCGCAGGCAGGCAAGTCTGGGTACCCCCGTTCCCAGAACGCCGACAGCGCGGCCACCCCTGGTCATGCCACCCGAGTTTGTTCGACCCTTATGACTCCTCTCAACGTGTTCCGAAGCTTCTATGGTCCTCCATGGTCCAGCAAAAAAATGTCAAAAGACCTCCTTAGATATGGATTTTCTGTGAAACCAAAAACAAGCAAAAACATAAACTGTCACTGAGCACTAAATTAATAAGTTAGTCCATAAAAATAATATAAAAATACACCAAACTCTATATAATTGATGTTAATATAGCTGAATACTTATCTATAATAGATACGTTGGATACGTATCACGCATCGACTCAACCCTAACCGAATGAAACTGGCACCAGCAACGCAGCCGGCTCATGGGGGCTTCACCCACATGCTGGCCCTACGCGCCCACCGATGAAAGCAAGCCCAAACCGAGCCCCACGTGCGAGCCAACGCCGCGGCCAAGATTTGGCTCACGCGCCTGTCGTGATCGGACCAGCCTGGCGCAGGGCGAGGGCAGCTCCAGGCGGGCCCAGCTAGGCCATCGCTCTTTCATGGATACAGGGTGACAAAGGATGCCTAATGACGGTGGCCTCGGGCGCGCTGGGTTGTCCACTCGTCATGGACCACCTAGCCGGATCGCTGGTAGAGAAAGGCCGCTCAAGAGCGCGCCCGAAGTCACCAAATGACTGTGACCCTGGGAATGCTAGATGGTCCACCCGTCATTGTTAGGGCAGGCGGGTGAGTCGAGGCGGTCGCGCACGAGAGGGGGCGCGACGAACACCGCCCAATAATAATGGCCCCGGGCGGCCAGGCTGTCCACCCATCATGGACCCTCCAGCCGGGTCACTCGGGTAAGCACCATTCGGACCGTATTTTTGCTACCTTACTAGAGCTGAATTAGGTTTTTTCGGCACCATTCGGACAGATCAGACGACACGAAGCCGCCTCAAGAGACTCCCGCGGCAAGCCAGCCGCAAACGGATGGACATGAGGCACTCTCGCCCTCGAGCAGCCCTCGGAGGCAGGTACATTAGGTACTCATGTGGTCGTCAATATGATGTTTTGATAGTTTGTAAGATTTCAACATGAATGATGTTTGTGAAAGACGTTGTAAAAAAACAGAATCAATACTTCAAAATGCGTTAATAACATTTACGAGCATCAATTTTCTGTTGTCACATTTTTCACAATATCGTATGATGATGAAATCTATAATACCTAAATAGTTCATCCCCACTATGTTATTTCTCTTAACATGCAGCCTATTCACATCATCAAGTAGGTCCACTACTTCATTTACCTTACACATGCAGCCAACCCACCACAACACATGTGCCATGTCACCAGCCCCGTTCCACTCAGCAGTTCTGTTACTAGCGTGGTGCTGGCACGTCATCACTATTCTCTAATTCTCTCGCTGCTGCATGCACAACGGTTTCCTCAAAAAAGAAAAGAAAAGCGCACAGTTTCTACTCGCCGATTCGTTTTTCTCAAGGGTAGCCCGGCCAGCACAAAGAATTTTTGCACCTAACGTCTCATGCACGGGCCAGTTACTGTGAGGTTGTCTTCGGTGTTGTATAAACGTGCCATCTATCTACATGGGTTTCCCTAAAAAAATCTATCTACATGGGCTTGGTCGTTCATCCTAAGTCCATGTAACTAACGCATCTGTGTGCTAAACCAAAACTAACGTATCTGATTTTACTAAAAAAAAACTAACGCATCTGATCAATATACCCGGCTTATCGCAGTGGATGAGGCTTTGCCACTACCGACGCTTTGTGTTCCGCTCGACTCCGCCACTACCGACGCCCCATGAAACGGCAGCCACAATTGTACTAAATGAAACGGCATCATTCACCACATCTCATTATTGCATCCGTTACCCAATAAACGTGGAAGGAATTGCTATAGATTCCGAGCGGCCATCACCTCACATCTCATATTTACAACAATTCTTCACTGCAGCCGCCTGGATCGAGCTCTGAACCACACGAAGCGTCAACATGGCAAGATGGGGCTCCATGTTGCGCCACCGTGCCGCGCCTGACAGAACCAACGGACGCCTGCAGCGGATCGCCAGATCGTCCGCAAGGCCTTCGCCCGGTCGAGGCTGCCATCCACACCACCACTCCATGACGTCGCGGCACCACAAAGAACATTGCCGTTGTCCGTTGTACAGCACCTCAGACCCTCCTCCCTTCGTTCCAGCCTAGAGCGCGGCGAGCCGTCGACGTGCAGTATTGTGCGAGAGGAACAAGAGGAGGTTTTGCAGTTAGGCTACGCTTCCACAAACTCATTTCCTTATGCATCTTCTGTTTCCCCAACATCAGTAGCACCATGCCACCACTGGAAGCTTGTGGAATTTCATTGTACTTTGCAAGCTAAACTCCTCTATCGTGGGCGTCGATCTTCCAATCAGCAAGGTAAATGAGATTTCAATAATTTACAACTCTTTTCTCAATTCCTTTTAAATTATCGAATGAGAAGGTCACTATTTATATCGATATAATATATACTCTACTTGACCTTCAGTATGCAATTAACCATCACATATTAGGATTAAAAATGGTTTCTGCTGCTGCAGTTGTTCAGAGAAGTTTTGCCCTACACATCCAGGAACAGTCCACCGGTCTATTGTCTATCAATCTGCCAATATGGTGTTAATTAAGGAGGGAAGAATGGATGTAGTCTAGGCCCTGCCACTTTCTGGTAAGAAAAAAAATATAACATATTAGTTTGCATTATAGTGACGCGTTCTTTTTTTCGAGGTGGTTATCAATGCATTATACAGAGACCAAGTTTTTTTTTTGCGGGTGATATAGAGACCAAGTTGCCATAAAATATGGGACGTAGTTAGCTTATCTATCATCACTTACCAAATTTATGGTAAATAACGAATGGAATCCACCATATCATATCGTACTTTTATCAGCTTGCATAAATTAGTATATTCTTTTGATGAATATTGTGCATGAAGCTCCATTCTGCAGTGCTCTTTGCCCTTCGTGGCTTCAAATGAAAAATACGCTATAACTGAAATCATATCAACACATCCTCGATGCTGATTGGTTAGTCGCTTAATTTAGTTTCCATTTTTAAGTACATGGGCAATTTTAATCTCAGTGTTTATATATCTATAAGTTCAGCTGATCTTTTTAAATCAATGCTTCCTTTTCATGAATATTTTGCAGTTCCCTTTTCCCTTGGTGGCTTCAAATGAAGAACTGCCGCTTTAACTAAAAATATGTTCAAGATACCCTCTATTCCTATTGGTTAGTTGCTTCATGTAGTTTCCATTTTTAACTAGATGGGCTATTTTAATCTCGGTGTTCATATATCTATAAATTATCATGCTCTTTTTAGATTATATAATGCGATTATACAACTGCTCGATGCTTTACAATATGTTGTGCTTCACAGCTGAAACACTCTTGAATATGTTTTATTTGGAAAGATATTGTATGGCTTGGTTTTTTTAATATACTCCCATGTATTACTATATCATTGTTGTTCTTCATTTGATTCCACTTTTTTTATTTGCAAAACTTAACAACAAACTTAAATATCGACATTTTTTTGTTAATGCAATTCAAAATTATTTGTGGTTGTCATTGTACTAATTCCTGGTTCCTATCTGAACGTTTTGTTCTTCTATAGATAACGGACAGTTTTCATATTGATAGGATGCTTTTTTATATGGACTGCCAAGGATTATGACAAATTGTGACCTTGAGCCACATTTTACAAGAATTCAAACCACTTATGTATATGGATACTTAGTTCATTTCCTTTGTGTTTGACAGTTATTATCCATGCGATTCATTGTGTACCTACGGCAATCCACGAGGAACCTACCAAACAATTTTCTTTATATTATTATACATTGTAACTCAATATTATTTTTTATATGATATTTATCTTTGCATTCCCGCAGCAACACACGGGGTATCATTTATTATACCTAAATATTTGATCCCCACTATCTCAATTTTCTCAATATGCACATATGCCGCCTCAACATACACTAATTATTTCTCTAAACATGAATGGAAAATGGCATTCATATTCTCTCTCAACATGCACACATTCCAATTCACCACACATGCCACCTTCAATCACACTTATTATATCTCTCTTAACATGCATGGAAATGCACCTTATGTTATGTATATACTCCCTCCGTCCGGAAATACTTGTCATCAAAATAAATAAAAAAGGATGTATCTAGATGTATTTTGGTTCTAGATACATCCCTTTTTGTCCAGTTTGATGACAAGTATTTTGGGACGAAGAGAGTATTTACAAGCATATAGTAACGAATTACAATTTATTTTATCTATTTCAACTTTCATTGAAGTTTCATAAAAAATGTTGCGACCAATCCCGCAGCAACGCACGGGGTATCTAATTTTACAAACTTATCAAAACATTTATCAATTTTCACGTAACAGAATCAATTTTTTTAATTTAATTACGTTTTTACTGCTCACCCGAACTATGTGAGCTCGGGATGAGAACAGCCGCGTCAGGTCATCCTTCTCGCTTCGGAAAGGGTAGAGGCGAAAAAGTCACCGTACTTCTCCGCTTCCTCAATTATTACGGCTCGACCACTCACTCTACCACCGGTGGTTTCTACGCGAGACGCCGGCGATGACCTCGACCGCCGCCGCCGCTGCCATTAACTCCGTCTCGTCATATGCTCTCTCCCCGCACGCCGCTCCCTTCAACCCCCCCTCCCGACCGGCTTGCGCCCCTTTCGAGTACCGCCAGAATGGTAACCTTTTCCTTTCCCTTGCTCCAATCCCCACTTTTTTCTTGTTATTCTCCGCCTTGCTCTGATGTTCCGGTTCTTGGCTGGCCCGCGCCTTATCGGGCCTTGTGATTGCATTACGCCGCTGGGTTAATCTAGTTGTGCTGACCAGCTTGGCAAAATATTTGACCTTTGTCCGGTTCTTGGGCGTTAGCTAGGTTTGCGGTCTGGGGTAGTAGGCCGAGAATCAGTGGATCATAGCTGAATTGTAGTATCCTGCATACATCATTCCACCCTCTCAGTCACCACTAAATTATGACTTTATATCCATGATTATCCCCAATCGGGGCAACAATATATACTGTAGATGCTATATTTGTGTTCTTGTTCAACTGCATAACGTGCCAGTCATCTGTTTACATAGCAAAGTCATTGAGTGTGTATTGCCAATTCATAGGTGATGTTTCTAGGTTGGCGGATGCTAGCTCTGTGGGTTATGCTGAAGAGAAGACATCAAGAGATACTCACGCAGCGTCAAGTTCATGGTCAGCAGTTTGCCTGGATGCATATCCCTCCTCACCATATGTCAGGATAACATCCAATTATAAGCAGCAAAATTCCTTGATCTCAGGAAATGGGAGCAAATGTTCAACAGTGAGGATAGAAAGGCCACAAAATAAAACATCAGAAACTAACAAAAACAATTGTGGTTCTGGAAGCAAGTTGGTTATAGCAGAAAATCCTAAGTCCAATAAAGACAGTGAAGAAGAAACATCATCCTGCAGTTTACAATTCAATGATCCTGTCGATGGCAAGGACAATTCACAAGGTACCATGTTCTCCTCCAAAGAGGCAAATCCTGTCTTCAGTGCAAGCTCTCTTCATATCCCAACTACTTCTGCTGATCCATGTGGTGTTTTGGCCGAGGATGTGATGCCAGATCCATCAGAATGTTCTGTTGATTCACCGTGCTATAGAGGTGCTTCAGCTTCTCGTCTGTCTCCATTTGATGTTTTTGGGACACCTGCTACCCAGTCAACTAATCAAGAATTGGACGCTTTTGCCGTACAACAGAAACAAAGCTCTAGCACTGTTCAACATCATGAAATTCCGTCCGAGCTCCAGAGTTTGGTCACCAAGACTAAACACGACCACTGCAAATCCCAGACTGAAGCCGGTGTGTCAAAGAAATTTGGGGTCACAAGTATAAAGGAGACAAAAAAATCATGTTTGAAGGAGCTTGAATGTGCAAACCAGTATGCAGCAAAATGTGAACTAGAGCAGAAACACCTTTTGGAACTGAGAGACAGCTATGTGAAGCGATCTGGTCTGAATTCTGCTGCTCCGGATTTTGTACCTTCATCGATTGGGAAATCAAAAATTGGCAAAGGTTTATCTATATCTGTTGAAGTTATTTATGATAGTACCTGATGCTTGATGTTTTGAATAAGCATTTCTTTCAAATGCACAATATGCTATCTAATTGATACATTACAGGACCCTGTTCTTCAACAGGAAAGAATATATCGGGACTTCTCAAGGCAATCGAGAATCTAACTGTGGTATTCCAGAGTAGTTATTCTGGTGATGAAATTGAGCTAGATAAAGATGACTGCATCCTCCTTGAATCAGTAATTGATAGTCTTCAGACTTGCCTTCATAAAATAAGAACGGTGCGTTGTTTTGTTGTTGTTTCTGTTTTCAACTTCTTATTTAGCATAGACATTGCGTCCAATTCAAAATACTTTCAGTTGAGCATACCCGCAACCTGCAGCTCGCAGTTTTACTTACGTCTTGCCTTGTTCAAAACTATTTTGACATGAGAGAGCAGTTGTACCAGGTTACTTCATTATTTTAATTCATTATTTTTTTCTTATTTCTTTGCTGCTTACTTCTAAGTTTGATGTCGTCCACTTACGCCCGATGTTATTGCCTGATTTGTCCTTAGGCGGAATAACTGTAGAAACTATTATTTTGAGTCGTAGCTTGCTTCTGGTTCTCCTTCTACTTCCATGTTCCTTTCTATGTGTGGTGGGTGCTACTTGTTGTAGCCGTTGTGTGGTGGGTGTTTGTATCTCGACCTTGGTTTTGAAAATGAAAATTGTTCAGGCCGGCTTTTGCCCGCCGTAGCAGCGTCTAAAAAAACTATTATTTTGAGTCATATGTAGGATAAGCAGATTATATGGTCTCTGGTTTTTGTGAATTCTATTTAATTGTTAACATTTTCCTTGTCGATAAAAGAACAAAAACTATTCAGACTTACTACAGTATTATGATATTTGCAGTGACCCCATGATAATTGTGTATCTATTGTTACTAGGATCCTATTGAGGGTGCTTCTGACAAGGCAGGGCCAAAGGCTCCACATTCTCAGACTGCAGTTTTAAAATATGACGCAGGAAAATATGATCGTAGTTACATTGCAGATGGTGAAAAGGACATAATTATTAATCATTTTGCTGGTTCTAGTCATATGCACAATGAGTTTGTAAGAAATAGCTTGACATGGGGCCAGGTAACCTCTTCTACTCATGATAAATCATTTGTGTTGTTTCTTTCATTTGCTGAGTTGTTAAACTGTGTGCTCCAACAAGTGCAATTTTTCATAGGCGTGTTAAAAGGTCTGGCAATTTTTAGAAAATATGCAAAAAAGAATTTTTCTCATTGCAAAAAATCTCAGGAAAATTGTAGGACTTGTATGTACCTTGTGATAAGTATTGGATGTCACTCACATAGAAAATTAGTTTAACCAATTGTTTCTGTTTCACTTTATTGACAAGCAGTTTATGATTGACCAGCCTGCACTCACCAATGTCCAAAAGAAGATGTCATGTGAGGAAGAGCATCCACAGGTTCTTGTGTATAAGAATCTGTGGATTGAAGCTGAGCGTGCAAATTGTGAATTGAAGTACCAGTTGAAACACACTTGTATAAAAATAGACCTAGAGTCCAGCATGGCTCCTATTGGTGGGCCTGGGCCAAGAAAGAATTATTCCCAAGTCTCTGATTTGAGTACCGATCCAAGTAATCTGTATGGAGTTGCCTTAACTCACCCTACTGGAGGGACATCAGGAGCAAGAAACGGTCAATATCTTCCTTATGCTGGTGACTGCACTCAGTCAGGAGGCGACGCCGCACTTAGCTGTTCTTCAAGCACAGAAGGGTGCACTGCTCTGCCGAAGAATTTGCAGCGTGGCCATGTCCTAACAGGCTTGGAAGAAACTGCCACGCATCACCATGCGCCCCTGCCATATGGAGCTTGTCAAGGGTTGAATGGAGGCACTTTGGATGGAGTTGCTGCCCGCTCATACATCACCGGACAAGATGACATTTTACGTAGCAATTCAAAGTATGGATCGTCAGACTGGGAGCATGTGCTAACTGAAGAAATTGGCTGGAGCTGAATGAATCTGCCGATGGATGATGGTACCTGTATATGAGGAAGTAGGATTGCAGGAAGCCAGGGATTCTGGTTACCTTTTTGTTGCTAACTAGGCAAAATGGTGCGTTTCTCATCGGGCGAAAGACAGTGCCCCCGTTATGAATCTTCTCGGAAACAATGGTCGTATAAATATGAACTTGTGTTGCCAGTACTAAGCAATGTCTTGTTCTTTAGTGTCATGGCGAGCAACCTGACGGAGGGATTGTGCATCAGGATTCAGAGCCTAACGGACATGTGGGGTTGTGGTGTGTGTAGCGCCGATATGTAAGGCAGCTGTGCGCCTGTGTGTGAGGCTTTTAAGCCCCACGGCTGTAATGTGTGAAAGCAGCTAATGAAAAGGATAGACTCTAAATTCGAAAATCCGTTTCTGAGTCCATGCGCAGATCCAATTACCTTCCAATATTAAAGATACAAGCCGTATGTTTAAAATTTTAAAAGATACATTGTTTAAGAAAGCTGGGCCATCCAAGAATCTTCAAATCTCAGGTGTATATATACATAAAACAAGGCGATCATGCTCTCCCTTCGGGAATTAAATCTACATGATCTAGCAAAATGAACCAAAATTACAAGTATTATCCTTCACCACACAAAAATAAGCATAATTGCCTTTTACCAATAAAGTAGCATGCATAGGTGCTTAATGCTTAATTGACAGTCTAGAAGGGCTGCTCGGCAAGCATTAACATACAACACATAATAAATTGAGTTATGTGAAACACTGCATTGCAAGGACTGAGAAGTCCTATAGTAGTAGCTTAGATGTAAATACTGCAATTTCTTGAAAATACACTACTCGTGCCGGCTGGTAATCATGTCGTGGCAAGTAAATCACGTGGAGGGTTCGCTGTCAAGGCGAATCCTCTTGGTACCAACCTCGTCAGCAGCCGGCACCCTATTCTCCTTTGCTTCCACCGAGCACCTCTTGTAAGGTTTGAAGCCTGTCCGGCGGGATTTCATATTCAGGTGTGACAATTCAATGGGAAAGGTAGCTCTTGGCCCAACCAATGTATCAAGTTCATGGTCCATAACTGCAGCACTCTTGTTGAGGTCGACTGTCACCGTAGTAGCTTCGTCTTGTTCCCCCCTGGGTACCACCTTCAATCCTTCTGCTTGTGGAGGAGAAAAGCTTTGGGGGAGCTTTCCTCTACTGAACAGTTTATCGAAAGCCATACGACCCTGACAGCAGAAATGTGAATTAGAAAAGCAGTGATAGATGCTCAAGAGTAACATAGAAATGAAGTTCGGCAATGCTGGTAGACTACAACCTCTTCGGAAACTTCCTTCCATGAATCACTTGTGCTTGAAATGTTCCTAAACCTGCGGTGGTTCATGTCACCAGCTGAAGAATTACTGCAACATGCTTGCTGTGTCTTGTCGTTGGCTTGATCTTGGTTCTCAGGAACATGTTCTGCCTCTACATCACTACTTGATGGCGTGTTGGAACCACATGAAGAGCGATCCTGCTTCTTCTTGTTGCCGAAAGCATCACTTGTTTCAGCTCCTGTGGCAGGTGCTGTCTCAACTTTATCAGCTGGAGATATATTTAACTCAGTGTGGGGAGACACCTCTCCTTTTCCACTCTCGTCGGATCCAGAAGACGCTACAACTATCATAGCTTCAAGTTGACCTTGCTCCTGAGTTACTTGGCATTCCTTTGGTGCGTTGTCCACTGGGCAGTTCTCTGTAGCTCGCTGAACATCCGCTGTGGGAAAGGAAGCAGTAGGAACTGGGACAAATGGAAAAGCCATGGGGGGAGCAAAAAGAGGGAGAAGACCTTGCGTTGCCCACCATGCCGAAGCCGCAGCAACTGTAGCTGCTACCACAGAAGCCATGCTTGGAGGAGGACTAATATGCCTTCCTTGAGCATTCTCAGCAAAAACTTCTTGATTTGGATCAACAGGAAAGTTGCTGTCTGCTGCTGGCCAGTATGATGCTGCAAGCCTTGCGGCTGCATGTACTGTGGGGTTTGATAACAACGTGGAAACGAGCATGTTGGAGAAGGTGGATGACATATTAACAGAAGACCTGCAGGCATCTTGGTTGCAGTGGCATTGCATCATTGGTGCAAAGCCTGCATAGTTGTGGGGAAAGGGCTGCGCTGTGGAGCTGCTGCCATTTTTTGGATCCACGGGAAGTGTTGGATGGATGCAGCCCATGCTTCCATTAGCTCCCATTTGATCACTCGTTTGATCAGGATGACTTCCTTCAGTTCCAGGGTCTGGAGCGCCAGTTGCCCCAGTCTTATTCATTTGGTAGAGTGGGGCACTTGCAGCATGTTGACCCGTGTATGTTGTCTCCACAGTATTTGGATTCAACTGCATGTGTTTCATTGAGTTATCCAAACAATCTTCATGAGAACAGTCATATTTAGAACTGATGTGGACTCTGTTGTTCCTTTCCATTTCCTGGTCATTAATATCTTTTACATCCTTCCCGACATCAATGGAAGTAGATTTCCTTTCCATGGTTGCAATATCTTTGTTTTCTGTTTCAGTCGGTTCAATTCCCCCAGAGACACCATGATTTGAAGAGCTCTTGTTAGAGGAAGAAAATGAGGCAGATGGTGCTTCTCGAAAGATATTAATAACTTCTGAGCAACTGCCATTTTCAGATAAATCCTTCCTTTGAAGTTTCTGAATACAGGTGAGCTTCATGTTAAAGAAAAACAAGTATACCAATACATACATCAAGGATAGCATAGACAGGACTAAAACCAGAGCATATAATACTACAATGGTACCTGAAGAGTTCCATTGCTCGCCATTTTTGCATTGCTATTGCTCAAGCTTACACTTGATTTTGGAACTTCTCTGGTGGGTGTTTCAGAACTGAGACAACCTTTTCGAGGATATGGACAGTTAGGTTTTCTTTTAGGCCGTGGTGGAGGTATGTCTATATCATGAGCTTGTCCCGGAGAAGTACCATTATTGATAGCTTCCTTTTCCAACTGCAATTTCCCAGTTAGTTAGATACAGACAGATAGTGGTGATAAACTAGAATTGGGAAATTGAACTATCTATCATTGCATACAACTGTTATGGTTGCTAGGTTTTCTAGTGTCCAAAAAGCTATAATCTTTGTAGTGATCAGATTTTCGCCCCATTTCACAAACTCAAACCAATCAGGAATCGGTTGGAAAATGCATGAGATTTCGCAGAGAAAGGATTATCACAATGGCAAGTTTCTTTACCGATGAGTTCCTTTAAAATAATATGAGGAGGCACTGTCTTGTGAAAGAACAATGTGCGAAGGAGGCAAACTCAGAAAGTATCAGACATGAGAAACTTTATGCTTATTAGGCAACTTACAAATTCATTGATGCTCACATAAGCTTATCTGTATGTTGTGAAGAATCATCAGGGTTATAATCATATAAGATGGTCCGCTATGGAGGTTGGAACCATAGAAAACATGTCACGATGCATGGTGCAACAGATCTTCTGAGATCAATACCACAGAAAACAATGTGCACATGTTCCTTACTAGCGATCTCGTTAGTTATAAGAACCTAGTGTCACCCAACTAATCATCTTTCAGTTATTTTTTCTTGCTAACATCTTGATTTTTTTATCAGAATCATCAGCTTGCTCTTGAGATACTAACATATTTCATTGAAACAATTTCACCAACAAGAATCAGAATGTAACTGAAAAGGCATGGCAAATTCTAGTCAGGACATATTTTAAGTAGTTTTCCTTGATATCAAAAACACAGACTGGTACAAAGTTTCAGTATCTGGCAATGGCAGCTTTGCTATCATTAGTTCTTACAAAATTTCACTGCATTAGAGTGCCACCCTTATGTCCACATGAATGTTATCCTCATGGTCTCAGATTAACATGCTGAGGTTCAGCCAGAACAAGGTCAACCATGACGTCCATCATCACTGACAAATTAGGAGTGGCCGCGAGGAGATAGTGGGCTCACACCAAGAAGCGCGCTTTGGCAATTGGCTACATGGTAATATGACTGGAGTGACTAATGGTGGGATAGCGAAAGAAGACAAGTAGATAACAAACCAGACCTACGTGGTTAACTGTGACAACAATTTTAAAAGGGAACTGTTATTGTGCTGATGTTCCCTGGAAGGGCATGGCAAAACAAATAATTTTTTATGTCAATTTATGTTGCCGTGAGGATGGCAAATTCCTTTAGCAAGCACGGCAAATCCTGGCAAAAAACTGAACTGGGCGGATTTTTCCATTGCTTGCTAAAGAAATTTGCTATCCTCACAACAACATAAATTGCCATAACAAATGTTCGTTTTGCCATGACCTCCCAGGGAATGTTCGCTGCTTATCAAAATCCTTTTATAATTTGATCAATCTGCTCACTAAATCAGGCAACACAATGAAGGCTGGACTTCAGCCCACAGACCAGCAGCTACTAGCTACAGCTACATTGTAGCAATTACTGCTTCAATACACAAGTAGAACCAAAATACTAGTGCATCTGAAGCTTGGAATGGTCATAAGTCATCAAAACCCTTCAGAGTCAACACTTCAACTAATTTAGGGCCATCAACCTTAGTGGGCATTCCACAATTGCAAGTCTTCACTTTTCAGACTATCAAAATCATTCAACAAGCAATTGGTAACTGACGTTAGTGATGTTTTTTTGGCCAAACAGGTTGGCACCGGTGGATATGTAGCCGGTGCCCACCCTCACCCTAAACCAGACTCTAAAACCCATTTTTCTAACAATTGGTCTGTAATTGCCTCTAATTTATATCTTCAATTTGGAATCTGCAAAATGAAAATGAAGATTCGGGGTGCCAGAAAATAAGGCATTTTTGGGCAACCAGACTAACTGGCTGAGTTCTGAAGAAACCAGAACCATCTGCAATGGGAATTTGGGGCAGTTCCGGTATCCTAACCCTGACAAATACAGAATTCTACAGCCTAAACCCTCAAGCGAGTGGAGGACTGAAAGAGTGGATAGTGGTTTCTTTTTCACCCGACTGACTCTTCTCTATCCACATAAATGGTAAGAAAAATAGCACTGTAAAACTGTTTCTTCGATTATAGAAGAGACATCTCTCCAGCCTCAGCATCAACCGATGCACTAAGCCTTTAAACTATTGGTTAGATCGAAGGCTATCAGTTTCCACACGTTATTTTTACGAATTTATTGGCGGGCAAATATGAGCTAAGTTGGTGTACTGAACCGTTAACTGCGTCATTTACTATATGTACGATAGGGTAGAGCTGTCCATCCCAACAACCAACCTGCTATATCGAGCAAGGTCAGATGGTAATGGCTGGTGAGCAAAGCATGAAATTAGAGGACCCAGAAAACCATCGCGGTCAAAAAGAGAAGAAAAAAACTAGCCTTAGCCTCCTCCCTCCTCCATGGGTCTGGCAAGGAAACCTCTGAGAGGATGAGGCTGCAATCCCAACAAGGCAACAGTCTGTTGCATATTACAACATGATGACAATGTAGCCTCCACCATGTGGCTGTATGCAGCCCCTACAGAAATAGGACAGGCAGCAAAGAATAGAAAGCAGAGAAGAGAGAAAGGACGGAAAAAGGAGAAAGAAGATAAATTTTGTTCATGCCATTGTGTACTTTTGCGGAACAAATATCATGATTTAGAAAATGAAATGGACTCATTTACACAATGTTGATAGTGAAACATGTTCGATGAAGTGTTTACCTACGTTGATGGGGGCTATAATGAAATGTGACAAATGTTAGCATATTTGCCATACAATTCCTAAGGAATTTCCTGTAGTTCACTCAAGTGCATTTATATATCCTATTTCACATTATGTATTGTATTGACCCCCATATGTAAATTTAACTAGTACCATAATGTTTTCTTAGTCGTATGTATGCTCAATAACAGCATGGATATGTAAAATCAATCAATGAGAGAATCAGAGTTGTTCAACATCATCTGCTCTGCAACATTACTCATTGGTTACAATCAGGAAAGACTTCCTAGCTGTTTCATCCATTTTAACATGCTTTAATTTGATCTTTTAAATCAATCAACAGAGCAACAATTAGATAAAGCATGGTTCTCATGATATTCAAGGGAAACGAATCTTTCATCATGCTCAGCACTGCAGTACACAACTGTACAACGAAAGAAAGAAAGAAAATACTTCAGTAAAATAAAGACATAAAAAATATGAAGCGTGTGTCCTCCATTTTATCACCAACAATAAAGATGAAACAACCCGAAAACGAAGGGTATAGCAGTAAACCAGACAAGGGTACTAGCCAATAAGATAGAAAAATAACCTTGGTGAAGAACTTCTGAGCATGGCTTCTGATTTGCACGGCCGTCTTTGTCCCAACGTGCTCTGTACAACAAACCAGAAGCCGAATAAGAAAATAAAAGAAATGAGTTCATATAAAGTTATCAACAACAAAGTAATTGATATATACATATACACCACTAATAATCAGTGACTATTTCCTTGGAAGAAATCAGCGAGTACAAGTACTCAAGGTATGACATATATGAAGATTTCACCTTCTATGCGCTGCCAAGCTCTGCCATACAGTTTGAGGGCTTCAAGGAACCGTTTGTGCTCTGCCTCGGTCCACCGTTCCCGCTGTTTTGTTATTGTGTACGGCTTTCGCACCTACAAACAACATGAAGAACATGTTGATTCTTTCACCACAAATTAACTGGTAGGTCCAAGAGCAACTCACCTTTATCACCGTTTCCTCACCCGAAGAATTTATCTCCATCTCCAATTCCAGGGAAAATACAAAAATAAAAGGAAGTGTTGACAACTGGTCACTTTGTTACTTGGAGTTGAGGGCGTCTACAAACAACAGCACTCCTCCTTCTGTGTCTCCAGCCAAACGCTGGACTTGACGCGAGTAGTATCTCATACCTCCCCCTAAACCTCTCTATCACACAAACACAATAAATATTTCAAATTTGTAAACCAAAGAAATAATCTGAGTTCACCAGTCTACTCATAAATGAACTTCGATCATAATAAAAAGAAATAATCTAAGGAGTTCACTCACCTATTTTCTTAGACCCAATTGGTGTTAATCTGCAAAATAGTGCAACATTAAATATATATTCACCCCTTAAATAAATAAAATTATGCTCTCTCCAACATTTTAAAACATGCAGGTACTTAGAGAGCAGCAAACCTCATTTCGTGCTAAAATCAGGCATGGTTAATTAGGAAAACTACAAAATTCCACAGCTATAAGAATAGCTTGGTCTAACAATGCCAGGAACATCACCATTGCACTCACCTACTGAAAACCTCTATTGCAGTTGGCTCATTGCAATTTGCACACAAGAACTGAGTCAGCGGAGTTTAGCCTTCCTCTCTTTATCTTCAACTCTAGAATCAGATTAAACTTTCAAGTACTCAGATCATGCAACCATTCCACAGAAAGAATTAGATTAGACTAAAAAAACAGTCCAGAGCACTACAACACAATAACACAAGAAGCTACCCAATCCAGCTCACCTGCTAAGGACAAACAATTCCCATGACCTGCCAAAGCAACAAAATCCACGTTATTAGTGCTGAGGTCCTATCAACTTCCAGCTTTGATTCACAGCTCATATGAAAACTGCCAAATTTGACAATTGTTCAAGAAAAATTGACAAATATCAAAACTCTAATCAACCAAAAGCCAGAAAAATCACAGCTACCTGAATAAACTGAGCTTAGAAATTCCAGTACTTTGCTTGAATGAGTAGGAGGAAAAGAGTGGGCCTTGAATCAAACAGCAGGCAGCACAAATGCAGGGCCTCACAGCTCAAAACTGATTATGTATCCCCTTAACACTTCCTACACCTGAAAGTTACTGAAATGAGATCAGCCAAATAAGTCTTGCCAAACTCAAAAAACAATATTTACTTGCTAGAATAGATCTAGTTTGCTGCTTTGGATGCAAATCAGTTGAACTATGAAACGTATATAAATAACAACTCTGGAACATAAGCTAATAACCAATCAAACTACGTGTGCATTTCTACAAAAGATGAATATGAAAACAAACTGAAGTACGAGCTCATAAAATACGTAATTATTTGCACCTTCACATGCTAACTTAATTTCCAAACAAACCCAAAGAACAGGCCCATAAACTAGGAATGATTTACACTCAATGTACTAACCATTAGATGAGATTAGAACCTCGTGAGAAAGAAGATAACTGGAACTAAATTCGGAACTTGGTAAATTCTGTTTCTTCCAAAGTTAACTCGGTGTTATTGGATTCAAATCAAATGTTCCTTGTTTATCATTTGATCTAGATGATGTGGTCCCAGAAAGTAGACTAGTATTTTAGGAGCGTGAAGGCTTTCGGAGAGGCATATAGAAATTGTGAGCTGTTATTGTCATGCAGTAGGGGAGGAGGAGAGATGGAGGAAAGCAATGGCCACAAGAGACGGAGAGAGAGTCCTTCTAGTTCTTGCTTGATTTCACAGATTATATCACTATGTGCATGCTTTAGAATGAGAATCCTGCCTGGCCTGGGGACAAACTGTACCTACAGCAATGGCTCCGCTGCACTAGGCGAGTGCAAATACGACTCTGGATGGATACTTGCAAGGGCCTCCACGCAGTCAAAGTAAGCTCCAGACACAGCCTTACCTATCAATTTTGTATACTTGTGACCGGGGAGGTGACCTGTTATGAGGATTTAACTGAATATAGCTATTTTAGAACATTGCTCCTAAAATCCATGACAATTGCAGTGGCAGAGCAAGAAGGGCATCACATGGAGGCCTGCGTGGCAGTGACATGCTATCTCCATGCACAATGATTTAATGTACCATCCCCTCCCAAAAATTGTCTTCCCAAATTCAGCGACTTAGGTTGAGAAACGCAGCAAGGGGGAAATTACAGACACCGTGATGGATTTTCTTTTCTTTTCGAAAAAGGGGTTAGAACCGTGGCTAGGACACAATCCTAGATGATGTCGATTGTCGAAGTTGACCAAGGAGTTGATTGTGTCTGACTGGTGAATCTTTGACAAACCCAGTTTCTAAAATACTTTCAAATAACCCATAACTTGTCTCCAGACATGACCCTTGCTTGCCAAGTCCAAACTATTTTTTCTAACCACTGCCTTGATCCACTTGGCTACATCCGCCCCTTATCCAGCTAAGATTTTTCTCCTTTTCCCATTCATTACTCTGTTTATTCTGACCTCCATACTTTGATAGAGATATCTGACATAAGTGAACTTTTGCCAAAAGGAGCCAGACTAGCGCAGGGACATAATACACTTTGCAATCCCATGGTAGTTCTTTTCCATGTCAGTTATTTGTATACTAAAAAAGTTAATGTTCCATGCACCGAAAATGCTAAACGGAGACCGAGCTCCATGGAGGCCTTTATGTGAAAACTTCAAAATTCAAACTTTCTAGTTTCAAAAAAATCTGAAAATAAGTACACATATACTTAGATACATAATGTACATGTGTGCAAATTTTCAGGTCAAAATACATTAAAATATGAGCTACACAAAAAAGACAAATCTGAGGCTTTTTAACATATGTACTGTTCATCTTTAAAGTCCGTGATTTTGTTTGTTTTGTGCAGCTCGCAATTCAAGGTATTTCATCCTATAAAAATTCACACATACACTTTACATCCTTGCATACATGTGTATTTGTTTCAGAATTTTTGAAACCAAAATTTATGAATTTTGAATTTTTCAAAATAAAGGGCTCCATGGAGCTCGGTCTCCAAAATGCCCTATCCTCCATGCACTCACTTTTTTTTTCAGAATTACAGAAATATTACCCTTGGCCATGGTCTTCAAAGTAGACCATGGAGACCTGTTTAGGGTGGCCGCCCATGTCGCTTTCAGGGGGCGGCTCGAGCAAAACCCTAGCCATTGTTGCCCCCCTCTCCTCTCTCCCCACTGGTGGACGGCAGCGGTGGGCTCGCCTCCTCACTCAGCCACGCGCATGGCTACGGATATCGTGGTGTGGCAGCCCTGGACGGCGCACGCGAATGAGGTAGCTCGGGAGCCAGTTGTGGCCGCGGCGCACGGCTATGGCTGGGCTGAAGCATCGACGGCGATGTGCTGCAGTGGTGTGCAGCAAGGGCTGAGGTTCTGCAGCAGTGAGTGGCACAGCAGTGGTTCTCTGGCCTGCATTACCCGATATGCTGACCTCAGGGCCAAAGGACAGCAGTGGTTCTCTGGCCTGCATTACCCGATATGCTGACCTCAGGGCCAAAGGACAGCAGTGGTTCTCTGGCCTGCATTACCCGATATGCTGACCTCAGGGCCAAAGGACAGCAGTGGTTCTCTGGCCTGCATTACCCGATATGCTGACCTCAGGGCCAAAGGGTGGGGTGTGTTGGCGACGATGCCTGTGGGTTACGTGTGTGGCGCCCAGTACGAAACCCTGCCTGACTTCTATCAGTGTCGGCGATGAAGGAAGATCCAGCTAGTCGGATCGGCGATAGAGGTATCCTCGACTTTGTTCCTTTGTTAGAAGCATCATTTTGGAGACAGGACTTCCCTGTTCTGATGGGGCACTTGGCTTGCGCTGGAGTTGCTGGCAGGAGATCAGTGGTGGTGGCGCGTTGCTCTGATGTTGGCCGCTGCTCGGGCCATTAATTTATTTGCAAAGGCAAAATGTTGCCATCGCCAGTTCTTCCTAGAAGATGCCTCCCTCAGGATTAGATGGCTCCTCCATCCACTCACCGACTCTCGTAGGCACTCATGCGTGGGAAGTACGTTGACCCAGACCCGGACAACCCTGAAAACCCTGAAGACATGTTGTGCTATGGAGGTGTCCAACATCGGTCAAGAAGCGGCCTTGATACTTTAACTGTGCAAGACGTTTCCATGACGTTGTTGTCATGGCGTGAGTGGTGGCTAATCTCAGATTATCGTTATAAGTTAAAGATGTTGTGCTAGCCTGCTAGCCGTTTTGCTGCTGTTCTATGAAATATGATACACCTTTCTATGGTGTATTCTAGAAGAAGAAAAAGGTAGACCATGGAAGTGCTTTGGTACTCCGCTTTACAAGTCTGTCATTTAAAACATTCAAGGAAATATAGTACAAAAACAAAACAAGATTGAAGGAGTATGTTTGGCACTATAAAATGAAGCCTTCTGTTTTTTGCTGGATTCTACAGAAATAAAATCAAGGGGCATGGCTCTTCAGAAACTAACCAATTGTCTTTACAGACTTATTTACTAGTCCAGTACCTCGACCTAATTGATCATGTAGCAGCTAGGACATAGTAACTCCTAAAATCACCGATTGACCTCCTTTACCTCCACTAACAGTATGCCTTGGAAGGAGCATCCATGAGTTTCTTTTTTTGGCAAAAAGCATCCATGAGTTTCTTTTTTTGGCAAAAAGCATCCATGAGTTTATCTCCCACAATCTCAAACGCGTTATTTAAGGGCAACACAGTATGCCTGCAAACAGATCTATGAGCTTACCAGGAAGCAAAACGATTAACTAATACTATTACTCCTAGAAACATAATTTTTTTCTGGCAACATACCTTAATATGCATATGTTGCTTTAGGGTTCCTGGACTTTCCAAAACAACCAGTAGAATTTAAGCCAGACCAAAATTTATCATGGCAAATGTATTGACATATAACAACAACAACAAAAAAACAATGAATTTTTTATAGCAGACAAAAAATATATTTTCTTCTTAGCACAATTCACCATAGCACTTATTTTAGTCAAATTACCTCGCCTGTTTAGTTAAGCTAGATTAAGTTGCTCCCTTTCCAGCATAGCAAATCCAAAACTAACTTAACTCGACTGCTTATAAACTAAATTAAGCTGTTCTCTCCCTGCATAGCAAACTCAGAAGCCTAACTTACACACGTTCTTTTTAAACAACTTCATAGCACCAACAACGCCATATTAGATCAGAGATCTGATAAAAGCTCGCCCCAAACCCATGACAGCAAAAAAAGTCAGATAAAAAACCCACGTACCTAACTTAACTAGTCAACCATACAGTTTTCTAGCTGCAAGAAGTTGAGCCATGGAATCACTATTAATTTTATTCCTAATAACCATACTAAAATGGACAGGGCTAACTAGAGCAAGAAAAGGGCAGAAGACGGGCTAGAGCAAGAAAATAATCACTGGACGACACAGCAGACCGGGCAGAAGAAGCCAACTCAGAAGTCTGAGCTTTTGCACTATGATCATCGGGGGATTTGATCAAAGGCGCATAATCATTGGAGGAGAGGAACGCGAAATCAAAAACTGCAACTACAGAGACCGACCAGGCACACACACACACAAAAAGCGTGGGCTCATTTGCTGCACAGTTTTCAGTCGAGAGGAGCATATATATCAATCGCGTCGCGTCCAGTGGAAGCACAAACTTCTGGGAACTTGTATGGTTCTAGTTCTAGGTTACCTCAGGCGAGCAGCAAGCTAACCCCGGTCGCCACGTCACCCGCCCAACCCGCCCTCCGCGCGGCGGCCTGCAACAAGCCACCCCGCACAAAATCAAATCAACAACCCAGCGGTTCATCATGCAAAACGGAATCCCAGCCCCGATCCCTGCCACCCACCTCAAGCGACCGTCGCGCCGGGCGCAGCAGCGAGCTCCTCTCTCTGCCACCACCGGCCGATGCTTCCGGGCGAAGCTTCCCGGCCACCTCCTCCTCTTTGGGGATCTAGCTAGGCCAGCGGCGGGAGGAACAAGCGTGCGTGCGCGCGCGCGCGAGTGACGAAGGACGGGAAGAGTCGAGATGTCGGGTACTCGGGTGCGGGACTCGCTGTATGCTGCGGCTCGTGGAGGCTACACGCTGGAGGTGTGTTTGTGGCCGGGGGCTGTGGGGGTCGCTCTCGCCGCCGCGAGAAATCTCAGCCACTATCTTTACTTGTGGATTTCTAGGCCTCCCCCGAGGCTATCTTCCTGCGGCACCCTCGTAAATTATCTGGAATCGCAAACCACCGCATTTTATGTTGCGTGCTACTGGCTTTCTTTCTCACGGGAGAGAAAAAAAGAAATAAAGGGTCAAGGTTATTCTGGACCTTTCCGTATGCTTTACAAAATATTACTCCCTCCGCCTCAAAATAAGTGTTTCAACTTTTGTAGTATAACTTTCTGCTAAAATTAATACAAAGTTTAGACATTTGTTTTAGGACGGAAGGAGTAGAAACCAGATGATGCATCGCGCGATACATCAGAAATCTTATTAACAGAAATACGTACTAAAAGACTTCTAAAACTAATAGAAAGAAAATGTAATCTGAAAAATAAAAAATAAAAATGTATAAAAACAAATTAAATTGCGGTTAAAAGAATGTCATTTCTAACAAAACAAAAATGTTACATACGCTGCAATCGCCCAATACATATATTGCCAATACAAAATCTAATACACAAAATGACGTGTGAATAATTAACATGCATGAATTTATGATATGACAGTGTTGCATGCATAGAGAAATGCAAAAATAATAATATGATTTATGACTTGCATGCATGTCTTACTTATGTGGCAACTTTGGAGAGTATTACCGAGGACCTCGTTCTCAAACATTCTATAAGTTTGCGCATTGATCGGGATGAGAACATTATTGTATTCTTCATTTGTATATGACGAACATTATGAAT
>LR738715.1:512033113-512104828 GCA_902687465.1 Secale cereale
GAAAGAAAATGTAATCTGAAAAATAAAAAATAAAAATGTATAAAAACAAATTAAATTGCGGTTAAAAGAATGTCATTTCTAACAAAACAAAAATGTTACATACGCTGCAATCGCCCAATACATATATTGCCAATACAAAATCTAATACACAAAATGACGTGTGAATAATTAACATGCATGAATTTATGATACGACAGTGTTGCATGCATAGAGAAATGCAAAAATAATAATATGATTTATGACTTGCATGCATGTCTTACTTATGTGGCAACTTTGGAGAGTATTACCGAGGACCTCGTTCTCAAACATTCTATAAGTTTGCGCATTGATCGGGATGAGAACATTATTGTATTCTTCATTTGTATATGACGAACATTATGAATTTAGGGTTGAAACCGAACAACCTGCGGCGCACTTGATGGTGATCGTTCTTGCAGCCGAGGTTGAGACTTGGACCGAGATGATCAACCTAAAATTTTGAAGTATACTTTGTTATGCTATAGTTATAAGGTTGCTCATGCTAAAGGTACGTGACATCCCGTCTTAATATGAATGATAGACTATCTGTATAAAAAATATGAAAAATTTGAGGATGGGTGGCTGATTGGGAAATATTTCTCACGTGCTCGCGAGAGAGGACAAAGTGCGAAGGAAAGACTAGTGTTTGTTTGTGGATCTAGTCTAAATCCCAGGCGTGACGGCCAAGAACCGATGGGTTTGGTCGGGGCGTTACAATTGGTATCAGAGTTGACCATTGCGGTTACGCAAGCGCTTGTGGGTTAGTGATGCATACATGAGGCACATGTGGGTGATGGCACTGGCACACGCAAACGTTTGCCAAAAGGGAATGTTCCTGTTGGACATACGGGGATGTCAGTTTCTTTGAGGGAGTGTGTATGTGACATCTCAGCTTAATAGGAATGATAGACTACTCATATTAACAATGTGCACCTTCTTTTTCAGGAGCCCATCAGAAGCTCAAAGTTAAGCGTGCTTTGCTTGGAGCAAGTTGAGGATGCGTGGTCGACTGAGAAGTTGTTCTTAGGTGCACACGAGTAAGCACAAAGTGCACAAAGGCGACTAGTGTTGGTCTGTGTGGCCACTCTAGATCCCAGGTGCAATGGCCAGAAAACGATGGGTTTAACCAGGGTGTTGCAATTGGTATCAAAGCTGACCATCGCGGTTACACGTCATGCGCAGGTCAGTGATGCATCCATGGGGCGCATGTGGATGCTGACATTGATGCACACAGACATGTGCTAAGCGGGAACGTTCCTACCGAGTTGATAGGAATGCCAGTTCCTATAGGGAGGGTGTATGTGATATCTCGGCTTAATAGAAATGATAGACTACTCATATCAACAAGGTGCACCTTCTTATTTAGAATTCACCTGAAAGAAACTTCGAAGTTAAGTGTGCTTAGCTTGGAGCAATTTGAGCATACATGGTTGACCGACTGGGAAGTTGTTCCCAGGTGCGCAGGAAAGACCAATGTTGATCTACCGCGCCAGCCCGGATCCCAGACGCAATGGCCTGAACCGTTGGGTTTGGTCGGGGTATTAAAAGTTACCGAGCTGCTTGTGCTATAGTTATCAAGCAGCATATGCCGAAGTTACCAGACTGATCATGTTAAAGTTACGACACTATCTATTCTAAAGTTAACATACTACTTAGGCTAGAGTTATCAGTCAACCCTGATATGGTAGAAATGTTTTGTATGCACCATGTTTCTCATGATAAAGTTACCAAGATACTTATGCTAAACTTATCAGGCTACTCACGTTCTACTTAGTAGGCTGCTCCTATCATAGTTACCATACTGCTAAAGCTATAGTTATCAATGTTGCTAGTATGTCGTTATTGTCTTGGCGACATAACAATTCTAAAGTTATTGGGTTGTTCATACTTTAGTTATTAGGTTGCTGATGCTAAAGTTATCAGACTGCTCATGTTATATTTACCAAACAACTAATGTTAAAGTTACCAGGACTCATGCTATAGTTATCAACATGGATATTACGTAGTTACAGTCATAACAAGTATAAAGTTATCAGACTACTTATACTCTATTTACCAGGCTGCTAATGCTAAAGTTACTAGGATGATCATGTTATAGTTATTAGGTGTGACACCCCGAGACCGATGCGCCAGGTGTTAGCCAGTTATTCGTCGTCATAGCCATGTCATCTACTTGCGTGTTGCATCCTTGCCTTGTCATCATGTGTGTTGCATCAGCATGTTTTCAAAACTTGCATCCGTCCGAGTCTCTCTGTTCTCTTCGTTGTCCGTTCTGAGCCCAGACACACTTGCACGCGCCCGCGGCACCTCCGAATATTTATTTCTTGAGTGGCCAGAAAATGTTCTCGGAATGGGATGAAACTTGGCGTGTAGTCTTATTATAGTGTAGACAGGTCGCCTGCCAAATTTCATCGCATTCAGAGCTCGTTTGATAGACCAACCGTTAAACCTATAGCGGCATTATAGCCGGATAAAGCGTCGGACGTTTCGGTCTCCGAAACGTTGTGCCGGGCCTCACTTCTCCTCTCTCCCCGCAACCCACCTCCTCTTTACACAGCCCACCTAGGCCTTCCTAGACCCCCTCCGCTCCAGTGTCGTTGGATCGTGATCCGATGGCTCCAAACGCTCCAAAACCCACCAAACCCTAGCCCATACCCTATTTAAACAACCCCCTTGTCTAATTTGGCAGCCTAGCCGCCTTCCCCTACCTCTAGCCCCCTGCCTCATTTTTCGCGCGCAGCCAATCCCTCCTCCTCAAAAAAATCCTGGTGCAGCCACCTCATTTTTGCCACTTGGCGCGCACCCATTGGGCCACCTCACCCGTCGCGCCTCCCGCGGCCAATCCAGGTGCAACACGCGTCCTGGCCAGCTCTCCCGCAGCCGCGGCCCGCCGGACCCAGGCGTGGCCCGCCCAGGCCCGCGCGGCCGCCCGAGCCCTCCGCGCTGCGTGGCTCCCTCGCCGTTCAGCTCCGCGTCCCCGCCGCCGTTCTGCGTCGCCGCCACCGACCCTCACCGGAGCACCCCGCCGTCACGCCGCCCGCGGTCACCCGCGCCGACCCCTGCGTTCGCCGCCACCAACGCCTCCGCAGCCGAGGCCGGGCCGAGCCCCGCGCCCAGCCGCCGGTCAGCTTCAGCAACCGCCGCCGCCGGCCCTTTGCCGCCATACGCCGTGGTCGGCCAGATCCGGCACCGCAGCCACCGGATCCCGGCGAGCCGCCGCCAGATCCACCCGTCCCGCCGGCCGCCGAACCTCCCCGGCCTCCTCCCGTTCCAGTTCACTAGCGCCGCCGTACCGTCGCCATGCTGCCGGCGCCGCCGCTCGCTGTGTCGTGCGCGAGCACGAGGGCACGACGCTTCGGCCTCATGGGCCGAGTGGTCCGACCGGCCCAGCCTGCCCCGTCGGCCTCCCCAGGGCCCAGTCGGCCGACCTCTGCTTCCCCTCCAATCCGGCCCATGTGCCCTAGGTGAGCAACCCCCCACTAGCCTATCTCTCACCGTGGCACAGTTTAGTTATCTTACGCTCGTTTTGTTTTTTTCTTCTTCTAAAAAACTGCTAAGTCCTAAATACTGTAATTTTGTTGCATATTTGTGTAGCTGTAACTTTTTGTGTGTATGTCCAAATTGGGTGTATAATATGTCCAAATGTTCATTGAGATATTCTTTTCATTTTGTTCCACGGTGACATGCTTGTTTGAGTTCATCTTGATGCCCTAATCATCGTTGCAAGAGTGCTACATGTTTAAAACTGTTGTTATCTGTAATGTTGTTGCATGCTTGTGGTGATGATAACTTTGTGTATGTTGGTCCAAATGGAGCATATGATATGTCAAAATGTTCATTGCGAAGTGCTCTACATGATGGTTGCTGTAGCATTCATGTTAGGTGCCATATTGCCATGTTAATCTCTGTTGCAAAAGTGCATGTGGCTGTTAAGTGTTGAAACTTGTTGTGAGATGCTGATTTGACTTGTTCATAGCTATTGATGTGTTTGTCTTTCATGCCACATGTCAATATATTTTAGAAGCACAATCATGCCATCTTTGTTGTGGTGCAATCCACTTTTCATGATATGCCTTGAGGGGTTTGCAACAAGCTTGTAAAGTAGCCTACTTGCTGTTGTTGTTTTCCAGGACTTGTTAAAAACTGCTAAGTCTGAAACTGTTAAACCTGATGCTATGTTTGCTTGATGCCCCACTCACTTCCATGCTTGTTTTAATATGTCAAATGATCATTTCTTGTTGTCCATGTTATGCTCTATTCATTCATGCCCTTGTTTGCATATATGGCCTGCTGTAGCTTATTTATTTCTTGCTCTCAAGTTGCTATAAATTTACCTGTCAGCCTGTTATCAGCATGATCAATTTGGTGAAGCTTGTTGTTATTAATCAATGCCTCATATGGAGTAGTTACAATGGAGTTGTTTGATGTATGCTATGTCTATTACATGTCCATGATATTTATATACTTAGTAGAGTAGATATGCTTGTTGTTTTGTGCCTCTGAAGGCAGCATCGTGATGATGTTTTTGTCTTCCCAGATTTTGACTAAGTCTGGATAAATTTATTGCAACTTGCCATGCTTGGTTAATTGTGTTCCAACAAGTTTTGGGTGTGCTCTAAGTTCATGCTTGTTAAGTATCATATCTATTTCACATCCATGCCTCTTGTTATCATGTTTGGGTGCTGTAGCATATATATACCTTGCTCCAAAGTTGCTATGTGGCTGTTAACTTCAGCTTTGCATTGTAACTTGTTTTGCTCATATCTTCTAGCCCGTTGCTCCGTTTTGAGCGTGTCTTATATGAAACTTGTGTGGTTTTGCATGTAGAAGCATAATATCATGTTGTTTACATGTTTGGAGTGTGTTTGCTTGTTGTTTGGATGCATCTTGCATATATGCCATGTTTATCTTGTTTTGCTCATATCTTCTAGGCCGTAGCTCCGAATTAAACAAACTTTATATGCAACTTGACTAGAATTTCGAGTAGATCATCATGATGCATGTTAGCTTGCTATTTAACAACTTGAACTTAAGGTTTGTTCAGATCTGGACCAATTTCCAAATATGCATATGAGGACTTACCGGAATAGTTATATGTTGATTCTGGCCTCATTTAAACTTGTTGGTTTGTGTTGTTCTTGTGTGCTTCATCCCTTGCCATGTTTTGCATCCTATAGACTTATCTTGCATCATACTTGGTTGAGCATCTTATCATGTTCTTGAGTGGTGTGTTTACCTTGTTGTGTGCTTCTTCTCGCTAGTTCATTATCCGTTGCGTTCGTGAGGATTCGTTCGACTACACATGGTTCATATTCACGGCTTCTTCGTCTTCTTCATGGATTCGTTCTTCTTCCTCGCGGGATCTCAGGCAAGATGACCATCACCTTGGATACCTTTACTATCATTGCCATGCTAGCTGTCTCGATGCTATCGTTATATGTCGCGCTACCCATCTTTTATTGTCAGCCCTCTCCTTGTTGCCATGAGACCTCTAACCTTTGACACCATCCCAGCAAAACCGTTGTTTGGCTATGTTACCCGCTTGCTCAGCCCCTCTTATAGCGTTGCTAGTTGCAGGTAAGATGAAGATTGCTTCATGTTGGGAGCTTGGCTTGTTGGAATATCACAATATCTATTATTATTAACACACATATATACTTGGCAATGGGTGGAAGGCTTGGCCTTTTGCTCGGTGTTTTGTTCCACTCATGCCACCTTAGGAGCCGATAAGCCGGCGTTATGTTCCTTGATTTTGCGTTCCTTACATGGTTGGGTATATGGGGACCCCTTGACAGTTTGTCTTTGAATAAAACTCCTCCAGCAAGGCCCAACATTGGTTTTAATTTGCCTCATAACAACAACTTAATTAATCAATTAAATTGCATAGGGGGTCGCGTCCCCGATGATTCTTTCTACATAACAAGGGGGGCAGTGTTGATGGTGTTGGTCCCAAACGGGCGGACTGTGGGGCCGCCACGGGGAAACTCGAGGTATCTAGCTCCCGTAGGATGTCCCATCCGGTCGTGGCCTGAGACGAGATACGCGCGGCTACTATCAGGGTGTCGGCACGCCGGGAGGTCTTGCTGGACTTGTTTTACCATTGTCGAAATGTCTTGTGCACCGGGAATTCCGAGTCTGATCGGGCCTTCCCTAAGATAAGGGGTAATATTATTATTATCTCTGCTGATCGTGAGAGCTTGTGATGGGCTAAGTTGGGACACCCCTGCAGGGTTATGATCTTTCGAAAGCCGTGCCCGCGGTTATGTGGCAGATTGGAATTTGTTAATGTCCGGTTGTAGAAAACTTGACAGAGGATCCGAAGTAAAACACACAACCGTGTGAGTAACCGTGACTGTCTCTTTTCACTTTGAGAAGAGAATACGGTGGGGTTATGTTTGACTCGTAGGTAATTCAGGATCTTTAGTGATAATTACTAGTTTGCGACCGCTTGCGTAGATGCTCATCTTATTCTTGTACTCGTAAGTTAGCCACCATATATTGCTTAGTCGTTGCTGCAACCTCACCACTTAACCTCTTCCTACCCATTAATCTTTGCTAGTCTTGTTACCCATGGTTATGGGATTGCTGAGTCCTCGTGGCTCACGGATACTCCAACAACAGTTGCAGGTGCAAGTTTCCGATGACTTGACGCGAGAGCGATGCCCTTTGTGTTGGAGTTCTTTCTTCTTCTGCTTCGTCAGTCTTGGGTTAGGTTCCGGGTCGGCAGCCTGGGATAGCAGATGGATGTCGTTGTGCTTTTCATGTTTGCATCCGTAGCCGAATGCCTTGTATTGATGTTGTTGTATTCATGTGACTTGTATGAATTGTTGTATCCCCATGTATGTATGTAATGGTATGATGTAATGATATCCATCTTGCTAAGCGCCTGAGATGCGGTTGTGCCCCAATCACGTACGAGTCACGTGATCGGGATAGAATCGCATCTTGGGCCTGACATTAGGTTGTTCATGATGTAGTTGCCAGATTGATAATGCTAAGTATCAGATGCTCATGTTGAAGTTATCACGCTGCACGTGCTAAAGTTATCAGGCTATCCATGCTTTGCCAACATTAGATAACTATAGTCAGCGGCTGCCATGCAATAGTTACCAACGTGTCAGCTATGCAGTTGTTGGAGATATGCCCTAGAGGCAATCATGTAAGATGATATTTCCTATGTGTTTATGAATAAAGATAGTCCTTCGATGTAATCAACGATACTTGTTGGCAAGTACGTGACTTGTTTGTGAGATATTGTGTTGTATGATACATCCTAAATTGTCCCTAGTTGCAAGTGACGTGTGGGCACACGTCAGACTAGACTAGCATATGACACGGTGGATGGCTTGGTCTCAATAGCCATGGAGCATTGGATGCTAACCAGATAATATGGACTTGGAAAGGTCTATTCTGATTCGATGTAGTAGGATTCGAGTCGAGATAAGGTCTGAATCGGATTGACCCAACTATGAGACACATCGATATGTCATTTGTGAGTCTCTAGTACAACATACGTTCTATGTCCTAAGACCTGAGCTGACGCATGTACTCGGGATGGAGACAGACTGCTTTGGGCCGACCAAACGCTACTCCATGTCTGGGTAGTTACAAAGGTAGGTTTCAGATTTGTCTAGATCCATGCTGCGAGACATGGTCAAGCAAGATGTGATTTTCCCCTTCGATCAGGAGAGATATACTCTGGGCCCCTCATGTGATCCGACCAGGATAAGCATGGCCATGCGACAAGAATTATGAGATAATCCGGTTTGTGGTTGGCATCACTAGAACGAGAAAGAGGTCGGACTAGCACAAGGATGACAGTCTCGCCTTGAGCCCGACAAAATATATCGCGAGGCAAAGGGAACAGAAGTGTGACATGTTGTACATATTCGCCTAACCAGCTTCATAGTCTGCTTGGTGGTCGGCACACCTTGCTAGAGGCCGCTACCAACCATGCAGGTCGAAGGTGATCCAAACTGTGACCAAGCTGACTTGAACCTAACGGGTCGCGCGCTTAAGGGAAGGAACCTATGAGGTTGGAACCGACTCCACGAGTCCTACTCAGACTCGGATACAGACCAAACATATTTTGGGCTTTAGGATCCGTGCGAGGCCCAAGTGTTGAGCCCGTGACGGATACCTATGACGGCGTCGAAGCGATCAACTGAATAAGTGTGCCGCACCCCCACTATACACAGGTATCCGTCACGGGCTCAACACTTGGGCCTCGCACGGATCCTAAAGCCCAAAATATGTTTGGTCTGTATCCGAGTCTGAGTAGGACTCGTGGAGTCGGCTCCAACCTCACAGGTTCCTTCCCTTAAGCGCGTGACCCGTTAGGTTCAAGTCATCTTGGTCACAGTTTGAATCACCTTCGACCTGCATGGTTGGTAGCAGCCTCTAGCAAGGTGTGCCGACCACCAAGCAGACTATGAAGTTGGTTAGGCGAATATGTACAACGTGTCACACTTATGTTCCCTTTGCCTCATGATATATTTTGTCGGGCTCAAGGCGAGACTGTCATGACCCATGTGAGGCCCTAATGACGGCGCTGAAGCGATCAACCGAATAAGTGTGCCGCACCTCCACTATACACAGGTATCCGTGACGGATACCTGTGTATCATGGAGGTGTGGCACACTTATTTGTTTGATCGCTTCGGCGTCGTCATTAGGGCTTTGCATGTGTTGCAACCAGCCACCTCCACTCGCTGCCGGTTGTGTGATTGGACCTAGCAGTACGCCGCACGACGTTCCTCCTGTATGCGCGGATACCTTAGAGGCGGTGTGTAACGCCCCAGATGTAACAATTCCCAATATGGCAATATATTCATCGTTGACTTAATCAATTCCATTCTGGGCTCCTCCTTCATTTTGGGTTTTTGTGTTTTGCTTTGAGCATGTGTTGCATATCACCATGTCATTTCCATCATGTGCATTGCGTTGGCATAGTCACACTTGCATCCGTGTGTAGTTGCATCGTCTCCGTCCTCTCCATTGTCCGTTTTGGATTCCGACTCTCTCACACGGCACCCGTCGCACCTCTCAAGCCTTGTTTCGTGAGCGGAATAAAAACATCCTCGAAATGGGCCGAGAGTTGTCGAGTAGTCTTGGTATATCACCGGTAGACCGCATGTCAAATTTCGTTCCATTTGGAGGTCGTTTGAAGCCCTAACGGTTAACCGCGTTAACCACCGAAAGCCCTTTCTCTTTTAGCCCAACACCCCTTCACAACATCCCACTAGCCCATCTAAAAAACCTCCATGTTCTTCGCCATTAGATCACGATCGCGTGGCCGAAAACCACACCTCATTTGGACTCTCCTAGCTCCCTCTACCTATAAAACAGCCCCCTCGTCCAAATCCCGGATGAGACCCTAACCATCTTCCTCTTCCTACAGCCGGACGTGTCCGTACGCTGCCGGATGCGTCCACAACCGCCCAGCCGCGTCGCCCGACCAATCCTACGCCGCCACATCAGCCAAGCCGACGCCCCGACGTATCCCGCGCCGCCACATGGACGACGACCTCCTCTCACTGCGCCAACAGCCGCTGCGGCCCGCCCGGCCCGCGGGCCCATGCCCCGTGCCCCTCACGCCACCCGCCAGCTCTGCCCCGCCGCCTTGCACCGCGCGCCGCCACCTCGGCCGCGACCGCCGCCGCCAGCCGGATCTCCGCGCCCCGCCACCTCTAACTCTGGCGACCACCGCCGCCAAGCTACCCCGCTGACCAACACGCCATCGCGCCGCTCCGACCCCACGCCGCCTCGCCGTCTCCAGTCCGGCCGCCGGCCCGCGCGCCGCCGGACATCGGAGCCCCGCAGCCATCAACTCCGGCTGGATCCGGATACGGATCTGATCTGGGATCAGATCCACCGGTCCCTCCAACCAAATGCCTCGCGTCCGCCCGGATCTCCTCGTCCTGCACCCCATCGTCCATTTTCTGGGCGCTGGTATATTTCACTGAGTCCCTGACCGCCAACGTTATGTTGCCCTCTTTGCCATGCCATATCTCCATGCATGTAGCTCCGAATCGCGCATATGATATATGGAAATGTTCGTCTCGAAGTGCTCTACGTGTTGGCATGAGCTTTGTGCATGTTGTTATTCATCTAGATGTCTTAATCTTCGTTGCCAAACTGCTATCTGATGTTAATGGTCATCTCTAGTTGTCTGTCAACAATATGTTAGCATGTTTGTGAGGTCGTATCGTCCAAATGGAGTGTATAATATGTCAAAATGTTCTCTTGTGATGCTCTTCATGGTGGATGCATTTGCGTACATGTTAGATTTCATTATGCCATGGCTATCCCTGTTACAAAAGTGCTAGTTGTTGTTAAGTTGCTGAAATTGTTATAACTTGATAATTTGTCTTTTTCGTAGCATTTTGTGTGATTTTCTTTTGAGCCACATGTCAACATGTTTTAGGAGCATAACCATGTTATATTTGAAGTGGTGTATTTGGTTTTTCATGATATGCTCTGTGGTGACTTGAACAAGCTTGTAAACATGTCATGTCAATGTTCTTGTTTTTTATAGTTGGTGAAAAACTGCTAAGTCTGGAATCTGTTATAACATGTTGCCATGTAAACTTGATGCCACAAACTTTTCCATGCATGTTTTGGAATAACCAGTGAGCATGTCTTGATGTCCATGTAATTTTCTATCAATCCATGCCTTTGTGTGCATTTATGCCCTGTTGTAGGTTGTTGTTATCTTGCTCTCAAAATTCTTGAAATCTAAACTGTCAGCCTGTTAATAGAATATTCAATTTGGCAAAGATCATGTTAATCAACCCTTGCATGCAATGAATTGTTTTTCTTTGGATTAATTGGAAGTATATTATGTCTTCTACATGCTCATGTAATTTTATGCTTGTTATAATTGTTTTGCTTGCTGTTGTGTGCCTCCAAAGGCAGCAACATATCGTTCCTGGTTGCATGTCCAATAATTTTCACTAAGTCTGAAAACCTGTTAACTTATTGAATCTTGCCATGCTTGTTTAATTGTGTTCCAGTAAGTTTTTTGGTGTGCTATGAGTTCATACTTGTTGAGAATCATGTCTACTTCACATCCATGGCCTTTGTCGTCATGTTTGGGTGATTTAGCATATTTAAACCTTGCTCCAAAGATGCCATGTTGCTGTTAACTTCAGTTTTGCATTGCATCTTGTTCTGCTTGCCATTTGCAAACTGTGCATCTGATTCCAATGACCTTTATATCGATTTCGACCAAAATCTTTCAATCTATCCAGTGGCATGTTTGGTTTGCCAAGATCTTGCCCACATCTATCATGTATTCACATGTACTTCCCGGCTTCATCTCCTTTCATACCGGTAGCTCCGTTGCACCATACTTGCATCTCTCTTGCATAGCATGTGTTCTTGTCTTGTTCAATGTGTTTATTTGGATGCTTGTTTATGTTGGGTAGCACCGAGAGACGAGTTCGAGTTCGAGGTCGAGACAGCCGCTGAGTTACGATTATGAAGAGCAAGGTCCCGATAACACCAAAGACTTACCACGCAAGATGACCATTCCTTGATATCACCTCTATTGTTGCTATGCTAGATGCCTCGCTCTATTGCTTTGTCGTGATACCTATCATTTTCCATGTCAGCCCCCACCTTGCCATGAAACCTCTAACTACCCACCTAGCAAACCATTGATTGCCTAAGTTACGCTTTTGCTCAAGCCCCCTCTTATAGCGTTGCTAGTTGCAGGTGAAGATGAAGTTTGCTCCATGTGGATTGGTTTTTGGGAATAACACAATATCTATTATTTACATTAATGCACCTTATATACTTGGCAATGGGTGGAAGGCTTGGCCTTTTGCTCGGTGTTTTGTTCCACTCATGCCGCCTTAAGAACCGATAAACCAGTGTTATGTTTCTTGATTTTGCGTTCCTAACGCGGTTGGGTATATGGGGACCCCTTGATAGCTCGCTTTGAATAAAACTCCTCCAGCAAGGCCCAACTTTGGTTTTACCATTTGCCTAATAACTAAAACTTGCATAGGGACCGGCTAGCACCCGATGACTTATTAACAACCCGGGCCAGTGCTCCTCATGAGTGTTGGTCCAAACTAGAGCCCCTTGTAGCGCCACCACTTGGAAACTCGAGGATTGGTTTTAGTTGTACGGACTGCTCATCTGATTGTGGCCTGAGACGAGATACGCGTGGATCCTATCAGGGTGTCAGCTTGTCGGAAGGTCTTGCTGGACTTGTTTTACCATTGTCGAAATATCTTGTACACCGGGATTCCGAGTCTGATCGGGTAGTCCCTAAGAAAAGGGGTTTTTACCTCTGTTGATTGCAAGAGCTTGTGATGGGCTAAGTTGGGACACCACTGCAGGGTTATGATCTTTCGAAAGCCGTGCCCGTAGTTATGTGGCGGATTGGAATTTGTTAATATCCAGTTGTAGATAACTTGACACAATACCACAAACATAATACACTACCGTGTGAGTAGTCGTGATGGTCTCTTTCGAGGGAGTTCTGAAGAGAACACGACTGGGTTATGGATGACTCGTAGGTAGTCAGGATCATCTAGTGATCATGATTTAGCTCACGACCGATGGCTTTCACTTCTCTTCTCGCTCTGATGATACGTAAGTCTTGCTACTTCTCGAGCTTGCGTTGTATTCCCTCGAAGAGGAAAGGGAGATGCAGCACAATAGCATAAGTATTTCCCTCAGTTTTTGAGAACTAAGGTATCAATCTAGTAGGATACCACGCGTGAGTCCCTCGCACCTGCACAAACAAATAATAACTTCGCAGCCAACGCAATAAGGGGTTGTCAATCCCTTTACGGTCACTTACGAAAGTGAGATCTGATAGAGATGATAGTTTATATTTTTGGTATTTCTGTTTACAAGAACAGAAAGTAAAAGCAGAAAAAGTAGATATAGATTGATATGTTGAGAATAGACCCGGGGGCCATAGTGTTCTCTAGTGGCTTCTCTCATGATAGCGATATTCTACGGCGGGTAAACAAATTACTGTCGAGCAATTGATAGAAAAGCGAATAATTATGAGACTATCTAGGCATGATCATTGTATATAGGCATCACGCCCGAGACAAGTAGACCGACTCCTACCTGCATCTACTACTATTACTCCACACATCGACCGTTATCCAGCATGCATCTAGTGTATTGAGTTCATAAGAACAGAGTAACGCCTTAAGCAAGATGACATGATGTAGAGGGATAAACTCAAGTAATATGATATAAACCCCATCTTTTTATCCTCGATGGCTACAATACAATACGTGCCTTGCTGCCCCTACTGTCACTCGGAAAGGACACCGCAAGATTGAACCCAAAGCCAAGCACTTCTCCCATTGCAAGAACTATAGATCTAGTAGGCCAAACCAAACCAATAACTCGAAGAGACTTGCAAGGATATTATGAGCACACATAAAGAGTTCAGAAAAGAACCAAATATTTCTCATAGATAATCTTGATCATAAACTCACAATTCATCGGATCTCGACAAACACACCGCAAAAAGAGATTACATCGAATAGATCTCCTCGAAGACCGAGGAGAACTTTGTATTGAGATCCAGAGAGAGAAGAAGCCATCTAGATACTAGCTATGGACCCGAAGGTCTGTGGTAAACTACTCACAACTCATGGTGAGGGCGATGATGATGATGTAGAAGCACTCCGTGATGGATCCCCCCTCCGGCGGAGCTCCAGAACAGGCTCCAAGATGGGGTCACACAGGAACAGAAGGTTACGGAGGTGGAACTAGGGTTTTCTCTCTGTTTCTAATGGTTTCGGGGTACGTAGGCTTATATAGGAGGAAGGAGGACACCGGGGGACTCACGAGGGACCCACGAGGCAGGGGGGCACGCCCTGGGAAGGGGGGCGCACCTCCCACCCTCGTGGGTACCTCGTGGCCCCTACTCCGTGGTTCTCAAGTCTCTCGTGCGTGATTTTCTCCAAAAACATCTCTCCCGAAGGTTTCATTCCGTTTGGACTCCGTTTGATATTCCTTTTCTGCAAAACCCTGAAACAGGCAAAAAATAGCAATCTGGATTGGGCCTTTGGGTTAGTAGGTTAGTCCCAAAAATAATATAAAAATGTATGACAAAGCCCATTAAACATCCAGAACATCATAAATAATAGCATGGAATAATAAAAAAAGTAGATACGTTGGAGACGTATCAAGCATCCCCAAGCTTAATTCCTGCTCGTCCTCGAGTAGGTAAATGATAAAAACCGATTTTTTGATGTGGAATGCTAACCATCATAGTTTTTCAATGTAATTTTCTTAATTGTGGCATGAATGTTCAGATCTGAAAGATTCAAGATAAAAGTCTATATTGACATAAGAAATATTAATACTTCAAGCATACTAACAAAGCAATCATGTCTTCTCAAAATACCATGGCTAAAGAAAGTTGTCACTACAAAATCATATAGTCTGGCTATGCTCCCTCTTCATCACACAAAATATTCATATCATACACAACCCTGATTTCAGCCAAGCACTTGTTTTCATACTCTATTCTTTCAAACCTTTCAACTTTCACGCAATACATGAGCGTGAGCCATGGACATAACACTATGGGTGGAATAGAGAGGTGGTTGTGGAGAAGACAGAAGGAGGGAGATAGTCTCACATCAACTAGGCATATCAATGGGCTATGGAGATGCCCATCAATAGATATCAATGTGAGTGAGTAGGGATTGCCATGCAACGGATGCACTAGAGCTAAATATGTATGAAAGCTCAACAAAAGAAACTAGTGGGTGTGCATCCAACTTGCTTGCTCACGAAGACCTAGTGCATTTGTGGAAGCCCATCGTTGGAATATACAAGCCAAGTTCTATAATGAAAATTCCCACTAGTATATGAAAGTGACTAAACATGAGACTCTCTATCATGAAGAACATGGTGCTACTTTGAAGCACAAGTGTGGAAAAAGTTGTAGCAATTGTCCCTTCTCTCATTTTTTTTGTTGGAGGGACTTTCTCTCTCTTTTTTATTTATTAGCCCCTCTCTATTTTCTTTGGGCCATCTCTTTTTTTATTGGCCTTTCCTCACATGGGACAATGCTCTAATAATGATGATCATCATACTTTTATTGATTTACAACTCGATACTAGAACAAGTATGACTCTACATGAATGCCTCCGGCGGTCTACCGGGATGTGCAATGAATCAAGAGTGACATGTATGAAAAATTATGCATGGTGGCCTTGCCACAAATACGATGTCAACTACATGATCATGCATGGCAATATGACAATATGATGTGTGTCATATGAATGGAACGGTGGAAAGTTGCATGGCAATATATCTCGGAATGGCTATGGAAATGCCATGATAGGTAGGTATGGTGGCTTTTTTGAGGAATAATATGGTGGCTGTTTCGAGGAAGGATATATAGTGGGTGTATGGTACCGGCGAGAGTTGCGCGGTACAAGAGAGGCTAGCAATGGTGGAAGGGTGAGAGTGCGTATAATCCATGGACTCAACATTAGTCATAAGAACTCATATACTTATTGCAAAAATCTACGAGTCATCAAAACAAAGCAATCAACGCATGCTCCTAGGGGAGGTTGGTAGGAGTTAACCATCGCGTGCCCCCGACCTCCACACAAAGGTTGGCACTTTACGAATACCTCATGCTCTAACTTCGTCACATAGCGGTTCACCATACGTGCATGCTACGGGAATCACTAACTTTAACACAAGCATTTCTCAATTTCATAATAAATCCACTAGCATGACTCTAATATCACTATCCTCATATCTCAACAATTATCAAGCATCCAACATCCCATCATATTCAATGCACTTAGTGTGAAAGTTTTTACTACATTGATATTGGATGTCTATCATGTGAAGACTAGTTTTATAGCCTAAACACATTACCATGCTGTTTTAATAGACTCTCAAAAGGATATAAGTGAAGCATGAGAGTTCAACAATTTCTTCAAAATATTATCACCACCGTGCTCTAAAAGATATAAGTGAAGTACTAGAGCAAAAACTATTCAACTCAAAAGATATAAGTGAAGCACATAGAGTGTTCTAACAATTCCTAGGCCATGTTTAACTCTCTCAAATAGGTGTGTCCAGCAAGAATAATTGTGGAAAACTAACAAGGAAAGACTCAAATTATTCAAGACGCTCCAAGCAAAACACATATCATGTGGTGAATAAAAATATAGCTCCCAGTATAGTTACCGATGGATGAAGACGAAAGAGGGGATGCCTTCCCGGGGCATCCCCAAGCTTAGGCTTTTGATTGTTCTTGAATTTTACTTGGGGTGCCTTGGGCATCCCCAAGCTTAGGCCTTTGCTACCCTTTGTTCCATAGTCCATCAAAGCAATACTCAAAACTTGAAAACTTCACAACACAAAACTTAGACAAAAATCCCGCGAGCTCCGTTAGTATAAGAAAGCAAATCACTACTCAAAGGTACTGCAATTAATTCATTCTTTGTTTGTATTGGTGTTAAACCTACTGTATTCCAACTTCTCTATGGTTCATACCTCCCAATATTACTCATAGATGCATTGAAATAAGCAAACAACACACGAAAAACAGAACCTGTCAAAAATAGAACAGTCTGTAGTAATCTGCAGGTTTCGCATACTTCTGTAACTCCAAAAAATTCAAACTAAACTGGTAAACGTGAGGAATTTTTCTATTAATCATCTGCAAAAAGAAACAACTAAATAGCACGCTCCAGTAAAATCTGATGACCATTATAGCGAGCGCTAACGATTCAGTTTTTCATAGCAAGATCACATAAACTTCACACAAGTCTTCCCAAAGGTTCTACTTGCCACAAACACTAAACAAAACATGAAACCACATCTAAACAGAAGCTAGATGTAATATTTATTCCCTAACAGCAGCAAAAACTAAAAATATAAAATTGGGTTGCCTCCCAACAAGCGCTATTGTTTTACGCCCCTAACTAGGCACGATACATGAATAGATCTAGGGAATGCCATAATGATACGATATGTCGCGAAATCTCATCTCATATTCCCTACGTTCAGCAGCAAGCTTCCTTTGTGGCAAGCAAAAGTAATCAAAAGGGATAAATTTAATGGGACAAAAGTCCCCTACATCAATCTCAGGAGGGATAGGTTCCTCTTTTGGCCCTTTGTAGTGGACAACCAATTCATCATTATAGGCATTCTTTTGGCAGAAGGTCATAAGCCTTCGCTCAAGGGAGAAGCCTAACCCATTGGTTTGAACAGCAAAATCATCGTTTATCTCAGAAATTCTATCAATCAAGACCTCAGTAGGAACCTTTTTTCTAAGGTTTTCATTAAAGGCAACATGATCAGGAGATCGCAACCGCATTATGTCTTCTTGATTGAACAAGATAGCCTCTATGGGAGGTTGACCAGCATCTACTCCGTAATGAGCAAAGATTTCTTTGGCCTCTTTCATGATAAATCTAAATTCATGAGCCAAAAAGATAGTAGCTGTACGCTTAACAGAAGAGTGCTCAATATTGGAAAACTCCAAAAAGATTCTCTGAATAGAGGGAGGCATATGGATAAATTGCCTTTCAATTTCTACTATAAGCATAGATACAGCATCCGCAAGGCTACTAGTTCTGTGAAGAATAGAGCCACCCATAGTGGGCAAAGCGCCGGCACAAGTAAAGAAGTCTTGAAGAACTCCTTTTCCAGTGATATTACCACTACCAACCCGAAACTTCTTAATATGTAAAGTGGTAGCTTCATCCGGGGGGTCAACATAGACGTTGCCCTCGACATTACTACCCTTCTCGATAAAATTGTCCCCCATCTCAGACATGAGGGCAATCAGACAAGCAACACACAAGCAAACAAGAAGCAAGCGACGATAAACACACGACAAAAGAAGGGCAAATAACATGGCAAGGGTGAAGTGGGGGAGAGGAAAACGAGAGGCAAAAAATGTAATGCGAAGGATAAGGGTTTGTGATGGGTACTTGGTATATGACTTTTGCGTAAGCCTCCCCGGTAACAGCGCCAGAAATTCTTCTTGCTACTTCTCGAGCTTGCGTTGTATTCCCTCGAAGAGGAAAGGGAGATGCAGCACAGTAGCGTAAGTATTTCTCTCAGTTTTTGAGAACCAAGGTATCAATCCAGTAGGAGACCACGCGCGAGTCCCTCGCACCTGCACAAACAAATAAGAACTTCGCAGCCAACGCGATAAGGGGTTGTCAATCCCTTTACGGTCACTTACGAAAGTGAGATCTAATAGAGATGATAGTTTATATTTTTGGTATTTTTGTTTATAAGAACAGAAAGTAAAAGTGGAAAAAGTAAAATAGATGTAGATTGATATGTTGAGAATAGACCCGGGGGCCATAGTGTTCTCTAGTGGCTTCTCTCATGATAGCGATATTCTACGGCGGGTACACAAATTACTGTTGAGCAATTGATAGAAAAGCAAATAATTATGAGACTATCTATGCATGATCATTGTATATAGGCATCACGTCCGAGACAAGTAGACCGACTCCTGCCTGCATCTACTACTATTACTCCACACGTCGACCGCTATCCAGCATGCATCTAGTGTATTGAGTTCATAAGAACAGAGTAACGCCTTAAGCAAGATGACATGATGTAGAGGGATAAACTCAAGCAATATGATATAAACCCCATCTTTTTATCCTCGATGGCTACAATACAATATGTGCCTTGCTTCCCCTACTGTCACTCAGAAAGGACACCGCAAGATTGAACCCAAAGCCAAGCACTTCTCACATTGCAAGAACTATAGATCTAGTAGGCCAAACCAAACCAATAATTCGAAGAGACTTGCAAGGATATTATGAGCACACATAAAGAGTTCAGAAAAGAACCAAATATTTATCATAGATAATCTTGATCATAAACTCACAATTCATCGGATCTCGACAAACACACCGCAAAAAGAGATTACATCGAATAGATCTCCTCGAAGACCGAGGAGAACTTTGTATTGAGATCCAGAGAGAGAAGAAGCCATCTAGATACTAGCTATGGACCCGAAGGTCTGTGGTAAACTACTCACAACTCATGGTGAGGGCGATGATGATGATGTAGAAGCACTCCGTGATGGATCCCCCCTCCGGCGGATCCATCACGGAGTGCTTCTACATCCAAAACATCAATCTAGACTGGGCCATTGGGTTAGTAGGTTAGTTCCAAAAATAATATAAAAGTGTATGAAAAAGCCCATTAAACATCCAAAACATCATAAATAATAGCATGGAACAATAAAAAATTATAGATACGTTGGAGACGTATTAGTAAGCTAGCCATCTCATCTACGCTTAGCGCTTGTAGTAGCCCACTTATACACTTTCTCCTTACCCAAAGGCTTTGATAGTTTTGATACCCGGGAATGGGATTGTCGAGTCCTCGTGACTCACAGTTTACTACAAACACAGGTGCATGTACAACCGAGTACGATTCAGTTGATGGCCAGGAACTCAAGTGGGAGTTCGATGAGGAACGTGGGCGTATGTACGTGACGTTTCCCGACGATCAGTAGTGGTTCCTACTAGGGCCGATCGGGCATAGTGGGTGTAGGCCTGGCCATGGGCAGCCCGGCCCGAAAAAGCTCGATTCGGCCCGGCCCGACCATGTCCACGGGCTGGGCTCGGGCCTAGATTTCAAGCCCGACAGCCTGGCCTGGCCAGGCCCGGGCCTGTCATATTTGCACATTTACGAAGAGGCCCGGCCCGAGGCCCGAGGCCCGTCGGGCTTTTAGCGTCATGGGTCGGGCTCGAGCCCGATTTTTAGGCCCGACAGTCGGGCTGGGCCGGGCTCGGGCCTGGTTTTTTTGCACCGGGCTTTGGTAGGCCCGGCCCGAAGCCCGGCCCGGCCCGAGAAATGGCCAGGTATAAGTGGGTGGTTATCTTCTTTTTATTTGGATTTTGTCCATAGTCAGACTATGATTGTACTTGGATGAATGTATGACTTTTTTATGCATTGTGTGAAGTGGCGATTGTAAGCCAACTATGTATTTTTTTCCTTTGTTCTTGTACATGGGAATGTGTGAAGATGACCATCTCGCGATCATACCAAAATGCGAGTATGCCTCTAAGTCGTGCCTCGACATGTAGGAGATATAGTCTCATCTTGGGCATTACACGATGCACTTGTGTCGCTCCGTTGAACCTGTTCGTGAGATCCGATCGCCTACGTGGGAGATCGGCAAGGAGGAGATGGCTTCGGGAATGCGCTGCATCAACTCTACTTCCGCTCCATGGCACTGCGCGTCTATTAGTAACGATCTGTGATCTAGCTCCCTTAGCATGTTCCTGGATGTTCCACGCGTAGGAAAATTTTAATTTGTAGTCGACGCACCCTACGGTAGATCCCTACAGTGGTATGAGAGTCTCTGCTATAAGATTTGGATTTAGATCGTATGCATATTAGATATATGGAGGCGACATATGAGATCTGTTATCATTTATGAGATCGGCTATGTGCACGGTTGATGAGATCAATTGCACATGGGGATTGAAGTGGCTATGTTTTCTGTCAATCGGGATCGATGAGGTCGTGACACAACCTACCCCTACCTGTCGGTTATCCGCCATCGGGGTTAACGGTGAAACGTAAATCGGAATCGGATTCGCGATGATCGATGAGATCGGTCAGATCAAAAAATTCGGCGTGAACGGAGTTCAGATAGGACCGCCATGTGCCTAGCGCCGTGTATTTTGTACCCGACACTCAAACCAGTAGATGTGATTATATGCAAAACTTTGTTTTGCAGGTTTGTTGTGAATAGTATGGCTCATGTGTATGTGATGCATGTGTGTAATTTATACATGACCCGCGCGTCATGTTTGTCAGCCGGCAGGAGCCAAAGTGTTGTCATTATAATGTATAACGACCTGTGTGTCGACTTGTGACTCTTTGTAAAATTCATTACTAGGTGTAGTAGTTGGATAATAGAGATCAGGTTGGTGGCTTGGCGTCCCAGCGTGACAAACAAGATGGAGTTCCTAGATGGTCATCGGTGTCGGTGTTGACCTTGAAGAACATCCATGTAGGAGCCATACTATTTCACAATATATGTTTATTTGTGATTGTTGTGCTTCTTACTTTCTATGCATGTTTGAATGGTAGAAAGATCCCTCGTGAATATCAAGTAAATTTCCATTCCCGATGTTGCACCTTTGCACGCGAAGTACGTCTAGTAGTGCGCTCATAAAATTGGGGTGCTGCTAGGTGTCCTTGAACTGAAGGGTTCATGTCAAACACGGACATGCAATGCATCATATTAACTTGACAAGGCTATCAGAAGGGTTTTGGGCCTTGTGTCAAAGGAGGTCGGGAGCCGGGGTATGAGATACCTACTCGACCGACAGGAGTCGTATAGAGATGCGATTAGCAAGGAGTTGCTTACCAGATAGGCATGTTGTCTAGCAGTGATGCTAAAGCTCACTAGTCGCATGTGCTAGTCGAATCCTGAATCACTGGGAGTTTGCGGAGGGATGCTAACTTCAGTGGGAGTTTTTCTGTTTAAGGCTTGAATTACTCTACATAAACACATTGCTTAGTGATTGCATATTTTCTATTGTAGATCAATGGCACCGCCTACTCAACCCAACTTTGCATTGAAATCAATCTTGGAAAAGGATAAACTTAATGGAAAAAACTTTACCACCCGGTATAGAAATTTGAGAATTGTTCTCAAGCATGATAAGAAGGAACAAGTTCTAGAGGATCCACTTCCAGATGAACCTACCGATACTGCTAATGCCACAACCAGGAATGCCTACCAGAAACTTGGTGATGAATCAAATGAGATCAGTTGCCTCATGATGGCTTGTATGGAGTCCAATTTGTAGCAGCATTTCAAAGATGTTGGGGATTTCGATATGATCGAGAGTCTCAAGAGCATGTTTCAGGTTCTGGCTAGGACCAAAAGGTTCAACGTCTGGCGATCCTTGATGGATTGTAAGCTGAAGGAAGGTGATCCACTGAGCCCACATGTGATCAAGATGATCGGATATGTGCAAGCTTTGGATCGGTTAGGCTTCGCGCTCTCGGATGAGCTGGCTACAGATGCAATTCTAGGTTCTCTTCTACCCAGCTATGGGATGTTCATCTCGAACTATCATATGCATGGCATGGATAAGAAGCTCACTGAATTGCATGGTATGCTTAAGGTGGCAGAACATGATATAAAGAAAGGCATGCATCAAGTGTTGATGGTGCAGAACTCGGCTAAGTTCAAAAAGAGTTGGTCCAAGAAAAAGGCTAAGGCAAAGGGCACGGAGAAGGCAATGTCCGCCGCAACGCCGAAGTTTGGACTGAACTCAGAGACCGTTTGCTATCATTGCAAGGAGACCGGTCACTAAAGGAGGAACTATAGCAAGTGGCTTGCAGACCATGGCAAGAAGGTCGGGAATGCTGCTTCAGGCAAAGGTACACTTGTTGCATATGTTATAGACATTTACCTTGCTGACATACCTAGTAGCTCTTGGGTATTTGATATCGGATCCGTTGTTCATATTTGCAACTCGATGCAGGGGTTTGTAAGAACTAGGTGTGTGGCACAAGGGAAGATTGACATCAGGGTCGGCAACAAAGCAAGAGTTGCTGCATTGGAGGTCGGCACGATGCAGCTCCAGCTTCCTTCCAGATTCATTATGGAATTAAATAATTGTTATTACATTCCTGCACTTAGCCGGAACATTATTTCTATTTCATGTTTGATGGGTCAAGGTTATGAATTCAATTTAAAGGACAATGGTTATTCGATATTATTGAATGGTATGTTCCACGGCTATGCACCCATTGTTGATGGGCTAAACATGTCTAATATGAATGTCAAGAGGCATAAGCCTAATGAGATAAATCTGACATACTTTTGGCATTGCTGGCTTGGACACATTAGTCTGAAACACATGAAGAAGCTCCATAGTGATGGGCTCCTAACTTCGTCCAACTTCGAGTCGTTTGAGACATGTGAATCATGCTTGCTTGGCAAGATGACTAAGTCTCCTTTTGCAAAGAGTTGTGAGAGGGTGTCCGAGCTGTTGGAGCTTATACACAGCGATGTGTGTGGTCCAATGAGCACAACTGCTAGAGGTGGCTATCAGTACTTCGTGACTTTTACCGACGACTTGAGTAGATATGGCTATATCTATTTGATGAGGCACAAGTTGGGAACTTTTGAAAAGTTCAAAGAATTTCAGAACGAGGTATATAATCAGCTCGACAAGACTATAAAGCTTCTACGATCTGATTGTGGAGGTGAGTAGATGAGCTAGGAGTTTGATGATCATCTGAAAAGTCGAGGTATAGTACCTCAGCTCACACCTTCGGGTACGCCATAGAGAAATGGCGTGTCGAAACGGAGGAATCATACCTTGTTGGACATGGTTTGATCTATGATGAGCAAATCAGATTTACCCTTGTCATTCTGGGGATACGCTCTAGAAACTACAGCTTTTACACTCAACAGAGTACCATGTAAATCCGTAGATAAGACACCACATGAGGTGTGGACTGGGAAGAGTCCCAAGTTGTCTTTTCTAAAGATTTGGGGTTGTGAAGCATTTGTCAAGCAACTTATGTGAGACAAGCTTACACCCAAGTCAGATAAATGCATATTCGTGGGATATCTGAGGGAAACCTTGGGATATAGCTTCTACAACCGCGAAGAGAGCAAAGTGTTTGTTGCTCAAAACGGGGTCTTCCTTGAGAAAGAGTTTCTCGAGCGGGAGGCTAGTGGGAGGCAGGTGCAACTCGAAGAAGTTCGAGCACCACTTGGGGACAACTCGGCGGGTGATGTGATCATACCGGAGTTTGTCAGGGAACTCGAGGTGGAAGCGGCACCGGAACCACGGAGGTTGGAAAGATTGCGCAGAGTATGTGATGTGTTGTTGCTGGAAAGAGACGAGCCGACTACGTATGCAGAAGCGATGGCAATCCTAGATTCCAAGGCATGGCTGGAGGCCATGAGGTCCGAATTAAAGTCCATGGATGAAAATCAAGTCTGGGACTTGGTTGATCCGCCGCCTGGCGTAAAAGCCATAGGTTGCAAATGGGTCTTTAAGAAGAAAACCAATGTGGATGGAAATGTTCAGATCCAAAAAGCTCGGCTTGTCGCTAAAGGTTATGGACAAGTTCAAGGAATTGACTACGGAGAGACCTACTCGCCGGTAGCGATGCTAAAGTTGGGGAGGATCATACTAGTTATAGCTTCCTATTTTGATAATGAGATATGGTAGATGGATGTCAAAACGGCTTTCCTTCATAGAAATTTAACCGGGGACGTGTATATGATACATCCCAAGGGTTTTGTCAATCCGACTAGCACTAGTAAGGTATGCAAGCTCAAGAGATCCATTTATGGGTTGAGACAAGCATCTCGGTGCTGGAACATTCATTTTGATGAGGTCGTCACTAGTCTCGGTTTTATCAAAAGCGAAGAGGACGCTTGTTTATACACGAAGTTGAGTGGGAGCTCGATAGTGTTTTTGATACTATATGTGGATGACATATTGCTGATCGGAAACGATGTTTCTATGCTGAACTCGGACAAGGAATCATTGAATGGAAAGTTTTGATGAAGGACCTCGGTGAAGCGGTTTACATATTGGGCATTAAGATCTATAGAGATAGATCGAGGAGGCTGCTTGGCTTGAGCCAATGCACGGACATAGATAAAGTGTTGAAGCGGTTCAACATGAGTGAGGCCAAGAGAGGGTTCTTGCGTGTCTCACATGGTATAAGGCTAAGTGAGACTCAGGGTCCTTTGATATCAGATGAGCGAAGCAGGATGAGTCGGATTCCGTATGCCTCGGCGATCGGATCCATCATGTATGCCATGATATGTACATGGCCTGATCTTGCTTTTGCAATAATCCTAACAAGTAGATATCAGGCCAACCCAAGTGAGAGTCACTGGGCGGCGGTAAAGACTATTCTGAAGTACCTGAAAAGGACTAAAGAGATGTTCCTAGTTTATGGAGGTGAGGAGGAGCTCAACGTAAAGGGTTACGCCGATGCTAGTTTCCAAACCGATAGAGATGATTGTCGATCACAGTCTGGATTCGTGTATTTCTTGAACGGAGGAGCAATGAGCTGGATGAGTTCCAAGCAAGATACGGTGGCCGATTCTACCACAGAAGCCGAGTACATTGCGGCTTGTGAAGCTGCAAAGGAAGGTGTTTGGATCCGAAAGTTTCTGGATGATCTTGGTATTTTCCCAGCCTCAGTGAAACCGTTGGACCTTTATTGTGATAATTCTAGTGCCATCGCACAAGCCAAGGAGCCGAGAAACCACCACAAGACCAGACACATAGATCACAAATATCATTTGATACGAAAGATTGTAAAGAGTGGTGATATATAGTTATGAAAAATTCACATGGATACAAATGTTGTAGATCCATTGACTAAGTCGCTTCCACAACCCAAGCATGAGGGGCACGTTAGAGATATGGACATACGATGTCTATTTGATTGACTCTAGTGCAAGTAGGAGATTGTTGGAGATATACCCTAGAGGCAATCATGTATAATGATATTTTCTATGTGTTTATGAATAAAGATAGTCCTTGGATGTAATCAACAATACTTGTTGGCAAGTAAGTGACTTGTCTGTGAGATCTTGTGTTGTATGATACATCCTAAATTTTCCCTAATTGCAAGTGACGTGTGGGAACACGTCGGACTAGACTAGCATATGACACGGTGGATGGCTCAGTCTCACTAGCCATGGAGCTTTGGATGCTAACCAAATAATATGGACTTGGAAAGGTCTGGTCGGATTCGAGTCGAGATAAGGTCTGAGTCGGGCAGACCCAACTATGAGACACAACAATATGTCATCTATGAGTCTCTAGTACAACATACATTCTATGTCCTAAGACCTGAGCTGACGCATGTACTCGGGATGGTGACAGACTTGCTTTGGGTCGACCAAATGCTACTCTGTGACTGAGTAGTTACAAAGGTAGGTTTAGGGTTTGTCCAGACCCATGCTGCGAGACATGGTCAAGCAAGATGTGATTTGCCCCTCCGATCAGGAGAGATATACTTTGGGCCCCTCGTGTGATCCGACCAGGATAAGCATGACCATCCGATATAGATTATGAGATCATCCGGTTTGTGGTCGGCATCACTGGAACGAGAAAGAGGTCGAGCTAGCACAAGGATGACAGTCTCGCCTTAAGCCCGACAATATATATTGTGAGGCAAAGGGAACAGAAGTGTGACACGTTGTGCAGGTTCGCCTAACCAGCTTCATAGTCTGCTTGGTGGTCAGCACGCCTTGCTAGAGGCTGCTACCAACCGTACAGGTCAAAGGTGATCCAAACTGTGACCAAGCTGACTTGAACCTAAGGGATCACGCTTAAGGGAAGGAACCTGTGAGGTTGGATCCGACTCCATGAGCCAGACTTGGTCCTACTCGGACTCGGATACACACCGGACATATTTTGGGCTTTAGGATCCATGCGAGGCCCAAGTGTTGAGCCCGTGATGGATGCCTATATATAGTGGAGGTGTGGCACACTTATTCGGTTGATTGCTTCGGCGCCGTCATTAGGACTTTGCGTGTGTTGCAGCTAGCCACCTCCACTCGCCACCGGTTGTGTGATCGGACCTAGCTGTCCGCCGCATGACGTTCCTCCTGTACGCGCGGATACCGTTAGAGGAGGTGCACTTGCGCCGCTCCGGTGAACCTGTTCGTGGAATCCGATTGGCTACGTGGGAGATCGGCAAGGAGGAGACGACTCCGGGAACGCACCGCCTCAACTCTACTTCTGCTGCACGACACTGTGCGTCTAGTGGTAACGATCTGTGATCCATCTCCCTAAGCATGTTCCTGTATGTTCTACGCGTAGGAAAGTTTTTAATTTGTAGTCGACGCACCCTACGGTAGATCCCAACAGTAGTTACCTGGGCGCCCATGTGATATTTACCAACATGAGGCCACTATATCTACTAGTTGCACATGCTACAATTATCAAGGGTGTTAGAGTGTGGTCACAACCATATAAGTGATGTTGTTACATGGGTGGTTGCGGAGACGTATAGTCCTGGAACCGATAATTATCAATGAGTTGTCTGATACCCCATGTATTATTTAGTGATAATGGCATATGAACAATATCGGTAACTCTTATAGTGCCGGGTGATAACTTTCAACCTCAAATGGTTGCCAGAACATACCAACATGTGATATATTTTCGAAGGTCTCCTTACGATGGATTTAATGATTTAACAGTGAAAAGGATTTTGAATCGAACCAACGGTTTAAGCTACAAAATATTTTGAATTTTTAGAATATGAAAGAATCTAGGCCTCCATCATATTTTGTCTTTTTCTGCATGCATGCATGCATGCAAGAGGGACAATGGAGTGCACATGGGGAGGATTCCTTCGGGTTTTATCTCTATGAATGCATAACATTCACCATCAAGTGCACTCCTTTCTTTACAACTTATTATGTCTTTCATTAATGGTTGGTGATATCCTTATCACGTAAGGGAGGTAGGAAAATGTTCATATTTACTCTATGCCTCTGGTGCCTAGAGACCCCATAATTTATAACAGCGATAGCTCTAATGGCCTGTAGTATTTAAATTTTGTTTTACACCTTGCTATTGACAGGAAATCATCTCTCGTTTAAAAAATAAAATGCATTAATGAGATACCAAAGTTTTAAACTTGGAGTTTTATCCTTGTTGGACTAGAGGTACCACCACCCCTCCTAACCATCTAGCCATTGGTTGATTTCTTTATTGTACTTAAATTTACTCATGCCATGAATATAATAGGTGCATTAGTTAATTACGCATCTTAGTCGTAATTTTTAGAAAAGAACTACTAGTGTGGTAGTGGTTTTCTAGTGTTTCAATATGTAACCGACATAGGTGTAATTCATTGGTCTCTACATTCGTTAATGCAGAGAAGGTAATGTTGAAAAAAAATCCATGAAAAATCAAGTAGTTATGAATTATCCAACCATAAAGAATGACTCGTCAACCTACACTTTATTTATTAGTAAGGTACACGTGCATTGCAGATTGCTCAGATAACCAAAACATGAGTTAAGATTGTCATGACACATTATAGAAGGTAAATATGTAAGTTTTGAGTCATATATCCATGACGTGGATGTAGATTTAATTCACATATTTCATCCTATTGAAAGTCAGATTATAATTACAAAATATCTGAAGACCCCATGTCATAATTGAAGGAAATATGCCCTAGAGGCAATAATAAAGATGTTATTTGTATTTCCTTATATCATGATAAATTTCTTTTATTCATGCTAGAATTGTATTAACCGGAAACTTAGTACATGTGTGAATACATAGACAAAATAGTATGTCCTTAGTATGCCTCTACAAGACTAGCTCATTGATCAAAGATGGCTATGTTTCCTAGCCATAGACATGAGTTGTCATTTGATCAAAGGGATCACATCATTAGGAGAATGATGTGATGGACTAGACCCATCCGTTAGCTTAGCACTATGATCGTTTAGTTTTACTGCTATTGCTTTCTTCATGACTTATACATGTTCCTATGACTATGAGATTATGCAACTCCCGAATATCGTAGGAACACCTTGTGTGCTATCAAACGTCACAACGTAACTGGGTGATCATAAAGATGCTCTACAGGTGTCTCCAAAAGTATTCGTGGTGTTGGCATAGATCAAGACTAGGATTTGTCACTCCGAGTGTCGGAGAGGTATCTCTGGGCCCTCTCGGTAATGCACATCATAATAAGCCTTACAAGCAAATGACTAATGAGTTAGTCACGAGATGATGTATTACGGAACGAGTAAAGAGACTTGCCGGTAACGAGATTGAACTAGGTATAGAGATACCGACGATCGAATCTCGGGCAAGTAACATACCGACGACAAAAGGAACAACGTATGTTGTTATGCGGTTTGACCGATAAAGATCTTCATAGAATATGTAAGAGCCAATATGAGCATCCAGGTTCCGCTATTGGTTATTGACCAGAGATGAGTCTCGGTCATGTCTACATAGTTCTCAAACCCGTAGGGTCCGCACGCTTAACGTTTGATGACGATCGATATTATGAGTTTTGATGTACCGAAGGTAGTTCGGAGTCCCGGATGAGATCACTGACATGAAAAGGAGTCTCGGGATGTCCGAGACATAAAGATTGATATATTGGACGACTATATTCGGACACCGGAAGTGTTCCGTAAAGTTTCGGAATTTACCGGAGTACCGGGGGGGTTACCGGAACCCCTGGGGAAGCTATGGGCCTTAATGGGCCGTAGGAGAAAGAGGGAAGAAGGGCCAGGGCTGGGCTGCGCGCCCCCCACCCCTTGGTCCGAATTGGACAAGGAAGGAGGGGGGGCCGGCGCCCCTTTCCTTCTCCTTCTCCCTCTCCTTCCTTTCCCCCTTCTCCCTTTTGGTAGTTCCTACTAGGAATAGGATTGCAATCCTATTCCTAGTAGGATTGCTCCTCCTAGGCGCGCCACAAGGGGTCGGCCGGTCTCCCCCCTTGATCCTTTATATACGGGGGTAGGGGGCACCCAAAGACACACAAGTTGAATTGTTTTAGCCGTGTGCGGTGCCCCCCTCCACAGAAACACACCTCGGTCATACTGTCGCATTGCTTAGGCGAAGCCCTGCGCCGGTAACTTCATCATATCCGTCACCACGCCGTCATGCTGACGAAACTCTCCCGTGAAGCTCAACTGGATCAAAAGCTCATGGGACGTCATCAAGTTGAACGTGTGCTGAACGCGGAGGTGCCGTACGTTCGGTGCTTGATCGGTTGGATCGCGAAGAAGTTCGACTACATCAACCGTGTCACTTGACGCTTCCGCTCCCAGTCTACGAGGGTACGTAGACACACTCTCCCCTCTCATTGCTATGCATCTGGTAGATATATCTTGCGTGATCGTAGGAATTTTTTAAAATACTACGTTCCCCAAAAATAATACTACATGAAAAATCTTGGGATCAGACACATTTGTTTTTAGGTATATCCTACTGTAATTTTGAGTAGCTAGTATTGCATTTTCAAAGATAAATGTACTTTATGTACCTGTTATGATAGTCCATGAAAAAAAATATTGTAAAGTAAACGTGGACGACAATTCTTTCAAAAGAAGAAAATACTTGGGACATTGAAGTATGAAGGAGCCTAGAAAAAATGACATGTGTATGGATTATGTGTATTATAAACCACAAAGTTGAAAAGGGATAATAGTTCATTTAGAAGAAAATAAGTCTAGATAATGAAAGTATATGCTATTCTAGAAAAAATGCTCGTGTTTTGAGATTTGTGCATATTGTGAATAAAATGGTAATTCACTTAGAATAAAACAATTGGGTAATTAATGCATGGGAGATTCTAGAACAAAAGTGAAGTGCTCATGTTTTGAGGTTTGTACATACGTGCATTGTATATCATGAATAAGAAATAACGGTACTTCATTTGAAATGTTTGTTTGGATAACTAAAGTATGGACTGTTCCAGAGCAGTAGATCTAGGCCCAGTTCTTTTGGGCGACTCTCCCAGAATCGCCCCTTCCCAGCTTCTCCTAAAATAGTCACTTCATATATTTTTTACAATCCTAGCTAATTAGACCTTAACTAGATAGGATTGTAAGAATAATAATATAAAGTGATGATTCTGGGAGAAGCTGGGGAGGGGGCGATTCTAGGAGAATCGCCCAAAAGAACTGGCCCCTAGGCGTGGAGTGGGGCCATGGCCCCACAAACAATTTACCGAACTTATTTTACCAGTGCATTCACATGTATGTTCAATATTTTCATTAACTATTTGTAATATGTTTTGACAAAAAATATGCTATCATTTGTAATGTTGCCCCACATCGGTCAAGTTCTAAATCCGCTATTGTTCCACAGCAAAGGACAAGTGCTTGTGTTTGTAGATTCATACCTTGCATTCATACTCAATAATGAAATATTCTAGATTGTATATCTGGTAAAATACAATGGAGTAAAGATGATATCCAGTGACTAAGAGCATCTTCCGTTGGACTTTGTAACTCCGTCCCCTCAAACACCCACGAACGCGATCGAGCACGTTCGCGGACAATGACTGATCACATCTCTAATTAGTTACTCTGCATCCGGCTCTCTCATATTTCAACTCTTCAATCCGTACAAAGCATGCAAAAAAAATCCTACGTACTACATACTACCCTAGCTACTCTACGTCGTCGAAGATGTCCACGACGACCGTGCGAGGCGCCGGCTGGACGGTAGAAGGGCTTCGGCTCATCCCCTCCTACTCGACCTCATCCATGTAGGCGAGCATCTCCGCCTCCTCCGCGCCATGTTATGCCTCCTTCTCCTACCGGCGGTGGCGTCTGGCCTCCGCAGCCGACTCTGACTAGAGGGAATCGAGAACGTCTTCTGCTCCATCTGCAGATCCACGTCGCCAACGTCCCTCACATCTTCCTCCTTCGGCTCATCCTCCTCCTTCGGCTCATCCTCCTCCTCGCCCTCCGGATCCACTGCACCCGAAGGTAGCACCGCGGCGATCCGGGCTTCCCGCCTAGTCCGGATCTGCTCAAGGAGTTCAAGCCGGCGCTCCGGCTTCAGAAATGGCTCGCTCCTTACCTGGCGGTGTGGGGCCATGGCTACTAGGCGAATAGGTGGAGTGGAAAGTGGCGGCAGCGACGGACATGCGGAGGAAAATATGGGTGGATGGTAGGGTTTCGGTGCCGCCGGTCGACTTATATAGCCGGGTTAGGCACTACGCAACCTGTCGGAGCTGCACCGCCAGTCCGACAAAGGAGACCAGTTTCGAACCGTCGGGTTTCCGGATGTTTTCGGCTAGGACCCTGGCCCGAACACCCTCATATCCATTACATATCTGGGCTGGATATGAGAGGCACAGGCAGGGCCGGCCCTAGGGAGGGGGGGGGGGGCGAACGGGGCGGCCGCCCCGGGCCCCCAAAAGTCAGGGGGGCCCTCCCAGGTATGTGTACGTAGCATACAGGAGCTATACGTCCAGAGTTCGAGCGATTTTGTTTTCAACTGAAGCTCACCAGCGCCTCAGCCTCTCGCCTCGCCTGCTACTAGGCCTAGGAAAGAAAAGTTAGAGATAATGGGCCGGCCCATGTGTGCGCGTACAGGCAAAGGATGTGGATAGGAAACGAATCGATCGATCCCTAATTTCTTCCTGTTTGTTCGGATCGGTCGTTCCCTGCCCTTTCGCCTGTTCTTCTATGCCTCCCGAGTCCCGACGAATGACTGTGCCAGGTATGTTTGCTCGCCCCTCTGCCCTCGCCGCTTCTTCTTTCTGACTGTTTTTTTCTAACGCCGATTCAATAGTTCTTGTAGCGACCACGATCCGAATGGACCGAAGTCTCTGTGTTCTGTGGCATCCCTGGATCGGTATGCTGACACACACAGTACTCGAGGATGTATAACAGAGGTAAATCACATGTATGAAGTAACATAAATACTATTACCTCAATCGATCATAGCGGAAGCATCAAAGGTTGTGGATTCCCATCAACACCAACGGCAAAGTTGAGTGTAGAAATCATAACCCTAACGTATCACTTACTCGTCGTAAGATAATCCTGCAACATGAGACGCTGCAGCCACAAAGGGTCAATACATTGAATGTACTGGCAAATTCACACTGTAATGAGAATGATGAACAAGGCCTACAACTACATGCATATTTGGCTGGTGGAGGTTCTAAGGCTGTTTTTTTTTGCATAAAGCTGATTTTTCCCTACCACAAAGGAATGCATATTATTTAACTACTTTGTTAAATTTAAATCATGAACAATTGAGAATGGTTCCTCCATCTCAATCCCAAATTAAAGTAATCATTAACCCCGCAAATTAAATTATAGAGTGATGAGATCAACAAATAATCCACTTCTAGATACTCAAAGATGTCCATAACCGGGGACACGGCTACTCCTGAATAGTTTGTACACTCTGCAGAGGTTTGTGCACTTTTCCCCACAAGACTCGATCTCCTCCGTTTGGTTTCTCGCACTGCATGGTGTTTGAGAAACGGATGACTGAGACACAGTCTTTCCGAAGAGGTCCCCTTAACTAGATAGATAGGCCGGTACACCTACAAAACCCACTACATCTGCTAGCCCATCATGGAAAGGTTTCCCACAACTTACTCAACTAGGCCAAAGTCCATATTGGCATGTGGCTGCACACGGAAGTTTCTAGGCATGAAAATATTATATGATCCCTTTGAGCCTGGGTGGCATTCCAATAGGACAATCACACAGAAACCCCGGGATTTCCTAGGACAACACTGGCATCACCAGGTGTCCGAGCAATCCACTGGTTCACTCCCAGGGTGCCCCAAACCAATCCACCCAGATGTGTATTCAAGTAGCCACCTTAAGTTGAATCCTTAATTAACAACTCACATCTGTCATGGATTTCACTCAAACCCAAACCACGTCTACGAGCATAGCATGGCAACCTAAGCAAACGTAGAAGTAACTCCCAGGGGTTTGAAAATAATGCAGGTAATAGGTTCTACCTCAAACTACTTCCCAATCCCACAGATTAATTGATCCTACTGATGCAATGTATTTGAGGATATAACTAATGCAATGAAAACTGGGTATTTGGAAAATATGATCAAAGTGTGAACTTGCCTGCAATGTTGATGAAGATGATTCACACTCACAACTCTTGATAGACCTACTCGTCACACTCCGATCAATCTATCGTAAGCAAGCAATAGTAACCACACATAAGCAATCACTCAGAAAGATCGGACAGAACGAAGGAACACTTCGGAAAACTTCGAAAACCAACGAATGACTCTTGAGTCATAAAACAATTTCTAACAATACCAAAATTATGTGTATTTGGCCTTATCAGAAAGTTTAGGTCAAGAGCTTCGATTTGCAAAAAGAATCAACTGAATCAGAGTTACGAAACTCAAGTTATGATCAAACTAAGTTCAAATCTAAAACTAGTTGATTTCAAAATTTTAAAATTTTCAAATCATGTTCAAGTTGTATTACTGGAAAGAGGGCTTCGTAACGAAGACGTGGGCGTTGGTTAAAGATATGGCCGTTTGAAGTTTAGGGGCTAATCTGTAAATATAGTAATTACAGACAAGTCCCTGGCCGAAAATAAAAGAAAAATAAAAAGCTATCAAGCGAACGCTCGCTATTAGGGCCTAACCAATGAACGTTCACTGTATAACTAAACCCTAAAAAACCAATCTAAAAACAAAACCTAACTAATCAGAAAACCGATCTAACCGGAAAAGACCGGGACGGTCCGGCGGTTCTTACCGTTTCGACGGTTTTCGCCGAAAAAAACGGCAATGGATCGGGTCGGGCGTCGAACTACGGCCGGCGGTGAGCTCCGGCCGGCGAGGCTGGCGACGGCGGGCGCTGCGGGGGGCAGCGGAGGAGCGGGGTGGCGCGGTGGTGGGGCTGTGGCGGCGGCGCGGAGCGGCGAGGCAGCATCGGCAGAGCAGCGCAGCGGCGGCGGCAGAAGCAGGCAGTAGTGGCGGCGGCGGCGCTCGAGGAGGGAGAGAGGAGAGAAACGGGAGGGGCGGCGGCGGCTTTATAGGAGGGCGGGGCGGCAGCATGGCGTGGAGGAGGGGGCACGGCTGCGGTGACCTGACGGGGCACGCATGCCGAGGCGATGGTGGCGGCGTGGCCGTGTGGAAGGAAGACGGCGACGGGAAGAGCGGGCTGGGCCGCGGCCTAGCGGAGCTGGGCCGGCCCAGTCGGCGAAGGATATATTTTTTTTAAACATTTTTTTAACCGACAGAAAAACGAATAAAAGCAAATTAAATAAAAATATCCTATAGGCATATAATATATCAAAATTTGCAGAAAAATAAATCCTACAACATGAACATTTTTCTACAGCCAAATAAAATGCCCAAAATTTCTAATAAATCAAAAGGTCCTACTGCTGCAATTAAAAACCAATAAAAACCATTTTTTAAATACCAAAAAGAATTCAAATTCATTTATCTCCAATTTTCTGCTGTAGGGAATCATGTTACCCTATTTTCCATGTAATTTATTTTTGGAGAAAATACTTTGAATAAAAACCAAATAACTCAATATTGAAATTGAGTTGCAGAAAATTTCAGAAAAACTTCCAACTCATATTTCCTATAATTTGAAGAAGTCATTTTATCTTCTCTCGGGAAAATCATTGAGTTGCTTAAAGTTTGTGAATTGAAAAGATTTCGAGGATGAAATTCAAAATCCTTTCAAAGCCCTTTATCATTTAGAATAAATGGAAGAAGTCATATTATCTTCACTCTAGGGTTTTGTGTTGAAAAGAATTTGAATTCCCTCGGAGATCAAAAAGCAAAGTGAAAGTTTTGGGAAAGTCATTTTATTCCCTCTCATTTAACTTTCAAAAGTTTCAAATTTCACTCAATTTCACACAGCACATCAAACAGCAATCAAATCTATCTATTTATTATAACATTCCAAAATTTAGAATTTTGGGATGTTACAAACCTACCACACTTAAAATGAATCTCGTCCTCGAGATTCGGAGAGGCTAGCAAGAAATAGGTTAGGGTTTGGGGTCTCCTAACAAATCCACTGATTGGTGTGGCCTAGTGTGCTACCACACTTAGAAACAGGGGTACGGTTCCATCAAAACTCGGGTACTCCATCCTTTGGGTTGACAGTATCGGTCTTCTCTGATTTCCTTCTCTGGGACTCTTTCGGTAGTGGCAAAATTGCCGTCCTCAATTTCTCTTATCCTTTCATCTTGATACGGTTCTTTTCGTGACTGGTTCCTCTTAAGTGACGGGTCTGGCACCAATACTAACAAATATCGATATCTCATGGTGGTCATCAAACAATTTATTGGGTCCCTGCAGAAAACGGGCTTGGGCTTCATCCGCACCGTATATCCTACGGTTGGCAACAGCATGCCGTGTACAAGGGAAAAATTTCTATACCATTCTAGGGTTTCAACAAAGTTTTGACATCGTCGTCTCTCTACTATAGGTAAGTCACTGAGATTTACCATCCCGTATAACAAAGGCGAACAATAAGAGTAAGTCGGTATGGTGATCAATCCATCCCGCACCCAAATCATTACCCTGTATATGGTTTAGTGAATCTCGCATTCTAACACTATGTCATCCTCACAAGCATTGCAGAATTTCATCTTGTCGACAAACTGAGTTCGAACATATCCATTTATTCTGCAAGCCAAACAACCATCTACCGTTTCTTCACAACCCTCGGGTTTAACGTAAAACCTATAAGATCGTATGTTGATAAGGTCGTCACTTCTACCAGGGGTTTTCCTTCAGCAAGAGTGTGCTTGCTTTCTTGACAGGTCCTGGGGCCTGTGGGTTATGGCTCATCTCTCCACTAGTAACACTTGGTCTCATCATCGGGTTGCAACTGGTCATTCTCCCAACATCCAACTTCCTTGGCTATCTTAAATCCACCCAATTTGTTTGGTATCCCTTTCTTCTGGGTACCAAACTGAGCGCAATTACTCACATTCATCCTTGGGTAGTCCTTTCCAAGTTGGACGTATCTAACCACTAGCTAGTGTATTCGGGTAACGGTGTTGGATTCTACCACACTTAAAATGAATAACACTAGTTTTCTTCAATATCTTATTCCATGCATCATGTCTTCACTCATCGCCTTTATAGTGCCAACTTATGATATCCAAAATCAATACCATGTTGCCAACTGTATTGATTCTCAACTTACTACGATCTACTACACTTCCATTGCATGCTTCAACTCCAATACTTAGCACAAAACTCCTTCTTCTTGGTACAATCTATAGCAAAATGCACTGCTTTACTACAGCAGATACACATAACTAATGACAAGTCTCGTGGTTCCCTTATAATTACGTAGCCTCTTTTAGGTCCTCGGCTAAAGGGTCCACGTCAGAACTTGTATATCCTTAACTTATCCTTGGGGTCACTGTAGTTCCATACTCCAGCATTACACCCTCTTAAAATCCAATTGTACTTCTTTCCTTCATACTCTTGGGGTAAGCCTCATATCAAAATAAACTCCAACTTATTTGTGCAAAGTCTACTCCTTGGAGCAGCACTTTCCTTTCTATTGGTCCAGGGTTCACTCAGTAAGGTTCAACTAAACAAAATGCACTGGTTCATCCATAATCCATATTCTCCTCATATCAAAATAAACTCTAACTTATTTGTGCAAACTCTACTCCTTGGAGTAACACTTTATTTTCCTATGGGTCCGGGGTTCACACAATAAAGTATCGCCCTAAACAAAACGCACTGGTTCATCCATAATCCATATTCTCCTCATATCAAATCTTGTATTACTACTTGAACCAATTTTCAATACTCCAATTTCCAAGGGTGCATCACTACAATTGCTACTATCCTGATGGTCTGGTAGGGTCAAGGATTCCTTCCATCTATATCCATTCGTCCTAGCTAAGGGTGCTTCAATCCCACTGGAATTGTGTAATGTGATTCTTATATCCATCAATCTTTTGCTTCATCCTATTGGTCGTGTGCTTCATCTCCATCATCTCTGCATGCATCATACTCAGGCATCCCTGAGTAAAACGAAGTCTTGCTTCAAGTATTTCTCCAATCTGACGTATGGCCTCCATAGCAGCTTCACGAACAGAGTCGAAGAATGTTGGTCGTGGTACTCGGGAGATGAAAAAGTATTGATCCATAGTCTTTGGGCAAACTCCTTTCACACGGTGGAGGTGTACCTCCACATAGCAAAGTTCAACTCCATTCTCCATGAAGGGATAACCCTTGTAAACTGCATCTCCTTCCAGTTGAATATGCTTCATCATGTCCTTCAGGATCTTTGGATAATCTTGATCGCTAGTCAGGGTCATGATGGTTTCCGGGCCTTTGAGAAAAGACTCGTAAAGGGTTGTCATCTGTAGGCATAAGATAAAAGGGCACTCAGGACAATGTAGGTATTTCCTTGTGTTTGTTTGTCCGAGAAAGGTTTGGGGTCAACTACTCCAAGAGTCCTAGGTTTTAGTCGGGGTGAGAATAGCAAGAGAGGCACTAACATTCATCCAACAACTCATAGCGATGAGATCCAAACATCTCCACTTCCTTCTTGGATTCCAAAAGTATCAACTTATATTGCTTCACGAACTATTGCAATGTTATTTCCATAGCTCAACTCAACATTGTAATAAAGATGTATTCCATTTAGCTACATGCTTCATCCTAATATTACGATCTCAACTACTCTGGTCATCTTTCCTTCGGTCTGAAACTTCTCTTAGTAAAAGGCTCTACTTCCTTGTAGTGTAGACTAATGACATAATACCAATCTAAGGACTTCATGGCGACTGTTCTGGTTCACTCGGTTCTTCGCTTCCTGGTTGGGCATTTGATAGCATAATGACCTAAATCCTTGCACCGGTAACATGTGATGTCACTCAGGTCCTTTTCCGCAGAAATTGGGTTCTTCTGGGGACACATGTTCTTCCTCTTACTTGACTTCTTCGTTCCTATCAATTCTTCTATCTTTTGTGGATCAAACTCCACTTCTTCTGTCGGGAAGTCTCCCAGATACTCATGGCTTTCCTTTGTGCATTGCTGTGAAAGATGTCCTTTCTCTCCACATGAGTAGCAAGCACGGGAATAATATCTGTTTAGTCCTTCTCCATCAAGGTCGTCAATATCTTCCTCCATTGCGGATTCCCTTAGGGTTTCCTCGAGGACTTCTTTCATTGCTTATTTCTTCTGCTGGACAGCTCGTTGCACCATGGGGTAAATGTGACACTGAGCAGGGTAGTGGGTAGTCCCTTCACACAAGAAACAAGTAATCTGCCTAGTTGGGCATTCTTCAGCTAGGTGACTTCCTTCACAATTAGGGCATTCATCCTTGTGCTCCTCCTGGGTGTGTCCTATTTCTCCACAAATCCTACAGGCACAAAGTTTCTTCTTCGGGTTGTCTCCACGCTCTCGGATGAGACGGGATCCTAACAGAATCTTCTTGAATTCCTTCCAATTTTCTGCTCTATTACATCCTTGTATGTCTTGATGCATCTTCCACCATGTTGCAACACTTTTTGTAAAGTTTTGAGGAGCGTATTGAACTTCATACTTTCTTTCAACTAAATTCTTCCTGAAGTGATCCTCCATGTTTTGTATCCATAACTCTGCCTCTGGCTGGGTCATTGGTCCAGAGACTTCAAGTCTATCTTCAGTCATCCTCTATTGGGTCCAAAAGTTTTGGGATGAGATTAGGAAGGTGGGGAGAGAGATACACTCAATACAAACAATAGTTTTGAAAAGACGGGTTTTAGTTTGTGGCCATCGAAAAACATCAAACAATTGACGGCTCACCATCATCGTATCTAACGTAAATACATAACAGGGGGTTTGGTCTTCTAAAGGTCATCATCTCTTCAAAGTTGTCAACTCTTCAAACATTCGGAGTATCCATTGTTGTAGCTTCAACACTTCCAATGCATAGTGAAATACTCTTTACTCCGAAGTAGTCCAAATGGTAAAGGGTATTGTCTAACTATTTAAGGTCAAAAAGAAGGTTTGACAAAACTCAGAAAAGAAGAGAGGTAAGAATCTTTTGAGAAAGAAAGTTTTTGAGAAAACTTTTCCTATGGTCTGGCTAGTTTCTAGGGTCACGTCCTACAGTCAACATGTGCTCTGATACCATATTGTAGCGACCACGATCCGAATGGACCGAAGTCTCTGTGTTCTGTGCCATCCCTGGATCGGTATACTGACACACACAGTACTCGAGGATTTATAACAGAGGTAAATCACATGTATGAAGTAACATAAATACTATTACCTCAATCGATCATAGCGGAAGCATCAAAGGTTGTGGATTCCCATCAACACCAACGGCAAAGTTGAGTGTACAAATCGTAACCCTAACGTATCACTTACTCGTCGTAAGATAATCCTGCAACATGAGACGTTGCAGCCACAAAGGGTCAATACATTGAATGTACTGGCAAATTCACACTGTAATGAGAATGATGAACAAGGCCTACAACTACATGCATATTTGGCTGATGGAGGTTGTAAGGCTGTTTTTTTTTGCGTAAAGCTGATTTTTCCCTACCACAAAGGAATGCATATTATTTAACTACTTTGTTAAATTTAAATCATGAACAATTGAGAATGGTTCCTCCATCTCAATCCCAAATTAAAGTAATCATTAACCCCGCAAATTAAATTATAGAGTGATGAGATCAACAAATAATCCACTTCTAGATACTCAAAGATGTCCATAACCGGGAACACGGCTACTCATGAATAATTTGTACACTCTGTAGAGGTTTGTGCACTTTTCCCCACAAGACTCGATCTCCTCCGTTTGGTTTCTCGCACTGCATGGTGTTTGAGAAACGGATGACCGAGACACAGTCTTTCCGAAGAGGTCCCCTTAACCAGATAGATAGGCCGGTACACCTACAAAACCCACTACATCTGCTAGCCCATCATGGAAAGGTTTCCGACAACTTACTCAACTATGCCAGAGCCCATATTGGCATGTGGCTGCACACGGAAGTTTCTAGGCATGAAAATATTATATGATCCCTTTGAGCCTGGGTGGCATTCCAATAGGACAATCACACGGAAACCCCGGGATTTCCTAGGACAACACTGGCATCACCAGGTGTCCAGGCAATCCACTGGTTCACTCCCAGGGTGCCCCAAACCAATCCACCCAGATGTGTATTCAAGTAGCCACCTTAAGTTGAATCCTTAATTAACAACTCACATCTGTCATGGATTTCACTCAAACCCAAACCACGTCTACGAGCATAGCATGGCAACCTAAGCAAACGTAGAAGTAACTCCCAGGGGTTTGACAATAATGCAGGTAATAGGTTCTACCTCAAACTACTTCCCAATCCCACAGATTAATTGATCCTACTGATGCAATGTATTTGAGGATATAACTAATGCAATGAAAACTGGGTATTTGGAAAATATGATCAAAGTGTGAACTTGCCTGCAATGTTGATGAAGATGATTCGCACTCACAACTCTTGATAGACCTACTCGTCACACTCCGGTCAATCTATCGTAAGCAAGCAATAGTAACCACACATAAGCAATCACTCAGAAAGATCGGACAGAACGAAGGAACACTTCGGAAAACTTCGAAAACCAACGAATGACTCTTGAGTCATAAAACAATTTCTAACAGTACCAAAATTATGTGTATTTGGCCTTATCAGAAAGTTTAGGTCAAGAGCTTCGATTTGCAAAAAGAATCAACTGAATCGGAGTTACGAAACTCAAGTTATGATCAAACTAAGTTCAAATCTAAAACTAGTTGATTTCAAATTTTAAAATTTTCAAAATCATGTTCAAGTTGTATTACTGGAAAGAGGGCTTCGTAACGAAGACGTGGGCGTTGGTTTCGTTGGATTTGGACCAACATGTAAGAAGATATGGCCGTTTGAAGTTTAGGGGCTAATCTGTAAAAATAGTAATTACAGACAAGTCCCTGGCCGAAAATAAAAGAAAAATAAAAAGCTATCAAGCGAACGCTCGCTATTAGGGCCTAACCAGTGAACGTTCACTGTATAACTAAACCCTAAAAAAACGATCTAAAAACAAAACCTAACTAATCAGAAAACCGATCTAACCGAAAAAGACCGGGACGGTCCGGCGGTTCTTATCGTTTCGACGGTTTTCGCCGAAAAAAAGGGCAATGGATCGGGTCGGGTGTCGAACTCCGGCCGGCGAGGCGGGCGACGGCGGGCGCTGCGCGGGGCGGCGCGGTGGTGGGGCTGTGACGGCGGCGCGGAGCGGCGAGGCAGCAGCGGCAGAGCAGCGCGGCGGTGGCGGCAGAAGCAGGCAGTAGCGGCGGCGGCGGCGCTCGAGGAGGGAGAGATGAGAGAAACGGGAGGGGCGACGGCGGCTTTATAGGAGGACGGGGCGGCAGCATGGCGTGGAGGAGGGGGCACGGCTGCGGTGACCTGACGGGGCTCGCACGCCGAGGCGATGGCGGCGGCGTGGCCGTGTGGAAGGAGGACGGCGACGGGAAGAGCGGGCTGGGCCGCGGCCTGGCGGAGCTGGGCCGACCCAGTCGGCGAAGGATATTTTTTTAAAACATTTTGTTAACAGACAGAAAAACGAATAAAAGAAAATTAAATAAAAATATCCTATAGGCATATAATATATCAAAATTTGCAGAAAAATAAATCCTACAACATGAACATTTTTCTACAGCCAAATAAAATGCCCAGAATTTCTAATAAATCAAAAGGTCCTACTGCTGCAATTAAAAACCAATAAAAACCATTTTTAAAATACCAAAAAGAATTCAAATTCATTTATCTCCAATTTTCTACTGTAGGGAATCATGTTACCCTATTTTCCATGTAATTTATTTTTGGAGAAAATAATTTTAATAAAAACCAAATAACTCAATATTGAAATTGAGTTGCAGAAAATTTCAGAAAAACTTCCAACTCATATTTCCTATAATTTGAAGAAGTCATTTTATCTTCTCTCGGGAAAATCATTGAGTTGCTTACAGTTTGTGAATTGAAAAGATTTCGAGGATGAAATTCAAAATCCTTTCAAAGCCCTTTATCATTTAGAATAAATGGAAGAAGTCATATTATCTTCACTCTAGGGTTTTGTGTTGAAAAGAATTTGAATTCCTTCGGAGATCAAAAAGCAAAGTGAAAGTTTTGGGAAAGTCATTTTATTCCATCTAATTTAACTTTCAAAAGTTTCAAATTTCACTCAATTTCACACAGCACATCAAACATCAATCAAATCTATCTATTTATTATAACATTCCAAAATCTAGAATTTTGGGATGTTACAGTTCTATCTTGATGAGACAGGTCAACAGGAAATTGTTGTCAGGTGCTCGAATCATCGCGTACACATAGTCAGATTACAAAGAAAGAGAAGGTACTATACTACTATGCGTCTATGCCCTAGCAGGTTTTTTCGTGATATTAGATGAAAATCTTTTGTAATTAATCTAATATCTCCATAGCTTTGTGCTAATTTTAAAAGTTAATTGTTCCTCTTAATTGCAGCACGACCATGTCAGGTTTTGGTAGAAAGTATCCACCCGAAAGTGAAAAAAAGGAAGAAGGTAGATTGAATGAAAGGAGCATTGAGAGGATCCCTTTTAAATATTATAAGAGCGATACGAGCACTTCAGGAAATCCGGACGAGTTGCCAATAGTTCTTGCAGATGACCGAACTAATACCGATTAGGAGGATGCTGGTCATACTCCTACATAAGACAATGTTGACATCAACATGGATGATACCAATGTGAGTGATCATGAGCCCATATTTAATTCGTCTACGACATAATCTGTTAGTGTTGATAAGGAACTGATTGTTACTGTGGATATTTATGATTCAAGAAATTGGGGTAATCTTGATAACAAAGCAATGGGCATATTAGTGGAAAAGAGGCCTAAAAGGAAAAAAGAAAACACTAAATATCATTTGGATGAAAATTCAAGATATTTTTCATATAGCCATCACACACAAAAATGAGTAATTAAGAGGTGCGTCATAAAAATGGTTAGTTTTTGCAAAGCACGCAAAACATTTTTCGTATAGCTAGAAGTTTTTCAAAGTTGAAATCGTTGAAGAACTACCTGAGATCGACAATGTCGCAAGAGAGGTTAAATGGTTTGGCAACTTTATGTGTCGAGTAGAATTGAAGAAACTGATATTTATACTATCATTAGCGATTTTGCAACACAAAATGTTAGGAGAAAATTTGAACCTAATATATAATACATTATTCGATATACACACTGATTCTGAATGCACTTAATTGTTTTCTTTGATACAAATTTACATCTTCCCCGAAGGGCTCCAGATTGTAGTTTCGCTCCGGGCCCCGGAAATCTCAGGACCGGCCCTTGGCGCAGGTCAGCCCGGGCGTTTGAAACCTGTTTGAGAAGGGTGTTTGTGTAAAAAAATCATGACTGATCACTGGCCGTGCGGACCGCCCGAACGTATGACGTGGGTTTGGGCCGCCCGGCTGTAGATGCTCTAATAGTACTCAGATTGTCATCCATGTATGATCGGATTGCATTAATACAAAATTATTCATACTTCTTGCAGGATAAGTGACCGTCTGTACTACCCATGGGCTGCAAAAGTAATTTGTGGTTGGGACGCAAAACACACTCTTCCAGGGGCTCGAAGGCAAAAACACAAAAGGGGCCGTCAATACCAATAGCTGAATATTTGCGGTCCGAAATGACCCAAAGTGGCCTCTTCACGGGCCCACACTAAAGGCCACCTGGCTAAAACCTATTCGCTACCCCACGCCTTTTTCCAGGGCACCCCGAAACGTGTGGTCTCGCGCGCTCCACCCATGCTCGCCCACAATCCGAGCCGTTGATGCTGTGCATCCCTTCTGTCACAACCGTCCGATGTTGGCAGGGCAACTCGTGGCTGACGAAGGCCGGACACAGCGGACGACCCAGATTCTCCACGCCTCCCTTCACGCGGCGATGCGGGGTTGGGTGGCCCCGAGCCGTACGGGTTGCATTGGTGGCTGAGGCGGACGATTTCGAACTTGCGGCTGTAGTAGAAAAGCGCATGGGCAGTGGGGCCCGCATGACTACGCGGGAGGCCTGGAAGCAAGGTGAGGAAAAGGAGCTCCATTCCGTTACCCGCTGTGCCCGGCTCGTGTACCCGTCTGCATCTTATCGTCGTGTAGGCCGTGATGTGGCCCCGAGCTTTGTTTATTCGAGGCGACCGAAGATGGCAAGTGTCGATCGTCGGGCGACTCACGAATATCTTGTGGCTAGGGGCATCTTCAATGTGGATTCACCTGTCCATATGGCTCAGCGAACAGCTTTCTTTAATCTTTTAAAGAAAAACACCAAACTTTATTCATTTGCGATAACACAAGTATATTGTTTACGAGGAGGGGTACAATTTCACTTAAAGGCTCCTCAAACCAGCTCAAAATGAAGAAAATCTAATTAACTTAGCAAGTTCATGTGCGACCCTATTTGCTTCTCTATTACAAGGTCAGATTTAGTAATGGGGAAGTCATATGCTAAAAAATAACAATCGCCAAACACTGCCGCCGCTGTACTCGCCGGCCGTCCTCCATTATTCATGGTTTCGATGATCTCCATGTTATCTGAGTTAATAACTAAGCGGTTGCAGCCCGTCGTTTGAGCAATAGGTAGACCATATCTAAGTGACATAGCTTCAGCCGTCAGAACCTACGTACACAAATCAATTCTCCAATTCCTCATGCAATGAATTTTCCTTTATCGTCCCTCAAAACAACACCAGCTGTGCCCCTAAGCCGATCATGATCAAAAGAGGCATCCACATTAAGTTTTACAAACCCTCTTGGAGGTTGGATCGAGCCTCCTCTTTTCATAGTAATGTTTGGTGATATAGCCATAACATAGTTTAACGTAATTGCACGAATTCCCATCGAGATCTGGTTAGCATCTTGGGTTTTCTCTTTATGAACCAGTTTTCGCCTTTCCCACCATAAATACCAAGTTGAAATTGCAATTAACTCACGGGCATTCGGAATACCCAAGATCGTAAGCTCCCGTTCAGGCATAGAAAGCAAAATTTCAAGAACCGCCTCACCAGCATAATCAACCTCGCACGCTCTTTTAATGACTTGATCCAGACCCAGTTTTCTCCAAACCTCCTTTGCTTTCCGACACTGAAATAATATATGCTTTGTATATTCTGATCCAAAGGAACATGCCAGACAATTGGGGGTAACTTTTTTGTCTCTATTCGCCAAATTAATTCTACACGGGAGGGTGCCATGCAGTGTGCGCCAAATGAAAATTTATCTTCGATGAACAAGATAATTTCCAAATCTCACTCCTAATAGGATTGATAGTCATATGTCCCATATCATCGGTTCTTCTTAGTTTTCCCACGTGTTGTTGTTCCCATTGCACTGCATAGGCTCATCGAGCAGAAAAATATCCATTCTTTGAATAGCTCCAGGAGACAAAATCCAACATGTCATGTTGAGGCAAAGGAATTGCAAGGACCCTCTGTGCATCAACTGGCCAGAACAGTTGTGTAACCAGATTTTCGTTCACTTACTAGTAGCGGGATCAATTAAATCAGATACCCTTGAGCTTAAATTACCCCCTCTTGGTGTGACTACTTTTCTATTTGCACAATTAGGGATCTAACCATCTTCCTAAATTTCAATGTTGTGACCATTTTCAACACGCCAAATATAACCAAGATTTAGACAATTAACCCCCGCAATAATACTTTGCCAAGTAAAAGAGGATCCCTTTTTTAGCCTTGTATTCAATAAATCACCGTTTGGGAAATATTTAGCTCTCAACACGACTTACTGCCGCGCCACGAGCGGGGCAAGACTCCCGTGTAGCGTCGCCCTCTACACTAGTACTACTATATACTCCTACTAGTGACTTGCATGTTCTTTCCATGTGAGTTGTGAGATATCGTTACAATACAATGGTAGTAACAAACAACTAACGCTTAAATATTACGTCATTGAAAAAGGAAAACCTTTGCTGCATAGTGTTCCAATACATGTATATGACACATTATATGTATGAACCTCAAGGCTAAATTCATGAATATGCAAAGACAGTGTTGCGGCATTTGGTTGAAATTCTCTGAAAATGATATATGCACTGTAAGAAATGGTTTATGATAAGTCGTTCACCATGAGTAAAAATTCACAATTATTCTCATAAATGGCAAGCGAGAACTCTAATGGAGCAAGAGCATACATGGACGATTCTAGACTAATAAACCATAAATAGATGCACTTTTATTCAAGCGCGATACTAAATAAGAAGTGTCTGCATGCTTAGACGGCGGCTTACATTGAGCGAAGACTAATGATGAACAGTTAACTTGGTAATGCATACGCTCAGGTGAACCTCCTTGGAGTCCCCGTGCATCATCTTGGGGTGAACAATCGCATGAACCCAGCCATGTTCCATGTCCACGTCGCTGGGAACGGAGCAGCTCGCCATAGTCTCATTCAGTGTGAGAGAGGCGCTAAGGTTGCCCTCGTACGCCAGAGGGGCAGCACCATTGAGCACGCACCTGTACAACGACCTTTTGTCAGCGTCGGCGGCGTTGCCCCTGACACACAAGATAGAGACGGGCCGACAGCCTGCGCGGGTCTTGCCGGTGCCCACGGCCAAGAGGAAGACAATGCCGTCCTCCTCGTCGACTAGTAGGCGGTGGTCATCCTCCAGCGACCCCAGCATGACGAACGGGTAGCACGTCTCATAATTGATGTTCACCGCGAGCCAGGAGTGATTGCCGGACGGTGCCGTGAGGTGATGCACGAGGCTCGCCGGCGAGCCCTCAAACGACAGCGTGCACTCATAGCAGTAGCAGGGCGCGTGCGCGCATCTAGACCTATATGATCCGCCACCGAGTGGTAGTCGACGTACCACTCGCAACCGAAACTCTTGTAGACGCAGGGCACCTTGCAGGCATCGACTAGGACGCCCATGGAACGGGAGTGGCTGTAGGGTAAGTCGAGCGCAGGAGTCGCACCCGAAGCAGTAGATCATGTACTTACTAGTACTCCCTCCATTTATTTGTACTCCATCTATTCCTAAATATAAGTATTTTTAGACATTTTAAATGGACTACAACATACGGATGTATGTAGATATATTTTAAAGTGTAGATTCACTCATTTTGCTGCATATGTAGTTATTTATTGGAATCTCTAAAAATAATTATATTTGGAAACAAAGGGAGTACTAGTTTGCATTTAATTCCAAACACCACTTAGACACGTTCGTTGACCAGAAACACTGACTAGGTGAATAAGTCGCCCCGTCTAGGTGAATAAGTATACCATTTTACAACTAGTCCCACCTTTCCAGTTTATAGGGATTAAATATGAAATCTCATCAACCAAGATTGGTGAGTGGAGGAATATATCTCTTAGTTTACAAAATTACTTAAACTGTAATCTGCATTAATTACAGTGTATGCATGGATGACCACTAAATGAGTAGGAACGGTTACATGCATTGGTTGGTTTCTTTTAATCCTTGTACTACTGGTGAACCGGTGCAAGTTCTAGCCCTTGGTGTTTTAATCTTTATTTTAGTAATGATATCTGGCGATTGTTCGCCACTAACCCAATCCTGGCAAATGCCCACATAACCGTCAGGTTTCCATCCGACGGTGTCCTTTTTTGAAGCCGTGGTATTTGACAAAATTGTCACCCTTACACAGGTACTGTAACTGCGACGCGGGTGTTTGCAACTGCCATGTCTCCGAGCGAACGTTTGCTGGGGATTGGGGTTAGCACCGATGACGGTTCGTAGTCGTTCCATGCTGGGGCATTGAAGTTTGTAACTATTTACAATATACTAGTCCTGCGGTGCTTTACTCCACTATACACTACACAAAAAGACTTATATGTGACATTTAGGCCCGAACATTTTTTCCTTTCGTGCCTATGACACTTCTATGACGATAATTGTGACAAAACCTGGTATCATCATAGATGTGGTGGGATCCTACTTCTATGATAAAAATCATGACATAAAATGGGTTTTTCGTCCTGGGCGGGCCGGAGCACACCTGCATGCCATTCTTTGGGCCGTCCATGACAGAAAAAATTGTGGTAGAAGTGAGGGCGAGGAAAATATCGGGGAGTTCCAGGTTACGGTGGTTGGTCGGGGCGGAGCGATGCACGGATGTTTGCGCGTATACGTACGCGCGTGTGTGTGAGACGTTGGAACCCGAGCGAGGCATTCACTTACTGAACATGAGCTATTGCACTAGCTACAATACTGAACCCAATCGATCGACCCCTTCGGTGCCAACTGAACCCGACCGACTCCTTCTCTGCTAACTGACCCGATCGATTGTTGCTACTGCTGCTTACTAAAGCCGATCGAACATGCTGCCTCTTGATCAACAGTGAACGTGGGGGATGGTTGAACGAGTCGAGACATGGTTGGGGTTGGATGAATAGTTCCCAATGGGGGTTGGATGAACAGGACCCCGTGGTAGTAGGCGGTTGCCGCTGGATGAACAAGACCTCGAGAGGAGGCCTCCACAACCGAGCTGGTTGGGGTGGATGAACAGGACCCCGTGGAGGGCTGGTTGAACAGTAGCCAGTGAAGGGAGGGATGAACAGTAGCTGGTGGAGGAAGCATGAGGAAGACACGGTGGATGAACTAGTGAAGGTGGAGGCTGGAGGAAGTCGATGGTGGGTGAACAGTAGCCTGTGGTGTCCCATTTTACGGTATGCCACACCCCTCCCGATGAATTGGACCCCCGTTTCGACCGTACTGCTCCAACACAAGTCCGTTTCCTCCATTTTGCGGTACGCCAAACCCCTCCTAATGAACATGATCCTGTTTCGACCATAGCCAGTTGAGCTGATGGCCATTTCCTCTATTTTGTGGTACGCCAGACCCTTCCCGATGAACAAGACCTCATTTCGACCATACGCACTCGAGCAGAAGGCCGTTTCCCTCCGTTTTGCGGTACGCCACACCCCGTTTCGGCTGTTCCGTCCAAGCCGGTTGGCTCTCGATGAACACGATGTTGTTTCTCCGTTCTGACCCCATCGGTTGGCTACCGATGAACACGACGCCGTTGCTGCCGTCTCCATATGTATGTGACTGCATGGCCATACATATGCGCGAGTACGCGCTCGAGACCCTGCCTGTATGTATGTACATGCTGCTCCTTACTAGGCAACGGTTCATCGCTGCAGAGAGACTGATCGACCGCTATGTACGTACACGTTCGCGACCAGATAGATAACACTACTTACGCTTCCACCGGGTGGGTCCCAGCTGTCAGGTAGGACAAGGAGGCACTTCCTCGCATGCGAAGATATAGCCGGCGGGTCCCAACTGTCAGGGGAGGAATCAATTTTTTTGCCCATAGTAAGGAGGCACTTCCGGTGGGTCCCCGCTGTCAGGTGGAGGAATCATTATTTTGTGCGTAATAAGGAGGCACTTCCTTGCGTGCGGCCGTGGACCCAGCTGTCAGCCTCTCCATGTACAATCCTCTTCCGATAGAAGTCATTCCATGACCACGTTGACCACGCTGCGTCGAGAGCACCAAGGTGGTGGATGACGGCGAGGCATAGGAAAGGGATTGACTCAGAGCCGGGGAAGGCTCGGCAGTTGTTTCCCACGCGGAGGGGAGTATGAGGGTTTACTGGTTTGGCTGCAATGTGAGGCTGCCGTCGCTGGAGTATAACATGAGGTCTAGGTGACTGCAGGCATGGCGAGGCCATCGATTAGGAGTAGGGTGGAGCGGTGAGGCCTACGCAGCAGCACAACCGGCCACGAGAGGTAGGAGCAGGCAGCACGACCGGCGCTGGTTTGGGCGGCTGGAGCAAGAAGACCAAAGGTTGAAGAAGCACGATGGCGGTTGGATTAACATCCAACGGTCATTGCATCTAGAATCGTTTGTTGACTAAGTTGACAAATCCATGCGTACGCGTCAACTTAGTAGGCCCACAGTCAGCCTCGAAATATGGTGGGTCCCAGCTAGCAGGGGGAATCATTTTTTGTGCGTAATAAGGTGGTATTTACTTGCGTGCGAAGATGTAGCTAGTGGATCCCAGCTGTCAGCGAGATGAAACTTTTTTTTTCGCGTAATAAGGAGTCACTTGCTTGCATGAGAAAATGTAGCTGGTGGGTCAAACCTATCAGGGAGAGAAATCATTTGTTTTCGCATAATAAGGAGGCAATTGCTCGCATGCGGCCATGGACCATGTGGGTCCCTACTGTCAGTCACTCCACGTACATCCCTCTTCCAATGGCTGTCGTTTGTTGATAAAGTTGACCACGCCGCCCTGAGAAAACCAACGCGGTGGACGACGGCGAGGCCTAGGAAGGGAATGACCAACAACATACTAAGACACATCAGTGGGTGCCCACGCGGAGGGGAGTACGAGGGTTCACTGGCATGGCTGCGTTGTGAGGCTACCATCATCGGAGAACAACATGAGGTGTTGCTGAGTACAGGAATGACCTAGACGGCGATGGGAGTAGGGTGGGCCGGTGAGGCCTGCACGGTAGCATAGCCGGCCACGGGAGGCGGTAGCAGGCGGTACCGCCGGCCGTAGTTTGTGCGGCTGAAGCAAGAACATCCGAGATTGAAGAAGCACAACAGCCGTTGGATGAACATCTAACGACCACTGCTGCTAGAATCGTGTGTTGACAATAAGGTGAAAAAGCCTTGTGTAAGCATCAATTTTGTTTTTTTACGCCTGCGTACGCGTGAATTTAGTAGGCCCACAAGTGATCATCACATGTGTGGCAGAGAGCATATAGCCCATTTGCGATTTCTAATAACTTAAAGCCCATTTCTTAATTCTAATGGAATTTACTGCAACCCATATACTGTATGTTAACATTACAACCCATTTTTCTAATCACGACAACGGTTTATAATTTCAACCAAATTTCCCCCATATTGATGGCATCCTATATATTATTTATCCCGAAATTTCGAGCCATATTAAATCTAATTTCAAATTAAATTGACATTAGGTAAAAAATTCAACGAAATTTTGCGCGCAACAATTGATGAAATTAATTTTTTTTTTTAAAAAATACAATGCGTGAGCTCCCTGCCCTCTAATGATGTTCCGTAAAAAAATCCACAAAAATATAATTTTGAAACTAATTACCTCTTTGGAGCGTTTTTTGTATTTACAACATATTTTTTTTATAATTACAACCCATTTATTATTTTTAAACCCATTTTCTTTGCAAGCCTAATGCATCCCTTATAGGAAAGATTTGTAGCTCAGCGGGCCGGAGAATAACAAGTTTGCCCGGGTTGGTTATTCCTCAAAAAAAAGTATAGCTGGGCCTGGACAAGCCATTTTCACCTTGAAAAAACAATATCTGGGTTGCATATTTAGCCGACATAAAATAATAGCCTGGGCTAGATGGGCTAGAACACGCCGAGTTGATACCCTGCTCCTCTGAACAACAATAAAAACATCGGTCAAAAAATGCTCACCTCCTCAAAAAACAAATACTACTCGAGCTGCTGGTCCCAACTGTCAGCATCTCCTTGTGCAATTCTCTCATTTATTGACTACTAATCAATGTGTACGTGCAATGCACGTTAATTTGGAAGTATATTAAGTGCATGCAGATATTAAGTAGGATATTATTTGCGTGTTATTATTTGATTAGCACTATATTTGGCATGGAATTAATCGCACGTTAACATGTTGAGCGCTCGGTATTGAAGCAGTCTAGGTTGTTGGATTGACATGATATGATGGCTGAGATTAATTGGATCTGACCCTTTGGGTCTTTTTATATGTCACTTGTGTACCTACGGCTATGCCCCGGGTATGTCTCTACTATCATCCTCTCCACGTAAAGTCATTTCCCGATTCCTCATGTTAGTTGACCATGTTGACAACGCGAGACAGTGGCGCCACGGCGAGCACAACATCTCGAAGGTCGACGGAGAGGGCCTCACGGCCGGACCCTACGGATGGTCTAATACAACACCTGCTGCTCATTCAAGAAGCCAGGATCATCGGGCCACATGTCCGCGACGACATTGATGTCCGCTTGTTCGCCGTCGATTCGTCCCTCCTCGAGCCGGTGCTCGTTGAGGAGACGGAGGTTGTAGCACTGGTCCTCCTGCACTTGCCAGAATGCCAATTCCGGCGATGCTGGTAGCTTTTCCGCCATTTGGGTGTCGAGGTACGGCCGCACCTGCTCTATGGTGAACCAGGCATGAACCGGCTTGGGCGGTGGCGCCGCCTCCTGGTCAACAGCCTCATCCATCGTCTGGTTGTCATCGGTGAGCTCGGCGAGCTCGCTGGCGAGCCAGCATGTCCGGATGCTAGACCGGACCACTGCCAAGCATGGTTCTGACTGCGCTGGCCCACCCAGACCCCCTACTTCACCCGCGCGCGCTTCCTGCCCGAGATGGTCAGCGCCGCCCGCATCGCTTCCCGGTGCAGGTGACTGCTCTGTGTTCAAACTAAACAACTGTTGTCCGCCCGTCCATCTGCTGCCCATATTAATGACATGCGGTTGCCAAGGCAGCTACTTCGGCACCACCCGTTCGTCCCTCTGCCGCCCACCATTTCTATATAAATTGTTGCCCCGACCATAGCCGTAGTCATCCACCTCCGTTCCGTTTCTCCTCGCCACACCACTCTCACCATAGCTTCCTCGCTCTCCACCGTTATCCGGGACGGGCGGACGACAGACTAGAAGAACAACAACGTACCAATGGAGAACATGGTCGTCAAAGAGCCGGCGCCAACCTCCTCCTCCGCGCCATCCTCGCCGGTGCATTGCACCATGACCATCGGCGAGGCCCGTGCCCAATACATGGACATGGTAGCAGCAGCGAGAGGAGAAGTTCCGGGAGGCGCAGGCCACTGCCACCTACAACCAGCAGGTCCTCCAAGATCACATGTAGGCGGAGGAGCAGATTGACACAAAGCGGGCGGAGCAGGAGGCGCTGCTCGAGTTGTACCGCTCCGCCTGCGAGAGTCGCCTCGAGCACTAGCGGTACCGCATGATGGTGGCGGAGGTTGCAGCCGCCTACAAGAAGGACGATGAAGCTAGCGAGGCACTATTTGGCGACACCGACGAGGAGGAGGAGGACTTTGCCGGCTCCACTGAGGCAACGCCCTACCGACAACAAGCCGGAGGACTTCGCCGGCTCCGCCGATGCCCCGCCCCGTCGGGAACGAGGCAACAAACATCGCCAGCTCCACTGAGGACCCTCCACGCCAGCAACAAGTTGGAGGACTTCGCCGGCTCCGCCGAGGCCTCGCTCCATCGAGAACAAGGCATAGAACATCGCCGGCTTCGCCGAGGTTGTTGCCGCCGGACTTCGCTGGCTCCGCCGAGGCCTTGCCCCGCTGGCAACGTTGTAGAGGACATCGCCGGCTCCGCCAAGGCCCCGCTTAGCCTTCAACAAGGTGAAGGATTTCTCCCACCCTGTCGGCAACGAGACAGAGGACATCGACGGCTCCGTTGAGGCCCCGCCCCACCGGCAACGAGGCCATGCCACACGGAAAATGAGGAAGAGTAGAAGATGGTATGTCACCGCCACTCGGGTCCAAGTAAGGCCACCGCTCATACTCTTCGGTTGAAGCCAAGCTTGGCAGGTTGAACATCGAAGGCCGATTAGGTGCTTGGCGGCGACACGGAGTCGGACAACTTCGCTTCCTATGGCTCCAGAGGCGGAGCTGGAGAAGAAGCTTCAGTTCTTGGGCTCAGCCGGACACGGGGAATGGGCGCCAGAGATCATAGATTAGGTTAATTAATTAAATCTCCAGAGCTGGACGAGCACATCTTTTTGTTGAAGAATGTTTGAAATGTAATGAAATCCGACATGTTTATATGAAACCATGCAGTGTATGAACAAATTTAGATCAGTTAGTTAGAATTCTTATATCAGTTTGAATATTCAAAACGATACGTTCTAGCATTATTATCAGGACACACGGTGATCACATCGTTTGCTGCAGTTTCACACTTACAAAAAGTTTGTGCAGCTTTTTAGCGTGCCTGTACATTGCAATCAAACTCATGGGCCTGGCAATTCATAGAACAACAATCGATCGATGATTATGCATCTAAGTTTTTCACACGTCAGAGCCAATACTTCACAACTAAAGACACAAATAAAGGAAATCGATCGATGCATCTCAATTATTCACACGTACGAACCAATATTTACTACACAACTGAAGACACAAATAAAGTAAAATTGATCGATGCTGCTGACGGCAAAGGGCGTCCTATTCCAAACTATCAAATGCATGTCTTCTTGCTAACATCAATGATCAAAATTTGAAAAGGTTGTTCCATTCCAAAATATCAAAAGCATGTCTTCTTGCAAACATCAATGAGCAAACTTTGACAAGGTTTTCACATTCCAAAGTATCAAATGCCTACTATTGTGGAATGGGTGGGGTTTGCTGTCAGTTTGCACATTGGCATGTGATGTCTACACACGCTTCTACTCTTGTAGACTATGTTGGGCCTCCAAGCGCAGAGGTTTGTAGGACAGCAGCAATTTCCCTCAAGTGGATGACCTAAGGTTTATCGAACTCAGGGAAGTAGAGGTTGAAGATGGTCTCTCTCAAGCAACCCTGCAACTAAGATACAATAAGTCTCTTGTGTCCCCAACACACCTAATACACTTGTTAGATGTATAGGTGCACTAGTTCGGCGAAGAGATGTTAAATGGCAAGTGATATGGATGGCAAAACAAAGTAATATAAATCTGTAATAAAAAGTGCAGCAAGCAAACAAGTGGTAAACGTGAGCACAAATGGTATTGCAATGGTGGAAACAAGGCCTAGGCTTCATACTTTCACTAGTGGCAACTCCCAACAACATTAACATAATCGAATCACATGATATTTCCCATAAAACATGCAAATGGGACGCACTCGGAGGTCATTCCTTCGTGGTCAAGAGAGGACGAGAATTATGTAGGGCTACAAAAGCACACCTCAACGTTCGTAGTTCTCAATCTAAGGATTTCCCAATGTCACCGCGGCCATCCAAAGAGAGTCCCACAATCACCACAACATATCTAAAGGATAGTCAAAGACAAGCACCAAGAGACTCTCAATCTTCAATCAACACACAAGAGAGGAAATCACTCATGAAAATATTGTTCTAATCCATGTCCAATAGACCGCTATCACCTTGGTCTCGGGGATTATACTAGATAAAGACAAGTGAGTACATCAATCCAATACATAAAGGAAGGGGAAATATCATGGGATCACCCTAGATTAACATAGCCTATGATCACAACGAAGATCACATCATGGGAGAGAGAATTGACCACATAGCTACTGGTAAGAACCTCAGCCCCGAGGAGGAACTACTCCCGCATCATGGAGGGAGGAAGCAACGTCGATGGAGATGAATCCGGGGGCACTTCCCCGTCCCGGCAGGGTGCCGGCGCAGGAATTCTGGTCCCCCGAAGCTTGATGGCGATGGCGGCGGAGATCGGAATCGCGTCTGGAGAAAAAGGGCCTGGAATAAGGGTTTCCGCGACACGGTGTAAATATATGCCAAAGGGGGGCATGAGAGGGGGTCAGGGGTGCCCAGGCGCCCCCCCGGCGCGGCCAGGGGGGGCCGCGTGGGCAGGCCGCCTGGAGCCCCTGTGGGTCCCCTCCGGCCCTACTTTGGCCGCATGGAAGCTTCCGGAACGCTGATTTTTTATATAATTTTTCTGGATTTTTTCTGGCAGTTCTCGTAATGTGAAAACCTAAAATACAAAAACAGTCGAAAACAGAAACTGGCACTGGGGTGCACTGAGTTAATAGGTTAGTCCAAATATGATGAAAAGTGTATGGAAGTGTATAAATAACATAGCAATATCACCCAAAAGAGGCATGGAGCAAGCAGAAATTATAGATACGTTTTGGACGTATCAGCATGTCACCTCGTGCTAAATAAACCAGTTGTTCTTTTGGTGTAGTTCCACTAAAAACTGACTTCGTGCGTAGCTTGTAGGATTTTGCCTTTATATGTTCAATGCCTTCAACATATCAGCACCATCAGAACATTTTGTGTAGTTCCCGCCGAAATCAAGCTGAGCATCCCTGTTTGCATAAATACAAAAAAGTGATTAATATGAAGCAAACTAAATTATGAATTTATAGTTTAAACAAGATTGCCAAAAGGTTTTTGCAAAGAAAAAGCAAGCTCTAGGTTTGCAAAATGAAGGAAAGGCAAAACATGACAGAATCTGTGAAAAACAGAACATCGGGTAGTAAATGATTTTTCCGGGGCACTTCTGCAACTCTAATCAAAAAACTCAAAACAGACGGACGAAAGACAATTATATAGAGCATGCTGTCGAAAAAATTCAGACCAAAAAGATGATCTGGTGATTTTATACGAGTTTTTCTATCCAAGGACAAAATCTGTTTCCTGGACAGCACGTCACAACTTTTGAACTTTCTTGCAATCAGAGGCTAAACTTGGCACAAAGCTGAAAAATAAAGATACAATGATGTTGCTACAGTAGTAACAAACATCAAGACCACTAAAACTAAAAGTAAACATAACAAGGGTTGTCTCCCTAGAGCTCTTTCTTTATAGCCATAAAGATAGGCTTAAGACTTTAATGATGCTCTCGTAGGAATAAGAGCTGAAGAACAAAAGAGAGCATCAAGAAGCAAATACCAAACACATTTAAGCCTAACATGCTTCCTATGCATAGGAATATTGCAATAGAATAATTCATTAAAGCACAAAGCAACTAGCATAGGAAGGCAAAACAAGCATAACTTCAAAATATTCACCATAAAGAGAGGAAACTTCTTATTATTAAGATATTTAGAACCAAGTCTCCCTCTCTCATTATAAATTTCAGTGGCATCATGGATGAACTCAACAATATAAGCATCACGTAAAGCATTGTTACCATGATCCACATGCAAAAAGGTACTCTTACTCTCCACATAAGCATAATCTTTCTCATTGGTAATAGTGGGAGTAGGACTATCATAAACAACTTGAACACTATAGATTACTTGTGTATTAGGAGGGTGGTGTTCAACAAGGGAGTAATTCCCTCCATGATTATGACAAGTTTCATAAGGATAATTTCTCCTTATGTCATAGGTACCTTTGTAATCACTATAGGTTGGAGTTATGACATCATCATAGTAGAGAAGAGCATTATCATTGCTAGCAACTATATTTGTAATCATGTTGTCTTTATTCTTACTAGCAAAAGAATTATCAATTATCACATCACTAGTGGGTAAAGGGTTTGCAATCCTATCATCCCCAAGCTTAGAGCTTCCCATATCATCACTTTCAGAGTTGGTACCAAAAAGATTTTCAAGATCATAAGTAGCATTATCATCATTTTCCCAATCACAATAAGTAACATGCATATCATAATCAAAATCATCTTCAATAGTACCTACGGACGTATCATCAAGATGATAATTAAGGCAATAAACTTCACCTTCTTCTTTAAACTTACAATCGTTAGGATAAAAGTTGATGGGAGGAATATGCTCAGGCCAGGTTGATACCCATTCTTCTTCTTTCTTGCTCCTCTTCCTCCTCCTCTTCTTTTTCTTCTTCTTAACCTTAGGAGGGAGTGGTTGGAGATGAAGCTTCTCCACATATCCTGGTTTATCATTAGAAACAATAGGGGAAACTTGGGAGAAACTCTCCTTTTTATTAACAGAAATATAAGAGACATTTTTATACTTTGGTAAAGTTCCCTCCTTTATAACCTTACCTATGTAATCATTTTCATGGCAATTAACAACACAATAGAGATGGCAATTTTGCAAAGTGATTTTTATTCCTATGGCATTAACATCTAGCCATGAAGTCTTTTCTGATAACTCTTCACACATCAAAAATAACATAAGCTCATCATAAAGATCAGAGGTGATCATGTTATCACACAACCGGTTAATAGTTATGTTTTGAAAGTTCATGCATTGAAAATTAAAGTGACCCTCTATACGGCAAAGTTCACAAGTAAAAGGATAAAGGTCACACAATTCTCTAGCAATTTCATTTAAATCTCTGACCCAAGTGATTGTTCTTTCATGCTTATGTTGCTTACAATACTTCTCTTCTTCAATCATAGGCCTTTCACAAGGTCTATCCACTCCACAAAAATTAACATGCTTATATAAAACTTCATTTTTAGGAATTGGATCATGCATGTTGCAATCATCATGAACAATTTCATTTTCTTTGCAAGTCTCTTTAAAAGGTTTATGATACTTGATCCAATCCTCCTTAGGCATATTAAGATGTGAAGCAAAAGATTTGAGGAAATCAACAAGGAGTTGAGAATCAAGCCCAAACTTAGCACTAAACTTATTAAAACTTGTAGTTTCAACAAAGGACTTAATGCAATCATACTCATAAATTATACCTGACTCTTTACCCTTGTCGATCTCCCAATCTTCAGTGTTGCGTTGAATTCTTTCAAGGAGTTCCCATTTAGCATCAATCTTTTTGTTTGTGAAAGAGCCCATAGAGGAAGCGTCGAGCAAATCTTTATCGTGTCGAGAAAGCCTCGCATAGAAATTAGTAATAATCATATCTTTGGGGAGCCCATGGTTAGGACATTTTAGCATTAACGTTTTCAGTCTCCCCCAAGCTTGAGCTATGCTCTCTCCGTCATGAGGATAAAACTTATAAACATAATTCCTATTCTCATGGACTTCATGAAGAGGATAAAACTTGGAGTAAAAGAGAGACTGGATCTCTTCCCACTCCAGCAGGTGAGAGTCATTTAGTAGCCTATACCATTCCAATGCTTTTCCTTTCAGTGACAAGGCAAATAATTTCCTCATGACAAACTCCCTTGATACACCTGCAAGCTTAGATAATGAACATAGTTGTGACAGATATAGCAAGTGTTCACAGGGATGTCTGTCTCCTGCATAATGATCAGCCAAAACATAATCGATAATACCAGCTGGTATTTTATAGGGCACAATTTCAGTAGGGGGAGGAGCAACCACCACAGGTGTGGGGCGTCTTCCCGCAAGCAACGATCCAATAGCAAGGTTGTCCATAAGCATAACTAGTGAAATAAAAACAAGAAACAAAAAGATTTAATTGCAAGATCTAAAGATATACCTTCAAGCGCTCACCTCCCCGGCAACGGCGCCAGAAATAGCTTGATGTCTACACACGCTTCTACTCTTGTAGACTATGTTGGGCCTCCAAGCGCAGAGGTTTGTAGGACAACAGCAATTTCCCTCAAGTGGATGACCTAAGGTTTATCGAACTCAGGGAAGTAGAGGTTGAAGATGGTCTCTCTCAAGCAACCCTGCAACTAAGATACAAGAAGTCTCTTGTGTCCCCAACACACCTAATACAACTAGGAGTTGTATAGGTGCACTAGTTCGGCGAAGAGATGGTAAAATATGGATGATAGGAGTGGCAAAGCAAAGTAATATAAATCTGTAAGAAAAAGTGCAGCAAGCAAACAAGTGGTAAACGTGAGCACAAATGGTATTGCAATGGTGGAAACAAGGCCTAGGGATCATACTTTCACTAGTGGCAACTCCCAACAACATTAACGTAATCGAATCACATGATATTTCCCATAAAACATGCAATGGAGACGCACCCGGAGGTCATTCCTTCGTGGTCAAGAGAGGACGAGAATTATGTAGGGCTACAAAAGCACACCTCAAAGTTCGTAGTTCTCAATCTAAGGATTTCCCAATGTCACCGCGGCCATCCAAAGAGAGTCCCACAATCACCACAACATATCTAAAGGATAGTCAAAGAAAAGCACCAAGAGACTCTCAATCTTCAATCAACACACAAGAGAGGAAATCACTCATGAAAATATTTTTCTAATCCATGTCCAATAGACCGCTGTCACCTTGGTCTCGGGGATTATACTAGATAAAGACAAGTGAGTACATCAATCCAATACATAGAGGAAGGGGAAACATCATGGGATCACCCTAGATTAACATAGCCTATGATCACAACGAAGATCACATCATGGGAGAGAGAGATAACCACATAGCTACTGGTAGAAACCTCAGCCCCGAGGAGGAACTACTCCCGCATCATGGAGGGAGGAAGCAACGTCGATGGAGATGAATCCGGGGGCACTTCCCCGTCCCGGCAGGGTGCCGGCTGATGTCTACACACGCTTCTACACTTGTAGACTATGTTGGGCCTCCAAGCGCAGAGGTTTGTAGGACAGCAACAATTTCCCTCAAGTGGATGACCTAAGGTTTATCGAACTCAGGGAAGTAGAGGTTGAAGATGGTCTCTCTCAAGCAACCCTGCAACTAAGATACAAGAAGTCTCTTGTGTCCCCAACACACCTAATACACTTGTTAGATGTATAGGTGCACTAGTTCGGCGAAGAGATGTTAAATGGCAAGTGATATGGATGGCAAAAAAAAGTAATATAAATCTGTAATAAAAAGTGCAGCAAGCAAACAAGTGGTAAACGTGAGCACAAATGGTATTGCAATGGTGGAAACAAGGCCTAGGCTTCATACTTTCACTAGTGGCAACTCCCAACAACATTAACATAATCGAATCACATGATATTTCCCATAAAACATGCAAAGGGGACGCACTCGGAGGTCATTCCTTCGTGGTCAAGAGAGGACGGGAATTATGTAGGGCTACAAAAGCACACCTCAAAGTTCGTAGTTCTCAATCTAAGGATTTCCCAATGTCACCGCGGCCATCCAAAGAGAGTCCCACAATCACCACAACATATCTAAAGGATAGTCAAAGACAAGCACCAAGAGACTCTCAATCTTCAATCAACACACAAGAGAGGAAATCACTCATGAAAATATTGTTCTAATCCATGTCCAATAGACCGCCGTCACCTTGGTCTCGGGGATTATACTAGATAAAGACAAGTGAGTACATCAATCCAATACATAGAGGAAGGGGAAATATCATGGGATCACCCTAGATTAACATAGCCTTCACAATGAAGATCACATCATGGGAGAGAGAATTGACCACATAGCTACTGGTAAGAACCTTAGCCCCGAGGAGGAACTACTCCCGCATCATGGAGGGAGGAAGCAACGTCGATGGAGATGAATCCGGGGGCACTTCCCCGTCCCGGTAGGGTGCCGGCGCAGGAATTCTGGTCCCCCGAAGCTTGATGGCGATGGGGGCGGAGATCGGAATCGCGTCTGGAGAAAAAGGGTCTGGAATCAGGGTTTCCGCGACACGGTGTAAATATATGCCAAAGGGGGGCATGAGAGGGGGTCAGGGGTGCCCAGGCGCCCCCCCGGCGCAGCCAGGGGGGGCCGGGTGGGCAGGCCGCCTGGAGCCCCTGTGGGTCCCCTCCGGCCCTACTTTGGCCGCATGGAAGCTTCCGGAACGCTGATTTTTTATATAATTTTTCTGGATTTTTTCTGGCAGTTCTCGTAATGTGAAAACCTGAAATACATAAACAGCCGAAAATAGAAACTGGCACTGGGGTGCACTGAGTTAATAGGTTAGTCCAAATATGATCAAAAGTGTATGGAAGTGTATAAATAACATAGCAATATCACCCAAAAGAGGCATGGAGCAAGCTGAAATTATAGATACGTTTTGGACGTATCAGCATGTCACCTCGTGCTAAATAAACCAGTTGTTCTTTTGGTGTAGTTCCACTAAAAACTGACTTCGTGCGTAGCTTGTAGGATTTTGCCTTTATATGTTCAATGCCTTCAACATATCAGCACCATCAGAACATTTTGTGTAGTTCCCGCTGAAATCAAGCTGAGCATCCCTGTTTGCATAAATACAAAAAAGTGATTAATATGAAGCAAACTAAATTATGAATTTATAGTTTAAACAAGCACCTACATGATCCATGCAGGGCACACGTTTTAAAAATGGAACTCACGAGAAAGAATCCTAAAACAACATTTTGTCGGCCATCATAGCAACAAAGATGGAGATCTATGAGTCCTTCTGAGATGAAGTTAGTTTGTTCTTGTGGGCAGTAATGTAACCATCCTTAACTGCTCCCATCTGATAAGAAGAAGCTTGGCTTCTTCATCCCGGCATAATCGGAACTAGGCACACGTACTCCATATTATTCTTCAGAGGAGGAGTATCCTGTCGCGCAAAGACAAGACAACAACTAAATGCTAGCATCCCTATTTGCTCGAAAAAAAGAAAAGGAAATACTTAAAACAACCATTACATTAACAATGGAAGTGATGAAATGTGTAGTCACAAAGAGATGCATCCTCATTATCCTCATAGGAAATGATACGGTACCAAAGACAACAGCTCAACTTGAATTGTAATATTAAATCATTTTATCAGTGGCTATAACGGTGTCAAACCGGTGCCTCAATTTATTCACAACCTTAGATTAACATGCGAAACAATACAACTTTCTCATGACAGTACCTAAACAGTACCACAACACCGATAGAGATGACAAAGCTCAATCATATGGATGAAATTAGTGGGCCGGTACCAACCTTTGTCGGGAGGCTTATTGTGTAGAGCATATAGGTGAAGCACTTCTCCGGAGCCATCCATTATTATCTACTGTGGTTGCCATGCTTACTATACCCTCCTCGATTAGATTAATGTTTTCGACATCTTCTTGTGCAGTTCCACTAAAATATATGTTATGTTCAAACAAGATCCCTTTTTTCACAAGTAAAGATAATTACATATAACATTAAGAGTAGCATCAAATCACCGTGGCAAAACAATTGCTCGTTCCAGCCATAGCAATAAATTAAGATGCAAAACTATATCATTACTTGTGTCATCACAGTTCCAGTGCTTCATTACAACACCGTGAGTTGATTTTTGTTCTTCTTCCGCTTGTCCTTCCCCTTCCTCACTTGGTTCAATAACAGACAAGCTTCGCGTCGTGGGTTTATCACAACAGATGTACTAGCAAAAGTACTTAGGTGTGGAGCCATCGCGACGTAGTTAGCTTGAAGGGTTTGAACGGGACAAAGGACACAATGAAATTACCCAAGTTCAGCCCCTCACGGTGGAGGTAAAGGCCTACTCCCGCTTCTAGTTGTATTGCTCGAGTCTCGATTACCAGGGAGAGAATCCGCTTAGCCTAGATCTCGATCGATTCTTTCTTGGCCTAAGCCGCCGCCGGGTCTCTCCTTTATATACACAGGTCGAGGCCCGATGGTTTACAAGAGTTCAAGCCAGTTTACACAACTTTACCGAATCTGGTTCTAAATCGCTTTATCTTGTAAGGCAAGTTGCCACATGGCGGCTTACACCTTCGGGTCTTGGGATATTCCCGGATCATGGGCTCCTTACGCGCTAGCTTGTAAGTCTCCTCCGGCTTACTCATCTTGTCTTGGCAGGCCTTCATGGGCCTTCTTTGTTGACTCGCCAAAGGTATCACCCAGCCTCTCTTGGGCGGGTCATACCGTGGGGTTATATCCCCAACATTACGCTCCACGTTGGTTTGAACTTGTTCATATCAATCTTCCACCTTTGTGTGGCGAGTCTCTTGCATCTTCTCACCATTTGACCTAGAAGTCTGATAACTCGCCATGACGTCATAGCTTCAACTGAAACAAACCCAAATATATCATAACGAATCTTTTGTATTAATTGTTCGCTCCGAAAATCGAGGCATTTTTGTTGTTAAGATAATGATTCCGCCTCCTCGATTTCTGCGCCTGACATTTCACTATCTATCTTGCCTCTTTATAAATAGGCATGAGGGGGGCCCTTTTCACCTTTTACCCCCATCTCCCATCGTCTTCGTCGCACCGTCTGCTGCTCTTCAAGCTCTGCCACCGCCGCCATTCATTCTCATCGTCTGCCTCAGCCTTGCCGCTGCATCGACTTGAACGGACTAGAGAACTGTAGTGCCTCTTTGCTATCTATCAACCTTGCCAGGTACTCATTTCCTTTTCCTTCCCATCGCATTAGGGTTTCTATGTTCATCGTTCATCATCTGTTCATAGTTCGTCCGCTGGCAGTTTATCATACATGCTGCCAAGCTAGACAGTTTGACACAACACCGAAGTCGTGCAGTCGTAGTTTTCAGCATCCTCAATCTTATCATAGATCCATCTTGGCCCTGGAAGATTCATCTTTAATGTACTGGTTCGTCCTCCGTCGCCTTAGGTTTAGGAATAGTTTTCTTTTCTGAAACTGTCGTAGATCCATAAATAAAACCGTAATTTGTGAAAACTATTTGTATAGTACTTAGATGGATTTCATCCTTCTACATTCTCATAGCCCATTGATTAAATGACCCGCCAGCCTCTAGCCAGCTCAACACTTGCAAAATTGTGGCGACTCATAAAATGCTCCTTTGATCCTCCAGCCTCTGGCCGGCTTAAAACTTGCAAAATTATCCTTGTACTACCCTGCTTGAACTTATTATAGTTTCTTCCTATCCATAGCTTGGTCATTTGCTGGCTCACCATGACTAAAGCTTCAATGACTAAGGCTCTAACCATCTGTGATTGGGTTGTCTCTCATGTCACTGAGGAGTCTCTCAACGATTTTGTAAGCATGGATATCTTAGCCGCCAAGGAGGTTATCAACTGGCGGGTTCCGAGCTCTGAGCGCACTCCTATACCCAAGGATGATGTATTCATAGTCTTCACAGATCATATGCTTCGTGGTTTTGCACCTCCCGGCTCAAAATTCTTTCGAGATGTTCTTCATTATTACAATCTTCACCCAAAAGACATTGGCCCAAATTCTGTCTCAAGCATATGCTGTTGGGGAACGTAGTATTTTAAAATTTTCCTACGATCACGCAAGATCTATCTACCAGATGCATAGCAACGAGAGGGAAGAGTGTGTCTACGTACCCTCGTAGACCGGAAGCGGAAGCGTTAGAACAACGCGGATGATGTAGTCGTACGTCTTCACGGCCCGACCGATCAAGCACCGAAACTACGGCACCTCCGAGTTCTAGCACACGTTCAGCTTGATGACGTCCCTCGAACTCCGATCCAGCCGAGTGTCGAGGAAGAGTTCCGTCAGCACGACGGCGTGGTGACGATTTTGATGTTCTACCGTCGCAGGGCTTCGCCTAAGCACCGCTACAATATTATCGAGGAGAACTGTGGTGGAGGGGGGCACCGCACACGGCTAAGAGATCATGAGATCAACTGCTGTGTCTAGAGGTGCCCCCTGCCCCCGTATATAAAGGAGGGAGGGAGAGGCCGGCCCTAGAAGGGGCGCGCCAAGTGTGGGGAGTCCTACTAGGACTCCCAAGTCCTAGTAGGATTCCCCTTTCCTTTCCGGAGTAGGAGAGAAGGAAAGAGGGGGAGAGGGAGAAGGAAAAGGGGGCTGCACCCCTTGTCCAATTCGAACCAGAAGGGGGGCATGCGCCTCCTTCCTTTTGGCCTCTCTCCTCTATTCCCGTAACTCCCCGGTACTCCGAAAATACCCGAATCACTCGGAACCTTTCCGATGTCCGAATATAGTCGTCCAATATATCGATTTTTACGTCTCGACCATTTCGAGACTCCTCGTCATGTCCCCGATCTCATCCGGGACTCCGAACTCCTTCGGTACATCAAAACTCATAAACTCATAATAAAACTGTCATCGAAACCTTAAGCGTGCGGACCCTACGGGTTCGAGAACTATGTAGACATGACCGAGACACGTCTCCGGTCAATAACCAATAGCGGAACCTGGATGCTCGTATTGGCTCCCACATATTCTACGAAGATCTTTATCGGTCAAACCGCATAACAACATACGTTGTTCCCTTTGTCATCGGTATGTTACTAGCCCGAGATTCGATCGTCGGTATCTCAATACCTAGTTCAATATCGTTACCGGCAAGTCTCTTTACTCGTTCCGTAATACATCATCCCGCAACTAACTCATTAGCTGCAATGCTTGCAAGGCTTATAGTGATGTGCATTACCGAGTGGGCCCAGAGATACCTCTCCGACAATCGGAGTGACAAATCCTAATCTCGAAATACGCCAACCCAACAAGTACCTTTGGAGACACCTGTAGAGTACCTTTATAATCACCCAGTTACGTTGTGACGTTTGGTAGCACACAAAGTGTTCCTCCGGTATTCGGGAGTTGCATAATCTCATAGTCATAGGAACATGTATAAGTCATGAAGAAAGCAATAGCAATAAAACTAAACGATCAAGTTGCTAAGCTAACGGATGGGTCTTGTCCATCACATCATTCTCCTAATGATGTGACCCCGTTGATCAAATGACAACTCATGTCTATGGCTAGGAAACAGAACCATCTTTGATCAATGAGCTAGTCTAGTAGAGGCATACTAGGGACACTCTGTTTTGTCTATGTATTCACACATGTACTAAGTTTCCAGTTAATACAATTCTAGCATGAATAATAAACATTTATCATGATATAAGGAAATAAATAATAACTTTATTATTGCCTCTAGGGCATATTTCCTTCAGTCTCCCACTTGCACTAGAGTCAATAATCTAGATCACATCACCATGTGATTAACACAAATAGTTCACATCACCATGTGACTAACACCCATAGTTCTCATCGCCATGCGACCAATACCCAAAAGGGTTTACTAGAGTCAACAATCTAGTTCACATCGCCATGTGATTAACACCCAAAGAGTACTAAGGTGTGATCATGTTTTGCTTCGTGAGAGAAGTTTAGTCAGCAGGTCTGTTATATTCAGATCCGTATGTATTTTGCAGATTTCTATGTCTACAATGCTCTGCATGGAGCTACTCTAGCTAATTGCTCCCACTTTCAATACGCATCCAGATTGATACTTAGAGTCATCTGGATTTAGTGTCAAAGCTTGCATCAGCGTAACCCTTTACGACGAACTCTTTATCACCTCCATAATCGAGAAACATTTCCTTAGTCATCCAGTTACTAAGGATAATTTTGACCGCTGTACAGTGATCTACTCCTGGATCACTATTGTACCTCCTTGTCAAACTTATGGCAAGGTACACAAAATGTTTGGTACACAGCATGGCATACTTTATAGAACCTATGGCTGAGGCATAGGGAATGACTTTCATTCTCTCTATATTTTTCTGCCGTGGTCTGGCTTTGAGTCTTACTCAACTTCACACCTTACAAGTCAGGCAAGAACTCCTTCTTTGACTGATACATTTTGAACTACTTCAAAATCTTATCAAGGTATGTACTTATCGAAAGTCTTATCAAGCGTCTTGATCTATCTCTATAGATCTTGATGCTCAATTTGTAAGCAGCTTCACCAAGGTCTTTCTTTGAAAAACTCCTTTCAAATACTCCTTTATGCTTTCCAGAAAATTCTACATCATTTCCGATCAACAATATGTCATTCACATATACTTATCAGAAAGGTTGTAGTGCTCCCACTCACTTCTTGTAAATACAGGCTTCACCGCAAGTCTGTATAAATCTATATGCTTTGATCAACTTATCAAAGCGTATATTCCAACTCCGAGATGCTTGCACCAGTCCATAGATGGATCGCTGGAGCTTGCACAATTTGCTAGCACCTTTAGGATTGACAAAACATTCTGGTTGCATCATATACAACTCTTCTTTAATAAATCCATTAAAGAACGCAGTTTCGTTATCCATTTGCCAGATTTCATAAAATGTGGCAATTGCTAACATGATTCGGACAGACTTAAGCATCGCTACGGGTGAGAAAATCTCATCGTAGTCAACACCTTGAACTTGTCGAAAACCTTTCGCAACAAGTCGAGCTTTGTAGACAGTAACATTACCATCGGCGTCAGTCTTCCTCTTAAAGATCCATTTATTTTCAATGGCTTGCCGACCATCGGGCAAGTCAACCAAAGTCCATACTTTGTTCTCATACATGGATCCCATCTCAGATTTCATGGCCTCAAGCCATTTCGCGGAATCTGGGCTCATCATCGCTTCCTCATAGTTCGTAGGTTCATCATGGTCCAGTAACATGACTTGCAGAACCGGGTTGCCATACCACTCTGGTGCTGAACGAACTCTGGTTGATCTACGAAGTTTAGCAGAAACTTGATCTGAAGTTTCATGATCATCATCATTAGCTTCCTCACTAATTGGTGTAGGAATCACTGGAACTAGTTTCTGTGATGTTCCACTTTCCAATTCGGGAGAAGGTACAATTACCGCATCAAGTTCTACTTTCCTCCCACTCACTTCTTTCGAGAGAAACTCCTTCTCTAGAAAGGATCCACTCTTAGCAACAAAGACCATGCCTTCGGATCTGTGATAGAAGGTGTACCCAACAGTTTCTTTTGGGTATCCTATGAAGATTTACTTCTCCGATTTGGGTTCGAGCTTATCATGTTGAAACTTTTTCACATAAGCATCGCAGTCCCAAACTTAGAGAAATGACAGCTTAGGTTTCTCAAGATTGCCAAAAGGTTTTTGCAAAGAAAAAGCAAGCTCTAGGTTTGCAAAATGAAGGAAAGGCAAAACATGACAGAATCTGTGAAAAACAGAACATCAGGTAGTAAATGATTTTTCCGGGGCACTTCTGCAACTCTAATAAAAAAACTCAAAACAGACGCACGAAAGACAATTATATAGAGCATGCTGTCGAAAAAATTCAGACCAAAAAGATGATCTGGTGATTTTATACGAGTTTTTCTATCCAAGGACAGAATCTGTTTCCTGGACATCACGTCACAACTTTTGAACTTTCTTGCAATCAGAGGCTAAACTTGGCACAAAGCTGAAAAATAAAGATACAATGATGTTGCTACAGTAGTAACAAACATCAAGACCACTAAAACTGAAAGTAAACATAACAAGGGTTGTCTCCCTAGAGCTCTTTCTTTATAGCCATAAAGATAGGCTTAAGACTTTAATGATGCTCTCGTAGGAATAAGAGCTGAAGAACAAAAGAGAGCATCAAGAAGCAAATACCAAACACATTTAAGCCTAACATGCTTCCTATGCATAGGAATATTGCAATAGAATAATTCATTAAAGCACAAAGCAACTAGCATAGGAAGGCAAAACAAGCATAACTTCAAAATATTCACCATAAAGAGAGGAAACTTCTTATTATTAAGATATTTAGAACCAAGTCTCCCTCTCTCATTATAAATTTCAGTGGCATCATGGATGAACTCAACAATATAAGCATCACGTAAAGCATTGTTACCATGATCCACATGCAAAAAGGTACTCTTACTCTCCACATAAGCATAATCTTTCTCATTGGTAATAGTGGGAGTAGGACTATCATAAACAACTTGAACACTATAGATTACTTGTGTATTAGGAGGGTGGTGTTCAACAAGGGAGTAATTCCCTCCATGATTATGACAAGTTTCATAAGGATAATTTCTCCTTATGTCATAGGTACCTTTATAATCACTATAGGTTAGAGTTATGACATCATCATAGTAGAGAAGAGCATTATCATTGCTAGCAACTATATTTGTAATCATGTTGTCTTTATTCTTACTAGCAAAAGAATTATCAATTATCACATCACTAGTGGGTAAAGGGTTTGCAATCCTATCATCCCCAAGCTTAGAGCTTCCCATATCATCACTTTCAGAGTTGGTACCAAAAAGATTTTCAAGATCATAAGTAGCATTATCATCATTTTCCCAATCACAATAAGTAACATGCATATCATAATCAAAATCATCTTCAATAGTACCTACGGACGTATCATCAAGATGATAATTAAGGCAATAAACTTCACCTTCTTCTTTAAACTTACAATCGTTAGGATAAAAGTTGATGGGAGGAATATGCTCAGGCCAGGTTGATACCCATTCTTCTTCTTTCTTGCTCCTCTTCCTCCTCCTCTTCTTTTTCTTCTTCTTAACCTTAGGAGGGAGTGGTTGGAGATGAAGCTTCTCCACATATCCTGGTTTATCATTAGAAACAATAGGGGAAACTTGGGAGAAACTCTCCTTTTTATTAACAGAAATATAAGAGACATTTTTATACTTTGATAAAGTTCCCTCCTTTATAACCTTACCTATGTAATCATTTTCATGGCAATTAACAACACAATAGAGATGGCAATTTTGCAAAGTGTTTTTTATTCCTATGGCATTAACATCTAGCCATGAAGTCTTTTCTGATAACTCTTCACACATCAAAAATAACATAAGCTCATCATAAAGATCAGAGGTGATCATGTTATCACACAACCGGTTAACAGTTATGTTTTGAAAGTTCATGCATTGAAAATTAAAGTGACCCTCTATACGGCAAAGTTCACAAGTAAAAGGATAAAGGTCACACAATTCTCTAGCAATTTCATTTAAATCTCTGACCCAAGTGATTGTTCTTTCATGCTTATGTTGCTTACAATACTTCTCTTCTTCAATCATAGGCCTTTCACAAGGTCTATCCACTCCACAAAAATTAACATGCTTATATAAAACTTCATTTTTAGGAATCGGATCATGCATGTTGCAATCATCATGAACAATTTCATTTTCTTTGCAAGTCTCTTTAAAAGGTTTATGATACTTGATCCAATCCTCCTTAGGCATATTAAGATGTGAAGCAAAAGATTTGAGGAAATCAACAAGGAGTTGAGAATCAAGCCCAAACTTAGCACTAAACTTATTAAAACTTGTAGTTTCAACAAAGGACTTAATGCAATCATACTCATAAATTATATCTGACTCTTTACCTTTGTCGATCTCCCAATCTTCAGTGTTGCGTTGAATTCTTTCAAGGAGTTCCCATTTAGCATCAATCTTTTTGTTTGTGAAAGAACCCATAGAGGAAGCGTCGAGCAAATCTTTATCCTGTCGAGAAAGCCTCGCATAGAAATTAGTAATAATCATATCTTTGGGGAGCCCATGGTTAGGACATTTTAGCATTAACGTTTTCAATCTCCCCCAAGCTTGAGCTATGCTCTCTCCGTCATGAGGATAAAAATTATAAACATAATTCCTATTCTCATGGACTTCATGAAGAGGATAAAACTTGGAGTAAAAGAGAGACTGGATCTCTTCCCACTCCAGCAGGTGAGAGTCATTTAGTAGCCTATACCATTCCAATGCTTTTCCTTTCAGTGACAAGGCAAATAATTTCCTCATGACAAACTCCCTTGATACACCTGCAAGCTTAGATAATGAACATAGTTGTGACAGATATAGCAAGTGTTCACAGGGATGTCTGTCTCCTGCATAATGATCAGCCAAAACATAATCGATAATACCAGCTGGTATTTTATAGGGCACAATTTCAGTAGGGGGAGGAGCAACCACCACAGGTGTGGGGCGTCTTCCCGCAAGCAACGATCCAATAGCAAGGTTGTCCATAAGCATAACTAG
>LR738715.1:512104838-512122245 GCA_902687465.1 Secale cereale
CTTCAAGCGCTCACCTCCCCGGCAACGGCGCCAGAAATAGCTTGATGTCTACACACGCTTCTACTCTTGTAGACTATGTTGGGCCTCCAAGCGCAGAGGTTTGTAGGACAACAGCAATTTCCCTCAAGTGGATGACCTAAGGTTTATCGAACTCAGGGAAGTAGAGGTTGAAGATGGTCTCTCTCAAGCAACCCTGCAACTAAGATACAAGAAGTCTCTTGTGTCCCCAACACACCTAATACACTTGTTAGATGTATAGGTGCACTAGTTCGGCGAAGAGATGTTAAATGGCAAGTGATATGGATGGCAAAACAAAGTAATATAAATCTGTAATAAAAAGTGCAGCAAGCAAACAAGTGGTAAACGTGAACACAAATGGTATTGCAATGGTGGAAACAAGGCCTAGGCTTCATACTTTCACTAGTGGCAACTCCCAACAACATTAACATAATCGAATCACATGATATTTCCCATAAAACATGCAAAGGGGACGCACTCGGAGGTCATTCCTTCGTGGTCAAGAGAGGACGAGAATTATGTAGGGCTACAAAAGTACACCTCAAAGTTCGTAGTTCTCAATCTAAGGATTTCCCAATGTCACCGCGGCCATCCAAAGAGAGTCCCACAATCACCACAACATATCTAAAGGATAGTCAAAGACAAGCACCAAGAGACTCTCAATCAGCAATCAACACACAAGAGAGGAAATCACTCATGAAAATATTGTTCTAATCCATGTCCAATAGACCGCTGTCACCTTGGTCTCGGGGATTATACTAGATAAAGACAAGTGAGTACATCAATCCAATACATAGAGGAAGGGGAAATATCATGGGATCACCCTAGATTAACATAGCCTATGATCACAACGAAGATCACATCATGGGAGAGAGAATTGACCACATAGCTACTGGTAAGAACCTTAGCCCCGAGGAGGAACTACTCCCGCATCATGGAGGGAGGAAGCAACGTCGATGGAGATGAATCCGGGGGCACTTCCCCGTCCCGGCAGGGTGCCGGCGCAGGAATTCTGGTCCCCCGAAGCTTGATGGCGATGGCGGCGGAGATCGGAATCGCGTCTGGAGAAAAAGGGTCTGGAATCAGGGTTTCCGCGACACGGTGTAAATATATGCCAAAGGGGGGCATGAGAGGGGGTCAGGGGTGCCCAGGCGCCCCCCCGGCATGGCCAGGGGGGGCCGCGTGGGCAGGCCGCCTGGAGCCCCTGTGGGTCCCCTCCGGCCCTACTTTGGCCGCATGGAAGCTTCCAGAACGCTGATTTTTTATATAATTTTTCTGGATTTTTTCGGGCAGTTCTCGTAATGTGAAAACCTGAAATACAAAAACAGCCGAAAATAGAAACTGGCACTGGGGTGCACTGAGTTAATAGGTTAGTCCAAATATGATCAAAAGTGTATGGAAGTGTATAAATAACATAGCAATATCACCCAAAAGAGGCATGGAGCAAGCTGAAATTATAGATACGTTTTGGACGTATCAGCATGTCACCTCGTGCTAAATAAACCAGTTGTTCTTTTGGTGTAGTTCCACTAAAAACTGACTTCGTGCGTAGCTTGTAGGATTTTGCCTTTATATGTTCAATGCCTTCAACATATCAGCACCATCAGAACATTTTGTGTAGTTCCCGCTAAAATCAAGCTGAGCATCCCTGTTTGCATAAATACAAAAAAGTGATTAATATGAAGCAAACTAAATTATGAATTTATAGTTTAAACAAGCACCTACATGGTCCATGCAGGGCACACGTTTTAAAAATGGAACTCACGAGAAAGAATCCTAAAACAACATTTTGTCGGCCATCATAGCAACAAAGATGGAGATCTATGAGTCCTTCTGAGATGAAGTTAGTTTGTTCTTGTGGGCAGTAATGTAACCATCCTTAACTGCTCCCATCTGATAAGAAGAAGCTTGGCTTCTTCATCCCGGCATAATCGGAACTAGGCACACGTACTCCATATTATTCTTCAGAGGAGGAGTATCCTGTCGCGCGAAGACAAGACAGCAACTAAATGCTAGCATCCCTATTTGCTCGAAAAAAAGAAAAGGAAATACTTAAAACAACCATTACATTAACAATGGAAGTGATGAAATGTGTAGTCACAAAGAGATGCATCCTCATTATCCTCATAGGAAATGATACGGTACCAAAGACAACAACTCAACTTGAATTGTAATATTAAATCATTTTATCAGTGGCTATAACGGTGTCAAACCGGTGCCTCAATTTATTCACAACCTTAGATTAACATGCGAAACAATACAACTTTCTCATGACAGTACCTAAACAGTACCACAACACCGATAGAGATGACAAAGCTCAATCATATGGATGAAATCAGTGGGCCGGTACCAACCTTTGTCGGGAGGCTTATTGTGTAGAGCATATAGGTGAAGCACTTCTCCGGAGCCATCCATTATTATCTACTGTGGTTGCCATGCTTACTATACCCTCCTCGATTAGATTAATGTTTTCGACATCTTCTTGTGCAGTTCCACTAAAATATATGTTATGTTCAAACAAGATCCCTGTTTTCACAAGTAAAGATAATTACATATAACATTAAGAGTAGCATCAAATCACCGTGGCAAAACAATTGCTCGTTCCAGCCATAGCAATAAATTAAGATGCAAAACTATATCATTACTTGTGTCATCACAGTTCCAGTGCTTCATTACAACACCGTGAGTTGATTTTTGTTCTTCTTCCGCTTGTCCTTCCCCTTCCTCACTTGGTTCAATAACAGACAAGCTTCGCTTCGTGGGTTTATCACAACAGATGTACTAGCAAAAGTACTTAGGTGTGGAGCCATCGCGACGTAGTTAGCTTGAAGGGTTTGAACGGGACAAAGGACACAATGAAATTACCCAAGTTCAGCCCCTCACGGTGGAGGTAAAGGCCTACTCCCGCTTCTAGTTGTATTGCTCGAGTCTCGATTACGAGGGAGAGAATCCGCTTAGCCTAGATCTCAATCGATTCTTTCTTGGCCTAAGCCGCCGCCGGGTCTCTCCTTTATATACACAGGTCGATGCCCGATGGTTTACAAGAGTTCAAGCCAGTTTACACAACTTTACCGAATCTGGTTCTAAATCGCTTTATCTTGTAAGGCAAGTTGCCACATGGCGGCTTACACCTTCGGATCTTGGGATATTCCCGGATCATGGGCTCCTTACGCGCTAGCTTGTAAGTCTCCTCCGGCTTACTCATCTTGTCTTGGCAGGCCTTCATGGGCCTTCTTTGTTGACTCGCCAAAGGTATCACCCAGCCTCTCTTGGGCGGGTCATACCGTGGGGTTATATCCCCAACATTACGCTCCACGTTGGTTTGAACTTGTTCATATCAATCTTCCACCTTTGTGTGGCGAGTCTCTTGCATCTTCTCACCATTTGACCTAGAAGTCTGATAACCCGCCATGACGTCATAGCTTCAACTGAAACAAACCCAAAGATATCATAACGAATCTTTTGTATTAATTGTTCGCTCCGAAAATCGAGGCATTTTTGTTGTTAAGATAATGATTCCGCCTCCTCGATTTCTGCGCCTGACATTTCACTATCTATCTTGCCTCTTTATAAATAGGCATGAGGGGGGCCCTTTTCACCTTTTACCCCCATCTCCCATCGTCTTCGTCGCACCGTCTGCTGCTCTTCAAGCTCTGCCACCGCCGCCATTCATTCTCATCGTCTGCCTCAGCCCTGCCGCTGCATTGACTTGAACGGACTAGAGAACTGTAGTGCCTCTTTGCTATCTATCAACCTTGCCAGGTACTCATTTCCTTTTCCTTCCCATCGCATTAGGGTTTCTATGTTCATCGTTCATCATCTGTTCATAGTTCGTCCGCTGGCAGTTTATCATACATGCTGCCTAGCTAGACAGTTTGACACAACACCGAAGTCGTGCAGTCGTAGTTTTCAGCATCCTCAATCTTATCATAGATCCATCTTGGCCCTGGAAGATTCATCTTTAATGTACTGGTTCGTCCTCCGTCGCCTTAGGTTTAGGAATAGTTTTCTTTTCTGAAACTGTCGTAGATCCATAAATAAAACCGTAATTTGTGAAAACTATTTGTATAGTACTTAGATGGATTTCATCCTTCTACATTCTCATAGCCCATTGATTAAATGACCCGCCAGCCTCTAGCCAGATCAACACTTGCAAAATTGTGGCGACTCATAAAATGCTCCTTTGATCCTCCAGCCTCTGGCCGGCTTAAAACTTGCAAAATTATCCTTGTACTACCCTGCTTGAACTTATTATAGTTTCTTCCTATCCATAGCTTGGTCATTTGCTGGCTCACCATGACTAAAGCTTCAATGACTAAGGCTCTAACCATCTGTGATTGGGTTGTCTCTCATGTCACTGAGGAGTCTCTCAACGATTTTGTAAGCATGGGTATCTTAGCCGCCAAGGAGGTTATCAACTGGCGGGTTCTGAGCTCTGAGCGCACTCCTATACCCAAGGATGATGTATTCATAGTCTTCACAGATCATATGCTTCGTGGTTTTGCACCTCCTGGCTCAAAATTCTTTTGAGATGTTCTTCATTATTACAATCTTCACCCAAAAGACATTGGCCCAAATTCTGTCTCAAGCATATGCTGTTGGGGAACGTAGTATTTTAAAGTTTTCCTATGATCACACAAGATCTATCTACCAGATGCATAGCAATGAGAGGGAAGAGTGTGTCTACGTACCCTCGTAGACCGGAAGCGGAAGCGTTAGAACAACGCGGTTGATGTAGTCGTACGTCTTCACGGCCCGACCGATCAAGCACCGAAACTACGACACCTCCGAGTTCTAGCACACGTTCAGCTCGATGACGTCCCTCGAACTCCGATCCAGCCGAGTGTCGAGGAAGAGTTCCGTCAGCACGACGGCGTGGTGACGATTTTGATGTTCTATCGTCGCAGGGCTTCGCCTAAGCACCGCTACAATATTATCGAGGAGAACTGTGGTGGAGGGGGGCACCGCACACGGCTAAGAGATCATGAGATCAACTGCTGTGTCTAGAGGTGCCCCCCTGCCCCCGTATATAAAGGAGGGAGGGAGAGGCCGGCCCTAGAAGGGGCGCGCCAAGTGTGGGGAGTCCTACTAGGACTCCCAAGTCCTAGTAGGATTCCCCTTTCCTTTCCGGAGTAGGAGAGAAGGAAAGAGGGGGAGAGGGAGAAGGAAAAGGGGGCTGCACCCCTTGTCCAATTCAAACCAGAAGGGGGCCATGCGCCTCCTTCCTTTTGGCCTCTCTCCTCTATTCCCGTAACTCCCCGGTACTCCGAAAATACCCGAATCACTCGGAACCTTTCCGATGTCCGAATATAGTCGTCCAATATATCGATTTTTACGTCTCGACCATTTCGAGACTCCTCGTCATGTCCCCGATCTCATCCGGGACTCCGAACTCCTTCGGTACGTCAAAACTCATAAACTCATAATAAAACTGTCATCGAAACCTTTAGCGTGCGGACCCTACGGGTTCGAGAACTATGTAGACATGACCGAGACACGTCTCCGGTCAATAACCAATAGCGGAACCTGGATGCTCATATTGGCTCCCACATATTCTACGAAGATCTTTATCGGTCAAACCGCATAACAACATACGTTGTTCCCTTTGTCATCGGTATGTTACTAGCCCGAGATTCGATCGTCGGTATCTCAATACCTAGTTCAATATCGTTACCGGCAAGTCTCTTTACTCGTTCCGTAATACATCATCCCGCAACTAACTCATTAGCTGCAATGCTTGCAAGGCTTATAGTGATGTGCATTACCGAGTGGGCCCAGAGATACCTCTCCGACAATCGGAGTGACAAATCCTAATCTCGAAATACGCCAACCCAACAAGTACCTTTGGAGACACCTGTAGAGTACCTTTATAATCACCCAGTTACGTTGTGACGTTTGGTAGCACACAAAGTGTTCCTCCGGTATTCGGGAGTTGCATAATCTCATAGTCATAGGAACATGTATAAGTCATGAAGAAAGCAATAGCAATAAAACTAAACGATCAAGTTGCTAAGCTAACGGATGGGTCTTGTCCATCACATCATTCTCCTAATGATGTGACCCCGTTGATCAAATGACAACTCATGTCTATGGCTAGGAAACAGAACCATCTTTGATCAATGAGCTAGTCTAGTAGAGGCATACTAGGGACACTCTGTTTTGTCTATGTATTCACACATGTACTAAGTTTCCAGTTAATACAATTCTAGCATGAATAATAAACATTTATCATGATATAAGGAAATAAATAATAACTTTATTATTGCCTCTAGGGCATATTTCCTTCAGTCTCCCACTTGCACTAGAGTCAATAATCTAGATCACATCACCATGTGATTAACACAAATAGTTCACATCACCATGTGACTAACACCCATAGTTCTCATCGCCATGCGACCAATACCCAAAAGGGTTTACTAGAGTCAACAATCTAGTTCACATCGCCATGTGATTAAAACCCAAAGAGTACTAAGGTGTGATCATGTTTTGCTTCGTGAGAGAAGTTTAGTCAGCAGGTCTGTTATATTCAGATCCGTATGTATTTTGCAGATTTCTATGTCTACAATGCTCTGCACGGAGCTACTCTAGCTAATTGCTCCCACTTTCAATACGCATCCAGATTGATACTTAGAGTCATCTGGATTTAGTGTCAAAGCTTGCATCAGCGTAACCCTTTATGACGAACTCTTTATCACCTCCATAATCGAGAAACATTTCCTTAGTCATCCAGTTACTAAGGATAATTTTGACCGCTGTACAGTGATCTACTCCTGGATCACTATTGTACCTCCTTGTCAAACTTATGGCAAGGTACACAAAATGTTTGGTACACAGCATGGCATACTTTATAGAACCTATGGCTGAGGCATAGGGAATGACTTTCATTCTCTCTATATTTTTCTGCCGTGGTCTGGCTTTGAGTCTTACTCAACTTCACACCTTACAAGTCAGGCAAGAACTCCTTCTTTGACTGATACATTTTGAACTACTTCAAAATCTTATCAAGGTATGTACTTATCGAAAGTCTTATCAAGCGTCTTGATCTATCTCTATAGATCTTGATGCTCAATTTGTAAGCAGCTTCACCAAGGTCTTTCTTTGAAAAACTCCGTTCAAACACTCCTTTATGCTTTCCAGAAAATTCTACATCATTTCCGATCGACAATATGTCATTCACATATACTTATCAGAAAGGTTGTAGTGCTCCCACTCACTTCTTGTAAATACAGGCTTCACCGCAAGTCTATATAAATCTATATGCTTTGATCAACTTATCAAAGCGTATATTCCAACTCTGAGATGCTTGCACCAGTCCATAGATGGATCGCTGGAGCTTGCACAATTTGCTAGCACCTTTAGGATTGACAAAACATTCTGGTTGCATCATATACAACTCTTCTTTAATAAATCCATTAAAGAACGTAGTTTCGTTATCCATTTCCCAGATTTCATAAAATGTGGCAATTGCTAACATGATTCGGACAGACTTAAGCATCGCTACGGGTGAGAAAATCTCATCGTAGTCAACACCTTGAACTTGTAGAAAACCTTTTGCAACAAGTCGAGCTTTGTAGACAGTAACATTACCATCGGCGCCAGTCTTCCTCTTAAAGATCCATTTATTTTCAATGGCTTGCCGACCATCGGGCAAGTCAACCAAAGTCCATACTTTGTTCTCATACATGGATCCCATCTCAGATTTCATGGCCTCAAGCCATTTCGCGGAATCTGGGCTCATCATCGCTTCCTCATAGTTCGTAGGTTCATCATGGTCCAGTAACATGACTTGCAGAACCGGGTTGCCGTACCACTCTGGTGCTGAACGAACTCTGGTTGATCTACGAAGTTTAGCAGAAACTTGATCTGAAGTTTCATGATCATCATCATTAGCTTCCTCACTAATTGGTGTAGGAATCACTGGAACTAGTTTATGTGATGTTCCACTTTCCAATTCGGGAGAAGGTACAATTACCGCATCAAGTTCTACTTTCCTCCCACTCACTTCTTTCGAGAGAAACTCCTTCTCTAGAAAGGATCCACTCTTAGCAACAAAGACCTTGCCTTCGGATCTGTGATAGAAGGTGTACCCAACAGTTTCTTTTGGGTATCCTATGAAGATTTACTTCTCCGATTTGGGTTCGAGCTTACCATGTTGAAACTTTTTCACATAAGCATCGCAGTCCCAAACTTAGAGAAATGACAGCTTAGGTTTCTCGTCAAACCACATTTCATACGATGTCATCTCCACGGATTTAGATGGTGCCCTATTTAACGTGAATGTAGCTGTCTCTAATGCATAACCCCAAAAGCGATAGTTGTAGATCGATAAGAGACATCATCGATCGCACCATATCTAATAAAGTACGGTTATGACGTTCGGACACACCATTACGCTGTGGTGTTCCGGGTGGCGTGAGTTGTGAAACTATTCCACATTGTTTCAAATGAAGACCAAACTCGTAACTCAAATATTCTCCTCCACGATTAGATCGTAGAAACTTTATTTTCTTGTTACGATGATTCTCTACTTCACTCTGAAATTCTTTGAACTTTTCAAATGTTTCAGACTTGTGCTTCATTAAGTAGATATACCCATATCTGCTCAAATCATCAGTGAAGGTCAGAAAATAACGATACCCGCCGCGAGCTTCAACACTCATTGGTCCGCATACATCAGTATGTATGATTTCCATCAACTCTGTTGCTCGCTCCACAGTTCCGGAGAACGGAGTTTTAGTCATCTTGTCCATGAGGCATGGTTCGCAAGCACCAAGTGATTCATAATCAAGTGATTCCAAAAGTCCATGACTATGGAGTTTCTTCATCCGCTTTACACCAATATGACCTAAACGGCAGTGCCACAAATAAGTTGCACTATCATTATTAACCTTGCATCTTTTGGCTTCAATATTATGAATATGTGTATCACACGATCGAGATCCAACAAACCATTTTCATTGGGTGTATGACCATAGAAGGTTTTATTCATGTAAACAGAACAACAATTATTCTCTAACTTACATGAATAACCGTATTGCAATAAACATGATCAAATCATATTCATGCTCAACACAAACACCAAATAACACTTATTTAGGTTCAACACTAATCCCGAAAGTATAGGGAGTGTGCGATGATGATCATATCAATCTTGGAACTACTTCCAATACACATCATCACTTTATCCTTTAACTAGTTTATGTTCATTATGCAACTCCCATTTCGAGTTACTACTCTTTAGCAACTGAACCAGTATCAAATACCGAGGGGTTGCTATGAACACTAGTAAAATACACATCAATAATCTGTATATCAAATATACCTTTGTTCACTTTGCCATCCTTCTTATCCGCCAAGTATCTAGGGCAGTTCCACTTCCAGTGACCATTTCCTTTGCAGTAGACGCACTTAGTTTCAAGCTTGAGTTTAGCTTTGGGTTTCTTCATGGGAGTGACAACTTGCTTGTCATTCTTCTTGAAGTTCCCCTTCTATCCCTTTGCCCTTTACTTGAAACAAGTGGTCTTATTAACCATCAACACTTGATGCTCTTTCTTGATTTCTACCTCCGCCGATTTCAGCATCGCGAAGAGATCGGGAATTAACTTCGTCATCCCTTGCATATTATAGTTCATCACGAAGTTCTACTAACTCGGTGATAGTGACTAGAGAACTTTGTCAATTACTATCTTATCTGGAAGATTAACTCCCACTTGATTCAAGTAATTGTAGTACCCAGACAATCTGAGCACATGCTCACTGGTTGAGCTATTCTCCTCCATCTTGTAGGCAAAGTACTGTCAGAGGTCTTATACCTCTCGACACGGGCATGAGTATGAAATACTAATTTCAACTCATGGAACATATTATATGCTCCGTGGCGTTCAAAACGTTTTTGAAGTCCCGGTTCTAAGCCGTAAAGCATGGTGCACTTAAACTATCAAGTAGTCATCATACCGAGCTTTTGTCAAAACGTTCATAAGGTCTACATCTGCTCCTGCAATAGGTCTGTCACCTAGCGGTGCATCAAGGACATAATTCTTCTGTGCAGCAATGAGGATAATCCTCAGATCATGGACCTAGTCCGCATCATTGCTACTAACATCTTTCAACTTAGTTTTCTCTAGGAGCATATAAAAAATTAACCGGGAGCAACATCGTGAGCTATTGATCTACAACATAGATATGCTAATACTACCAGGACTAAGTTCATGATAAATTAAAGTTCAATTTAATCATATTACTTAAGAACTCCCACTTAGATAGACATCCCTCTAGTCATCTAAATGATCACGTGATCCAAATCAACTAAACCATGTCCGATCATCACGTGAGATGGAGTAGTTTTCAATGGTGAACATCTTATGTTGATCATATCTACTATATGATTCACGCTCGACCTTTCGGTCTCCAGTGTTCCGAGGCCATATCTGCATATGCTAGGCTCGTCAAGTTTAACCCGAGTATTCTGCGTGTGCAAAACTGGCTTACACCCGTTGTATTTGAACGTAGAGCTTATCACACCCGATCATCACGTGGTGTCTCGGCACGACGAACTTTCGCAATGGTGCATACTCAGGGAGAACACTTATACCTTGAAATTTAGTAAGGGATCATCTTATAATGCTACCGTCGTTCTAAGCAAAAATAAGAAGCATAATAAGATAAACATCACATGCAATCAAAATATGTGACATGATATGGCCATCATCATCTTGTGCTTTTGATCTCCATCTCCAAAGCACCGTCATGATCACCTTCGTCACCGGCACGACACCTTGATGTCCATCGTAGCATCGTTGTCGTCTCGCCAACTATTGCTTCTACGACTATCGCTACCGCTTAGTGATAAAGTAAAGCAATTACATGGCGATTGCATTTCATACAATAAAGCGACAACCATATGGCTCCTGCCAGTTGCCGATAACATTACAAAACATGATCATCTCATACAAAACCGTATAACTCATCATGTCTTGACCATATCACATCACAACATGCCCTGCAAAAACAAGTTAGACGTCCTCTACTTTGTTGTTGCAAGTTTTACGTGGCTGCTACGGGCTTAGCAAGAACCGTTCTTACCTACGCATACAAAAACCACAACGATGTTTCGTCAAGTATGTGCTGTTTTAACCTTCACAAGGACCGGGCGTAGCCACACTTGTTTCAGCTAAAGTGAGAGAGACAGACACCCGCCAGTCACCTTTAAGCAACGAGTGCTCGTAACGGTGAAACCAGTCTCGCGTAAGCGTACGCGTAATGTCGGTCTGGGCCGCTTCATCTCACAATACCGCCGAAGCAAAGTATGACATGCTGGTAAGCAGTATGACTAGTATCGCCCACAACTCATTGTGTTCTACTCGTGCATATCATCTACGCATAGACCTGGCTCATGATGCCACTGTTGGGGAACGTAGTATTTTAAAATTTTCCTACGATCACGCAAGATCTATCTACCAGATGCATAGCAACGAGAGGGAAGAGTGTGTCTACGTACCCTCGTAGACCAGAAGCGGAAGCGTTAGAACAACGCGGTTGATGTAGTCGTACGTCTTCACGGCCCGACCGATCAAGCACCGAAACTACGACACCTCCGAGTTCTAGCACACGTTCAGCTCGATGACGTCCCTCGAACTCCGATCCAGCCGAGTGTCGAGGAAGAGTTCCGTCAGCACGACGGCGTGGTGACGATTTTGATGTTCTACCGTCGCAGGGCTTCGCCTAAGCACCGCTACAATATTATCGAGGAGAACTGTGGTGGAGGGGGGCACCGCACACGGCTAAGAGATCATGAGATCAACTGCTGTGTCTAGAGGTGCCCCCCTGCCCCCGTATATAAAGGAGGGAGGGAGAGGCCGGCCCTAGAAGGGGCGCGCCAAGTGTGGGGAGTCCTACTAGGACTCCCAAGTCCTAGTAGGATTCCCCTTTCCTTTCCGGAGTAGGAGAGAAGGAAAGAGGGGGAGAGGGAGAAGGAAAAGGGGGCTGCACCCCTTGTCCAATTCGAACCAGAAGGGGGCCACGCGCCTCCTTCCTTTTGGCCTCTCTCCTCTATTCCCGTAACTCCCCGGTACTCCGAAAATACCCGAATCACTCGGAACCTTTCCGATGTCCGAATATAGTCGTCCAATATATCGATTTTTACGTCTCGACCATTTCGAGACTCCTCGTCATGTCCCCGATCTCATCCGGGACTCCGAACTCCTTCGGTACATCAAAACTCATAAACTCATAATAAAACTGTCATCGAAATCTTAAGCGTGCGGACCCTACGGGTTCGAGAACTATGTAGACATGACCGAGATACGTCTCCGGTCAATAACCAATAGCGGAACCTGGATGCTCATATTGGCTCCCACATATTCTACAAAGATCTTTATCGGTCAAACCGCATAACAACATACGTTGTTCCCTTTGTCATCGGTATGTTACTAGCCCGAGATTCGATCGTCGGTATCTCAATACCTAGTTCAATCTCGTTACCGGCAAGTCTCTTTACTCGTTCCGTAATACATCATCCCGCAACTAACTCATTAGCTGCGATGCTTGCAAGGCTTATAGTGATGTGCATTACCGAGTGGGCCCAGAGATACCTCTCCGACAATCGGAGTGACAAATCCTAATCTCGAAATACGCCAACCCAACAAGTACCTTTGGAGACACCTGTAGAGTACCTTTATAATCACCCAGTTACGTTGTGACGTTTGGTAGCACACAAAGTGTTCCTCCGGTATTCGGGAGTTGCATAATCTCATAGTCATAGGAACATGTATAAGTCATGAAGAAAGCAATAGCAATAAAACTAAACGATCAAGTTGCTAAGCTAACGGATGGGTCTTGTCCATCACATCATTCTCCTAATGATGTGACCCCGTTGATCAAATGACAACTCATGTCTATGGCTAGGAAACAGAACCATCTTTGATCAATGAGCTAGTCTAGTAGAGGCATACTAGGGACACTCTGTTTTGTCTATGTATTCACACATGTACTAAGTTTCCAGTTAATACAATTCTAGCATGAATAATAAACATTTATCATGATATAAGGAAATAAATAATAACTTTATTATTGCCTCTAGGGCATATTTCCTTCATATGCAACTTCCAAGTTTTTTGTGAAGTGTATCTTGGTGAAGAACCGTCTGTTGATTTATTCTGAGACTATCATTATATCAACCGCCAGACTGAAATGACCGACGGCCCCAGCCTCGAACTTGGAGGTGTTTCTATTCAAAGGCGGATGGACAGTCTTTCCAACAGCTATTCTACCGAGTCACCCGAAGGATTTGGATTTGACTTGGATTTATTGCAAGGATACTTATCCAGAAGGTGAGAATCCTCTGCCGGATTTCCGACCAACCCGGCTCATGAACAACACCCCGCTTCCAAATAAATTAACTACGGAAGAGTATATTCCTTTTGCTTTCGCCTTATCAAAAATTTAAGCTCTGGTTGCCAACGGATTAACCGGGGTCGATCTAGTTCGCTGCTGGGTGACGTGGAGGATTTTTCCGTTAAGCCGACGCTCTGGTTTAATGTGTGAATATACCGGGCAACCCAACGACCCTCAACATTATAATTCCATAGAGCTTACTGAAGAGGTGATTAATGACACTGTCAAGTCACTCCCAGGCGAGCCGTTTGAAAATTGTTGTAAGACTGGTCTCGCTCCTTTCTGCATTCTCAACCCGGCAGCGGCTGCAAGTGCTTAAAAACTTCATCCTTTTATTAACCTTCCGTGTATCAAATGCTTATCTCCATATGTAAACAGGACAACTCCTCCTTCTGGAGGAAAAGGTTGCCAACTATCGCCGCTCCTCTGAAGAGGAATAAAACATGTGGTCGTGGTCCGGGTTGCCCCAAGAAGACTGCACCTCAGGAGATGTCCGCACTGGATGTGTCAGAGGTAGAGCTCGACTCACTTGGTGCCCTTTTTATACAACTTATTGATGCCGATTTACTTCATGAAGAAGCTGATGCTAGTCATGCTGATGTTGCTAAGGTAATCCCTGTCTCCTCCGACTCAGAAACCTTGCCAGGAAAAAAAGAACGGTGGGTCATCAGGAAAGTAAGATTTTCCCACCCTCTTGCTTATTTGGATCCCAATTTTGTTTGAAAGAAACAACAACATGAGTCTAGGCGTAGTACATGGAGTACCACCAAGAAGAACTCGTGGCCGGCTTACCAGACATTCCGGTGGGTCGCAAACACCGACAAGAGGTGCCTCATCATCCCACTTTATCCTTTCCGCGAGCCCGCCTCACTAGATAGCCTCTTAACCCTTCTAACTCAGCTTATTAGGAATATTCCGACTCCTCTGACGAGTCTACTGCCACACAGTTCCCTACCTTCGTGGTTAACCCGACGTAAGTACCAATATTTGCTGAGTTGACCTGCCTTCTGTTTTACTCGTAGTAATTTTGATCACTTTCTTTGCAGGGCCAAAGCCAAGATGGGCAAAAGGCAAAAGGTGGCCGGGTCTTCCAAGGCTGCCGAAGAAAAACAAACTTCAGAGGTTGATGAATTAGTCGTCGGAAATCCTGAAGGCTCTGAAAAACGACAAGATGAGCCGCCTCTTGAAACTGTTCCATGTGCCATTGCTAAAAATGACCCGACAAATACCATTGACCCACCAAGTACTGACCCGGCTTCTCCCGTTAAGAATTACGCCAAAGGCCAGACTGATGATGTGCTCATTATAGGATCCGTTTTTAAATCTCCTGGAGCTCCCACAATCCTTGCCAAAAATTCTACCAAGGATGAACTTTCCCCCCTGAAAAAGCTAAGTCCAAGACTAATCTTGCAAGTTATGCATTATTGGATGTGAATGAATTATACTGTGGCTACCCGAGTCGTCTGCACACCAGCCATGATCTAGAAGCTAACTTGGTCAAGCAGATGCGGCAAAAATATGAGGTATAACTAATTTGCCTCCTGCATGCATAGTTACTTAGCCCCCCAAGTCTTATTCATAGGAAAAATGTCACATTGAGTATGAACAAGACTTAGAGATTTATATGTATTTGAACTTCAGGTCATAGTCCCCAAGGGCCGGCTTATCTAATGAAGATGAGTCGGTTCTTCAGGAATTGATTTGCAAAATAGAACCTGCCATGACCCTCAAAGGCCGGCTTATCTTAAGATGGGCCAGGTTTTTAGAAATATAACCTTTAAGAAAACTTGCTGACACATTAGTCCCCAAGGGACGGCTTAGCTAATGAAGATGAGATGGGTCTTCCAAAGTATGACTTTGATAAAAACTTGCTGACACATTAGCCCCCAAGTGCCAAGTGTATTGCCTATAATGTGCTTAGGACTTGCATGACTGCCATCCAATAACCATGTATTCTTTGTATCTTCAATTGCAGGGTGCTTTAAACTCGGCCCACTCTCAAATAGTTGAGCTGAAAGACATGCTTAAACATCATGAAACTGAAACGCAAAAGGCTGACTCCAAGTTTAAATTTAGCTTGGATGAAAATGAGAAGCGGAAAACTAGCTTTGCTAATGAGAGAGCCGTCTAGGAAGAAGAGAAGACCCAGTTATTGCAAAGGGCAGAGTCTGGTGAAGCTTCACTGAAAGATACCATTGCAGAGTTCTCCGGCTTAAAACGCCATATTAGTCAAATGATAACTGCCGTATTTGGTAAGTATCCATTGAATACAAAATTCCTCATATGATATTATTATAATTCACCTGTCGACTTATATGTAACCTTTCCAAAACAGGACGTAGAAGCTCCAACCTTGGCTCAGATATGCTGCTCAAATTGAAGGCCGTGTATTCGCTCGTAGAACAACTTTACATCGGTACTCAACGGGCCCTTGATTCTTTCTCCAACGGGAAAGAGCCGTCCACACTCCTCCAATATGTGCTAGCCCAGCTGTCTGTGATGCCGCAGAAGTTAGTAGAAATTAAGTTATCAGCCGCCTGATCTGGCGCTATTATTGCTCTCAGCTGTGCCAAGGCATGGCAAGCAGAACTTGACCCAACAGAAATGGCCACCGATTGTCCAAGCTTGAAGGAAGACGGGTCTGCATTTAGTGAGGCAGACTTTGCCAAATGCGTGAAGGAGATGTGTCCTTTAGCATGCAAACTTGCCAAAGAAATGGACCTATCTAGATATCACACAGATTATGACATGGCAAATGTTAAGGCAAAAACCCTGGCTTATGACATCGTGGATTTTACTCCTCCGGCTCGTGAGCACACCTTTTCTCCTGATGTTGATCCATCTCAAATTATCTATGATGAAGCTTTCTTTGAGGCCTTAACTGGCATCAACTGGACAACACCCGATCTTCAGATGGACGAGGAAGAAGAGCCGGAGCAGGATGACCTGGAGTCATCAACTCATCACAATGATGGCAACTGAAGGCACAACGACTCTTCAATGTAGTTTCAAAAAACTCTGTTCTTTAATTCTGCCGGCTCATTGTAGCTTTGTATTAGGCTAGTTTACAATTGTGATATGTCATGCCTTTGTGCCTGTTTGTCTGGAACTTATTTCGAGCAGAAATATTATAATGCATGTTTACTCCAATCAAAATATATGATTCGATCCCTGATATTTCCCGCGATCAAAATGTTCTGGTAACATATAAGTCAAAAATGAACGAGGGTAAAAACCCTATGACCATGTCATATGTTCATATTATGTTTTTGTCAAAGCCAAAATAGATAACTCTGTGTTATGGAAACAACACGGGATATAATTCAAAAAATCCAAGCATGAGCCGGTATGAATTGGTGACCTAAGTCAAAAACCAAGAAGGGTGATAATGTCGGCGTTCTGGGAACCAGGGTACCTAGACTTGCCTGCCTATGGCCCACGATGTGGCTCCTTTTCAGGCCTGGTACGGCCCATCTCCAGCATCAACACTCAAGACCCCCGCGAGGGACCAAGCCTCGTGGGACGGACGACACCAAGACCTCCGGAAGGGGCAGCCTCGTCTGGCTGGCTCCTGAGGAGCGGAGAACTCTATGCAACTCCCCACCTCGCGAGGTTCGCATGACGCAAGCCATGACGACCAAGACCAGGCGGGTGCCAGCGGGCGCAATACAACAGTTTCCTCTTTGGTGCCAAGGAAGCGGGCTTAGGCGCAGAGTCCCGAGGAATCTACCAAAGGTTTCCATTCCAGTGCAACAAGACCAAGACCGCCAGGACGGCAGGACGGAGGTCATCACCGAGCCCACCATGGCGTCAAGATCAGAGGCTTTGCTGGCAAAGACCACCTTTAGTTAGGATAAGATGTACTAGCTGCCCCCCTTCAAAATTGGCCGTTGTGGGATCCCTTCCCGCCAACATTTCGGGGGAAGAGGACCAAGGCCACTATATAAGTAGGTTAACTACCACCCAACATGGGGGGGGGGGGCGAAGGATTTAGATC